>VWZN01012195.1:390919-487357 GCA_013396955.1 Regulus satrapa
GTCTGTAGTTTCCCAGAGGCCTCTGGCTCTGGCCGAGCCACTTTCCAGCATGGCTCTGGCATGGCCCCTGCCATCCTGCAGTCCCGGTCTTGTATTTCTTCCCGGCTTGCCCCGGTATGTCTAATTCCTGTGTTTTAGTCGAGATGTGTCAAATCATGAGAGGAGTCTGGCTCCAGCCAGCACTCAGAACATCAGGGTCACCAGATGTAGGAGAATCACCAGATTCAGCCCCTGATTGGGGCAATAGAGCTACATGGGCTCCATGAAACAGAAGGCTAAAGATGATGATTTTTTAAGATCTATATGCAAGAGCAGAGAAAGCAGCAAGCATGCAGGCAAGCAAACCAGACCAGCGACCCAGCCAGCAATGTCCATCTATCCAAAACATCCAGAGTATATTGATAAGGCAGAATCCTGTACTAAGCATAGATTGGCTAACCTCTGTAAACATCAGTGGTGTTACGAAGAATTCTTCCAGCATTCTCAAAACAATCTCAGGGCCAAGAGTTTGGCCCATATTGTAGGCAACATTTCTCTGTCAGATGAGGATGGTAGATGGACTCTTCATCTCCAAAGATCCTACAGTCCTACTGAGCTTCAAATGACTTGTTTAATGTCACTATGTTGACATTTGAGATCAGAACCAGCAATGCTGTTTCTAGGCTTGTAGGCCAATCACTGGCCCAGATACTGCTTCTTCCACAAGACAGACAAGTTGTCTTCCCTGTGTTTGGTCAGAAAAACTGCCTTTCTACCTCATCTACCGCTTATTCTACCACCATATTGTTCAAGAACTTGCATTACATAAATATACAAAGATGAAGCCCAGGTTCTGGAGTGCCAGGGGTTAATTTATACTCTTCAACAGCGAATGAGAGTTTTGAAATGCTACACTTAAAACAGGCTATTTGACTCAGCTCAGATTGCTTCTACATGCTAGCTGTGCTCTGATTAAAGAGAAAAATACAGCAGTTATCATGTTTATTGATATAAGCCAGATTTTCTTTTTTTTTTCTTTTTTTTTTTCTTTTTTTCTTTTTTTAATATGCTAGGCCTTGGGAATCATTTTTCCTGGAAATAGTGCAAAGGACATTGGGAATGCCTTGAAGCGCCAAGAGTTTTTGGATGGTTTTCAGAAACAATAGCTCTCCGTGGTTTGCTTTCCCCCTGCGTTGATTGAGCTCAGCTTTTTGGCCTGCAAAGCATTTTGATTTCAGAACTGTTATTGTTACCAGTATGTTACGACACAGGCTGGGGAGAGAGGGGTTACAAATGCAGGAAAGCAGGTTGCCAAGGGCCAGCTGGAAGGAATGAAGCCGGGCAGAGCCCAGACTGCATTTCTGGTGAGGTGGTGGAGGCCTGAGGCTTTGAAATTGGTAGTGTACTTGTGTGGTAGGTGTCCCAAAACCACTTCAACCCAAGTTCTGCATAAAATGAAATCCCAGCTTATCTCCATTTGCCATTTTCTCTCCTTGGGTTTCTTGTAAAGGCAAAAAAGAACCATTTAGTCACTCTGAGTAGCAAGAGTTCCTGTCCTGCTCCTGTCTGTTACTAATTGAGGAGAAGTGGCACAAGAGGGGTGCAGCAGGGTCTGGCTGGTGCACAATGTGTCAGCTGGGGGACTGCCTGAATTCTGCAGGAAACACCAATAACAGGAGGCTGCAAGAGCTCCACACTGCACTGAGGACTCAGCCATGCACTTGGACAGGGTGTGGAGAAGGGGACAGGCTATTTGGCTGAAAAGTTAATTTCTTTCCTTCGAAAGCAGTGAAATGGGGCTTGTAGAACAAGCCTTTTTCTTAGTATCCTCTTTTCCATTAAATGGGGACTTTAACTGTAAAAGTTAAATTTTGTTGTCTTTTTTCTTTCTTTCTTTTTTTAATGTAAACATCCCCAGTTATATTCTTCCGGACTTCTCTTTAGTGCATCTTTCTTTAATTTTCTCCTGGTAGTTGCGGGGTGGAAATAATCTTGTGCAGCTCCACCAGGAAAGCATTTGGTGGTGATGAATAAAGATATTGCCTCAGGGGAATGAAGCTGAAAGAAATTTAAATTTATATACCAATTCCTGACCTGCAAATTAACTTTTGATTGCGAATTATTGCTATCCTAATCTACATGTACTGCATGACCTCTGCATTCCTCGACAGTCAGCTGAAACCCCAAATCCCTCAAAGAAAAAACTCACCCTTATGGAGTGTTAGGTGTTAAAGAAAGCATCACTAGGGCATCTTGAGAGAAATTGCTTGCACTAAGATGTGAGTGGAATAACATGCCTGCTTCTGTTTGTGTTTAGAAGACTGATGTTTTTTCTACTGTAGAATGGAACAATTTAATTGCACCACTGGTGGATAGAGGATCACGTCAGAATTCAAATGAGACAAAACAATTGAAATAATTGTTTAAATTAAAAATAATTTTCTGGACTCATTTACATCAAGTCCTAATGCAGCAAATAAGATGATTAAATGCCAGATTAGGAATGCGCATGGAAAGATTCTGCAGCTATTGCTGGTGGGATAATTGTTAGGTTAACAGTCTTAAGGAGCCATTCTTTCCTCAAGAAATACATGTGATGGTGAATTTGTGAATTTTTAGTTCAATAAAAAAAATTGGGCCCTAGGGAGGAAAAGATTAATGCAATCTACATTCTTGAGCAGCAGACCCTCTGCTTTGCTATCTGCCTGGGGAAAGAGGGACATTAGCAAGGCCCTGGGCTGTCACCCTGAATCCACGAGGCAGTGATAAGAAGGCTATAGATCAGAGGTAGGATGCTCAGAGAGAGCGAGCAGCCTCTGTCTGTAGAATGCCTCTGGGCCAGCTAAGAATGAATGACAGCAGCATGAGGTAAATGGTGAAAATCTCTTTCTAGAGTTCAGAAAAGCAGAGTCTGGGATGAACTGTATTCCCATAGCTGGAGTACACGAGTGTGGGCATGCTGGGGAGGGTTTATTAAATCTAAAGAGTAAAAAGATCATACTTGTAGGCTTGAAACTGTTGAAAAGTTTATTGGACTTGAATGATCATACCCACTCTTCCCCATACTGAGGGAAGTGAGGTGGCTGTGGTTGCACTCAGATTTGGGAATTATGATGAGACCACTGAATTGCTCATGAAAGTAATAACTTGAGTATCATGAAGTATGTATTTACATACCAAATTATTTCCAGTCCAACAGTAAATTCCTGACAGCTGGAAGAAAATAGTGTCCAAGAGGACAAGTCAGTCACCAGATGGCTGGTTCTGCACCAGTGCAACAGCTGTCATCACAAACAGCACTGGGCCTTAGCCACAAAGTCGGAGAAGAAGCCTTGATAAGAGGCCAGCCAGGAAGTAACCATGGGCGCAGATGTTGCTGCTATAGTAGGCAGGGGAAGAAAATGAGAATTCAGAGCTTGGCATCTGGGTTGTTACACTGCCAAGAATGCTGGTGAAAGAAATTTAAATTTCTTAAATATAAGGACTGGCTCTGTTGCTGAAGCAGGATAAGAAAAAGCATAAACAACTACAAAATCCAATTTCCTTGCAAGAATAGGAGAGGTTAGAGTCTAGTCTGAGATTCCTCTTTATGTTTAGAGTAGCTAAAGTAACTACCTGGGAAACAACTTAGAAATTGCCATAGAGCAGATTTTTCTGGGTAGTTCTTCAGCCTTCAGTAAGGCTTGAGCTCAATGGGTTTCTGGTTTTTGCCCCATGTTCTGTGGATTCCTTCCCTTGGGAAGGTTTGTCAGTTGAGGGAGTGGTGGAAATGCAGAAGGAGGAGCACAGTGGAATAATTTAGCTAAGTTTGCTTGAGGAGCAGTTTTGCAGCTCAGGTGCAACAGCCACCTGATTCCCTACTCAGTGGGTGAGTTGGGGAGAGAATGGCAGAAACTCTCCTGTCAGGCCCTTGTGCTACTTCTTTTAATACACACTCCACCATCTCTTTCAAATACAGAGATTTAGAGCTGTATTCATAGAGCACTCTAAAGTATATGCACAGCTGTAAAAGTGCTGAGAAGACTTTCCTGGCCCAGAGAGATTAAAAGTTCATTCTCACAGCTAGGCCATGTGGACTAAGAGCATAGGGCTGAATTGAGACATTCCTTAGGGGGAACTGGCCTGGGATGGTTTCCTGGAGTGAAAGGAGCCTCCAGGAACAATAAGCAGGTGGCAGGAAAATGTGGCTGCTCTCCTCTCCAGGGACTCACTAATGAAAGGTATGCATAGGAAATCAAGATGTGAGCAGAGCTGCACAAGCCATTCTCAGAGCCAGCATATGTGCTTGAATGGCTACCTCAGAGCTACCCAGAGTGGAGATTCTTATCTTCAGTATTCTGATATTATTGCCTGAGCCAATTACGTGGGAATACTTCAGCACCAAACCATCCTTTGCGGGACATAGACAAACCTTACAGCACTGGGAAATCCACAGATTTAGGAAAGTGGCTGGGAAAGATGAAATACAGCTATGGAGATGAGGATGGGAGAAAATGGTAAGCCTGGCCATTGAGAAGGATCTCCTAATTCCCTTCAATAAATATTGAGCAACCCTGAAATAAGGTTTTAAATTTTTTTTTCTAAATTGGGCACAAGCATCCTCCTCTCCAACAGTGATGGTGACACAGGAAGGCTTGGTGGCCCATGTGGTTGGATTTCAGCTATTTAATACTCTGCAAGGTTTGATCTGTTTGGTGACAAACTGGGAGAATGCAGAGATATTCACTAGGCCATACAAGAGGCTGGGAAAGTATCCATTTGATAAGAAGTGATTGCTGTGTCTAGTCTCTACACACACACACACAACATCTTTCTGTAAGTGTCCACCACTGCTTAGGACCAGGTGTGGGTTTGGGGAGATTGATTTGACCTGGTGTGAGTTTTCATGAGGAATATACTATGGTGCATGGAAACTTTCATATGCCCTCACCAGGGAACTGTGATCCATGACTGTTTTAAATAGTGGGCTGAGATATTTACTTTTTATAGTTTTGGAAGCTCTTATAACTTGACAAAAGGTTACTTCATGTTGAGGGACCAGAAGTGATTTTCATCTGCTGAAAAAATGACCATTATTTTTTAAAATAATGTTCCAAGATATCTTTTTTCCTGTTAGGTTAGAATTGTGTTTACCAATGGTAAGGCAAGGGATATGGGATGATGAATTCCAGCACATGCTGAAGAGAAATATTGACAAGATTGCTTGAAAGTAAAAATCATTTATTTCACTAGAAATAAATACTGTCTGATCTTGAAAGGAGGTTAGACTTGTCCAGTTCATCTGGTTTTTGTTAAACTGAAGAGAAAACTCCATTTATTGGTGATTTGTACTGTGATCAATCACATCATGTATTGTGGTGACTTTGCTGTTTTGTAGTGACTCTGTCTGCTGTTTTCCTTAACTGCGACACTTTCTTTTTTTTCAAATGGAGTTAAAATGACACAAGAGAATCATGGTGTGTAGGGGAAAACAAGATATTTTCTTAGGTGAATGATTTAAGCTGTCCAGTGTAAGATTCAGATGAGAATGCAAATACTCTGGTCCCATGTAATAAATGCAGAAAGCGCATATAATTAACTGAGAACATCTACTGAGAGGGAAGTAAGGGCTTAAAAACATCTAGAAGTGCATAGGAAATCAAACATGAATGGAACCTCTGCTATAGTAGGTACCAACAAAATAATCAAAATCTAAAGAATAGGAAATATATCTAGAAAATGCTAAGGTGGTGTAGCAGTGCTATTTTAAAAAATAATAAAACCATATTATGTGCACAAGACTTTTTTGTGCTTTAATTCTCAAAGTAGAAATATTGGACCTTCAATTAAATCTTTCACGGTGCTTTTACAAAATACAGTTCTTAGTATAAGAATACTAGGGAGTGTGTATAACATATTTTCCAAAATGGGCAGAATAGCTCCCCTCTCATAAATGTTGATAAATGTTTAGAGAGTCTGGTGAAGCACTGGGTGCTTGTACAATAGCCACGTTTGGGATAGCATTCAGGAAGCTGTGCCAAGAAGCACCACAGACCTCTTGCAGCCTCTTAGCTCTGCCCTGCTGCTGGTTCTGTGCATGAATTGATTCTGCTCCCTTCCCTGTCTACCTGTTGCTGTTATGATGAACCAGATGCACAGGTTGTCATAACCAGATGTTATGATAACCAGGTGCACAGGGCACCTCTGGAAGAATGTAAAGGACTAGAAAGGATGACAATAGTAACACTGAGAAACAGAAGAAGATGGAGGTGAGGCAGTGACAACAGGATGTATAATTTAGTCCCTACTGAATTGAAGTCTATAACGCCTCCTGTACAGTGTGGATGGGATACCTCTTGAATGATTTCTTGACCCTTCGAACATCAACATAAATGATGGAAAGAATTTTGAAGAATGAGGTAAATATTTATAAACTTGTGCTATAAATGGTCTTGTGTTATGAATGTTCTTGTAATTTCTCTCACCCTCAAGACTGTACATCCATGCATGTGGTAAGTGACTCAGCCTAGATTTTGGATATTTTAGACAAGCTGTCTAAACAGAGGTAAGGAACAAGAGACCTTGGAAGTTTTGAGATTCTTATGTTAAGTTAGCGTCATTAACCAAGGAATTATGTAGGCAGGAGTCACCTTAGTATTGTTCTCCTTTATCACTACTCTTTGTAAGTCGAGATAACCCCTTGAGCAAATCCAACAAGTGAAAAAAGCAGTACACCTGGGAAATAACTCTGCTGACACCAGTGGAATGAAACAATAAATTGGTGTAAATATGAAGAGAATCAGAAGAACTAGAGGCCGGTTGCTGTTGCTGAACATTTTTTACTCTAGCTAAGATTAAAAAGCCCCACAGTCACTTTCTATAAGAAACGTAGGTAAAGATTTTGGGTTTGAGGTATTAGTACTGAAAGAAAGAACATTAAAATTTTGCAGCTCTAATGATACCTGTCCAGATTTCCAGGACTGACACACTCATTTGGAAAACATTCTCTGTGGTGTGTTGTAGTCCATGTCAAGTTCTGTTTACGTCTTACCCACACTTCACAAAGTCAACAGCATTTTTAGTTCCCAACCTGTTGCCATCAGGTCTGCACTTCTCCTACCTGTTTGTGAGGATAAACATTAATGTGGCACTTGATACATTCTTGTCCCATGTTAGCCCAGGAGTTTCCACTCATCCATTTTCTCTTGCATTTGGGGCACTTATATTCACCAAAGCAGCGTTTCTTGCCCTGGTATGGTGTCAGGCCTTCTCCTTTTGGACGAGCCTACAAAACAAAGGGAAGTAGCAATGAATGACTAAAAATGGGGGGTGAGGGGTGTAGTAGAAAATTAAATATTTTTTTAATTAGGAAACTTTGGGCAGAAGATATAAGAGGCAAGCATGAAGGACATATCCCGTTAATGAAGAGTTCATATGTTGAAGCTAGTTCTGAGAGTGGTTTCTGGAATAAGTATTTAAAAGTTGAAGAAAACATAATACTTGTTACTGACACATCATTTAGAGATATGCCTTCTAATGTTTTGAATAAATAGCTTTAATAGTAGTTTCATTATGATAAAAATCATCTCTACTGAGTATATATTGCTAGCAATATCTATAGCAACAGGAGGAGTAGCTCATTAGTAATAAAGGACTGCTTTTTAAGTGGGAATTCCAGTTCAAAAATCTAGTCTTTCTACCATTAAAAACCTGTAGTTAAGAAGACTTTTAATAATTCTGCTTTTTACAGCCTATATAGGAGAGCACAAACTGGGATTGAGTATGAAGGAAAGACATTCTGGCTAGTGGAAATAATAACTTTTATTAACTTTATCAGATTTCTTGCCCTTGGTAAATGGTTTCACAATTTCTGCCTTTTGAAGAGACAGGAAAGGATTCTCAAGTGGTGTGTTGTGATGTCTGAATGTTAAATGTCCCTTAAAGAAAGCCTTTTTTATCTAGGGAAGCCAGTAGAGTTGATAATGACTGTATGCAGGTTTATTTTTTGTACATACATTCACTCACTAAAACTGTGTGTTGTACTTAACAAAATATGGTGAGGTATGTGAAGACGAGGGTGTTGCTTTCAGCTGTGCTAGGATAGCTGTAAAGATGAAGCCATTTTCCCAGTGTCCCTGGCAGGTGTTGAAACAGGGTCCATATATTCACTGTGCTTAGTTTGTCACTAAGAGGGAGATACTTTGCCACTGTATAGTGGCAGGATACTATGATCACCTATCAAAGGGTTCTTCGTCACTTACTTACATGTCAGGCCTAAGTAGCTTTTCTTTTTTAAGGCTTCCAGATAAAGTTTACAACAGTGCAATGAGCCATCATGCTGGGAAGGCATTTATTTTTGTTTGGGGAGCTTGTGCGATTTCTCGGTGTGTAGGTCCAAATTGCTTTCTATGTGAAAACACGGGTTGCAAAAGCAGGTGGTTGGCAGAAGACCTGAGCTTGGCAGGAGCTCTGAGACCCAGGCTGCAGTGGCTGATGGAGATGGTGAACACTCTGTTACCTCCTGGGCCGCATGTGGGAGCAAGAGGGAAAGGAACATTGAGTGCACTCTCCCCCGCGTGCTGTGGGTGGAAGAGCAGGGGACACCAAACCTACTCCAGCCTTTTTTTTTTTTCTTTCTCTAGTGTCAGTAAACAACATTCTCTTTTTTTTTTTATCCTTATTCCTCAGCATAGTAATATTCTTCAGAAGATCAGATCAGTAGCAACCTCCATTACAAACAGGCAAACATCTATAATAATTTGCTTCTGACAAGACACTGTAAATATTCTGGCTGATAAGGAAGATGAAGCTGACCAGGACACACATATTTACAGTAGTATAGCACAGCAGAAAAAAACCCAACATTTGTATAGTGAGAAACATTCAGACTTCTACAACTGAGTGAGTGCTGGCAGGCACACAGCTCTCTGACCTATGGTGTCCTTTGATAAGGATGAGAGATTGCAAACTGAATGTAGTGAAGGAAACTGTCAATTTATGAGACGTTCTTATTCTGGATACTTAATTTGGTTCTGCCTCTGAAGAGATAGTAGCACAACTCACTGCAAGAAGAAGCCACATGCTCTCTTCATTTAGAAATCCTCATGGAGTTGAATAGAAACCCTGTGTCCAGAGAGCTGCTGTGTTTGAGAGACCTTCCTTCTCCTTCTGAGGCATCACAGATTGTTTTATCTGCAGTTTCGACTGGGGGCGTGGTATTGAACGGAAGACAATTTTTTTTTTTGATTCTCTGACTAAGTCTCCCTCTATTTAAACTCTTCCTGCAGCCAGACTTGAACATGCAGCTCAGTGCCCCTACCAAGCAGCAGTCCTTTCAGAAAACATGCAGGTCACAGGGTTCATTATTTCCAAAAGTAACAGCACTGACTTTGGAGACAGAGTGTGTCTTGAAAATCTTGTAAATGTTTACAAAGAGTATTTTAACATAACACTCCCACAGCAATATGTTATGTCAGCCATAAAGAGCATTTAAACATCAGACTCCCACAGCAATATGTTGTGCCAGCCACAATTCCCAGATGGGAAACTTTCAGAGACGGCCACTTGGGCGGGCCAGTGACTGTGGCTTTGTCCAGGTCACGTAGGTGACTTCAGAGACACCAATGCCCTGAAACGCTCTGCCTTCACAAATGCACAGGGGGCACTGAAGATACTGGTCTGTGGAGTCCTCTGCGTGTAAAGATAGGCATCAGAAATGGAGGCTTTCCAAATTAGAAACTACTTTTAAAATCTGGCTTCTCCAACTTTCTCAGTAAATCGGAAGCAGAACCAGGAAAAGAAGGCAGGAGCTGTGACTCTGTTGGTAATTTCCTGTTATAATTGCTAGACTAAACTTTTGATTTATTTTTATTTTAACTTTTTGACTGTCACAGCTCCCTGCTCAGTCAGTGACTCTAATTAGTTTGCTGGCAAAGTTACAACATTCTCTGTAGGTGTTTTGCTATTCTGCTTTATGGATGTTTATGCGTTGCCCTAACAGATACTATTTCCCTTCCCATATCTTCAGTTTCCCAAACTGTGCCCCACAGGGAAATTGGGTTCACAAACAAGCAAGCTCATTTTCTCTAGTGGGAAACATCATTAGGAACCACTGACAGCAGTGGAGGCAACCCTCCAACTCCCTCCACCCTGCAGAACCAAACAAAGCAAGTATTTGACAGTATTTGGTAGAAGGCAAAACCTGAGAGAGATACACTAATAGCCTGAGAGATCTGACGCTGGGTGTTTTGGTTTGTTTATTGTTAGGTTTTTCTGTAGTTGTTGGATTTTTGCTTTTGTTGGTTTTTGGTTTTTGGGGTTTTTTTTGGTTTTTGGTTTTTGGGTTTTTTTAAAAATTTGCATCACAGGAAATAGCCAGGAGCACAGCTGAACTGCATAAACATTTCCAAGAAACAGCCTGCTCCTTGGCACAGAAGCAGCCAGCCCGGCCCACAGGGTGCTCGAGCACCCGGTCACTCTGCAACTGAGGTATCTAGTGCTCATTCAGCTAGAGGGCAAGAATGATTTTCACCACAGATTTTTCCTTAACTAAGTGCCAAAAGAAGACACATTTTGTCATTTGGTATTAACCTAGAAACCCTTACTTTACAGAATGTGGGACTTACCTTGTTTAAACCGTTAGTCTCCTATTCTCTTCCCCACCCCAGCTCCACTTGAATGGTTGTTAATAATAGGCTTTGGTTGTTGTTTAGGTCCTGCAATTCCTGTACTGAGCATTCTCTTCTTACTCTTTCTGCAGGTAGGGATTTATTTATGTCCAGAGTTAATCTGGCAGAGTTATGCTCCTATTCATAATGGCGCAGTATTTTGTTGTTACCATATTAACGCACACTGTCCCATTGCCTGTAGACTCAGGTAAGTCTCAGGCCTGGTTTCTATCCTTGGCTGCAAAACCTTGGTGTGTCTTCATTCAGATGTTTCAAGGATTTACTGCATTCTGGACAGGTAGGCCTTTGGGCAGGAGCCGAACCAAACATTTTTCTACAAGGACCAGGAAGTAGCCATTACTTGAAGTATGTCTCAATGTCAAGATCTAGGTAGTAGGGGAAGGATTCTTTGTGATATTTTGACTTTGAACAAGCACTGAACCACCACATTACCTTTGCAGGTGTACCTAGTCAGTGTATGTGTTTGCCTTAGCTGGATACAACAAATGTACAAAGCCAGTGAATCTTGTGTGGAGCAGTAAAAAAAATTACCTCAGTATTCCATCCCTCACTGACACCCAGCCATCTCTATTTTTCATCTTCCTTCTTTCTTGAGCCAAAACCACAAATTGGCCATCATAAGACTTTAAAAGTGTTTAAGTTGAGCTTTTTTGCTGGTAACTGGCCAGTCCAGCTCTCTGTCAAACTATCAGAGCGCATCTCATGCAGGGATCTGCCAAATCACTTGGCAATGACGTACATAATAAAGAACTCTCTGCTTTCCCTAAACAATTCCCTCAAAGTATCAGTTTGCAGAGTCAGCAAAACCAAAACATGACTCCCTCCCCCAACATGCCCTGCTTAAAACCAGATTCATTATAAACAACATGAGGCTGAGTTTTCCTCAAAGCAAAATGCAGAGACCAAATTTAATTATTTTCTTCCCCTCATTTCCCCCAAGTTTGTTTTACACAGCTGAAAGGGCTCTGCAGAGCACAGGAAAAGATGAAATCAGCTGAACATTTGGTAGGTGGATCCCCTTAATAGAAGAACTCAGAGGGTCTGCTTTTCAGCATCCTTCATCAAATGAAGAGAAAAGGGTAACAACGAACAACAGCTTGATGCACTGACTGGCTCCCGAGGGGTTTTTGGGCGTGTCGGAGCTGTATTAGGAAATGTGAACCCTCCAACACTCTCAACTGAAAGTCAGCACAACGGGGTGATGGTGTTAAAAATGCCCTAGCACTCTTACTGTACGTGTTTTAATAAAGAGATGATAACGCATCCCCAATTAGGAAATGAAAAAGGAAGTATAGGAACTAATTCCATTCAGTGTACTGGGTGTTGTGGCATTCTAATCCTGATGCTGCAGCAAGCTGCCACCTTCAGAAATTCACAGAGGTGAATTTCTCTCACCTTTCTCAGCTCTCTGTATACTGTGTAGAGGACGTGCACACTTTATGCCAAAATGGCGCATAAAAGGGAATCTTTGGATTGGTTGATCTTTTTTTTCCTTTGTCCTTTATCACTTTCATGCTCATATAAATCTTGAGTATCAACAGAATACATAGGCAGATAGGTGATGTGTTTGGGAATGGCACTGCTGATGTCTGACAGTCACTATGTCTTTAATTAGTACTTGTGATATAGAAAGAACATCTAGGGGATATCTAAACCAAACCAATGCTTCTTTCAGCTTGGTCTCCAGTTTACTTTGTGTATTAGTGATATGATGAGAAGTCTTGATAGAGATCTTTCAAGGGAAAGAATGGATAATAGTCAGAAAGTAAGCTCTTCACTACAGCACTGCTATTAAACTCGGAAGTTCTATTTCTTTTGCTGAACAGGAATTACGGAATTTCTAGTTGTATTGCATATTTCAGATTAAAGATGCATGATAAATAAAATCATATCCAAGCAAGACATGGTTGAAAAACAAAACTTCAACTTGTTGGTGTAGCTTAAAAGAGGAGGCCAAGTGTGTGTTTTATTTGACTGGGATTTTCTTAAGAGACTTGTCTGTGACGTGGCTTAGGGCTACTTCAACCTCTGACTGGGGAGTATGGTTTTCCCACCTCTGCATCCACAGAAACCAACATGTTTTTCATGGCAGCTAAAGCTCATTAGCTGTTGCTGATCTGACACCTTTTGTCACACATGTGCCACTGCCACTCTAAAACATGATTAAGGTAGAAGGTGGCATTGTACTGAGGTCCCAAATAATGAAGCTGTTACAGTCAAGTAAAACATGCTTTACTCAATAAAGGAGTAGAGTGTTAAACAAAACATGCAAGTTTGTGCAGTGTGTAGTACAAACCAGCATTGTTTCTTCTATTTTTCTTAAAGAAATACCCTATTTCTGCTGTTACAAACATTTTCTCCACAAACTTAAGACTCACCAAGTTTTAATCTTTGGGAAGATTTAAAAGCATATTGATTAAGCTGTGTCAATGAAATATTACAAGTAAATTTTTATATGGCAGAAGCCCAATTTTATGTTTGTCATTTTGAGTATGTACCTCTTGGCTGCTTTGAAAGACCAATGTTGTCAACTGTGTTGTGTATTTTAACTGTAAGTGCCTAGTCAATTGCACAGAAACCTGTTCTCCTTATAGTGGAGCCTTAATAGAAGGATAAACTCCTGTTGTGTTCACAATTCTAACTAATCTCAGATATACTTCAGATATATTTCCTGAATGTTCACATGAATTTTCCAGGTATGTTTATATATTTAGTATCTTGTGTGTTATATATAGGGCAACAAGCAGTGATCAAATATTTAATGTGTTTGGTAGATTTTCAGAGCCACAGAACTCTGCCAACCATACCCAAATCTTCTTTTAAGGAAAGCTGCAAATAATTATCTTGGTTGACTGTACTTCGAGGATTTATTTTACCTGCACATGCTACTCTTGGCTTGTTGAATGCCCATGAAAGAGCTCCCACATGGGCTGTCTATGTTTGTGGCCAATCACAGCTTTATTTTTGTTCCTGTAGGACCTTGAAAACAATGAAATTACTTGAGCATATAAATAGCTGCCTAATGAATCTTCTTTTGAAAGTATTGCATAACTCTGTCTAACCCAGAAGCTAAAGTTTCAAGAACAGGTCCTATGCATGTGAAGGTAACCATTAAAATTTGAACTAAATGTTAACTTGTGCAACAAAGCAAGCAAACTGAAAAAGCATCACAGGAAATAGCATAGTGAAAACTGTTTTCAAGATAATGCTTAATGCAGTACAAAGTAAAAAAGGGAGTGGGGCTAGAAAGTGGGGTTAGAGTGTGTCTAAGCAAACCTGTCTCTTTGCAGTGTCATTTAAGAATTGTATAACATACAGAAAATAGGGACTTGCATATCAAATTAGGCATGTGGAAGAGTTAAAATTGCACATGCCTGCTAAGATGCAGTGAGGCACTTATTTTCAGCATTACAAGATCATATTCTTCCAAACAGCTTGAGATAAAAGGAAGTGGTTGAAATCTTTCCTTTCCCTTCTCTGATACAAAATTGGACATGCTGAATTAATTATGAAGAAACTAGGAATGTATTCATTTTAATAGTTTCCTGATGTTTGGTCTCTTTTGTCCCTCTTCATCCGTTGCTTGAGAACATACAATAGCAATACTCTCCTCCTCTCCCTCCCCCTCTGATGGCACACTATATTTAATATGTTCATATTTATTTACTAGTTGGAATCAGGGTTTTGGAGAAGGGAGGGTCAAACCCTTGCTGTAATCAAGCATTACCTCTTCCAAGCTCAGGTCAAGACTCACATTTTTGGACGTGTTTAATTGGTTCACCTCAGATGCCTTCATGCAGATTTCACAATTCTCCTAGGGCTAATGTGGCACAGCTGAGGCACTGATCTAGTGATGAACTGACAGGTCCAAGGATTATGAGCTGTTCTTTACAAAGCAGTGGAGTAGTTCTGATAGACCCCTTGCCTTCCCATAGGTCATGAGTCTGTTCAGAAGATATGGGAAGGCAGACAGATGTCATTGAAGGCAATTCTATTCCAAATCTGAGTGAGTAGCAGGTGCTTTTGGATCCAAATTCAACAACTGGGATGCTGCTTTCACAGTTTGTAGCCCACAAGTTTAAATTAATACAACAGATACTTTAATATCCTTAATTAATAAAAAAAAAATAATTCAGGAACTTTATCCAGTTTGTATGCAGTTTCCTGCACAGTCGTTGTCCTCAGCTCTGACAGTGACCAGAGGACTCTACTTTGTACTACTATTACTACTCTGCTTTGTACTCCACAGGTTGGCCAAAGGGTGTGCAGTGCAAAGCATTGCACTGGGAAGTGGGGAGGAGAAGGAAGTGGCAAAGCAGAGAATATTTTAATTCAATACAATACAAAATGCAACTTCAGCAAATTACCACTCAGGAAACAGCTTGTTTTGCTCTGATTTTTTTATGTTGCATGTTGCACCCTCTGGACCAGCATACTTCTTTTTTTTTTTTTCTTTTTTTGTTCCAGTCATATGTGTATGAGTTATCGTAATACTGGATTTCTTTTAGCCTGAATTAGAAATGCTTTTGCTCATGTAAAGGTTTTATCTCTTCAAAACAACTCTTGGAAAATAAAGGAAATATTGTTAAGATGATAAGGACAAGTTTCAGAAGGAAGGATGTTTCTAGGAGAACTCAGCCGTCTTCCTTCCTTCTGTTCTGAAAGGGACAGAATCTCTTTCAACTACCCACTAAATCCTTAAGGATTCAAGACCTGGTTCATAGTATGAAAATAGGTATAACTTCAGTAAGAAAATTCCAGCAGGAGAGTGCAGGATCGTGAGAGTAATGTGATCTTGTGGTGAAGGCACAGGACTGGGCCTCTGCAAGCCCAGGGTTGTGACATTCCTGGCTTGACTACAGGCTCTTTCTGTTGGTTTGTGGACAAGTTACTTGATCTCTCCCTGTCTGAATTTTCATCTGGAGTATGGGCAGTGCTAGTGTACCTCACATTCTGGGAATTTAATCAATGTTTGTTACTACAAAACTGAGCAGTGTGCATAAATCTTGTTATACAATCCTCAGGCAGGAGTTTTGAACAAGGACTGCTATAGGCCCGTCACTGGTGACCCTGGCATCACCCCTTTGAGCCATTTTTTATAAAGTCTCTGCTTATGGATCTTTTTGTTCAGTTTGTTTTCTCTGTAACCTCACTGGTTAAAGCAGTCAGAACTGTCATTTTCAGTTATCTGCTTGTGGCATCTTCAGTGATACATCATTTTTAAAAAACCAAACAACAGAAGGTAAGGCAAGTACCTACACAGTTGTAAGGATTTCCAGCTAGGAAATTATTTATGCAAAAGATGCAGCTTGGGCCCCCTCAGAAATCTTCCCCCTGTACCAAATGCAGCATAAGGACTACCTGCCCCCTGTAACCTCCCCCGGCCCACAGCAGCACAGTGCTACAGGCTCCCAGGACACCAGCACACAGGGCAAGCTGCAGCCTGTCCTCCTCCAAGAAGAAATACCACAGCAAGAGTGTCATTGCTTCTGGCTGGAATGGGCCCTTTACTTGAACTATTAAGAAACAGGGAAAGGAAATAAAGACCAGATGAGCAACCGCCCTCCTTTCCTCCACCTCAGCCTCCTTCCCTCCACCTTCCCCCCTGCCATGCTGTCCATGAGATGACATACAAAAATACCAATTGAGTCAGCCTGCTTTAAATTACAGCATTCTTTCTGATCTGGGAAAAAGACATGCTATGCATAACCCAAAAATGAAACCGAACTTCAGATGCTGATAAGTAAACTGCATAAATGTGAAGGGGACTTTCTTCTTGTCCCAATATTCTTTCCTCTAGAAACTTTGTGCTGGGCCATACATGAGCATATTGCATAGAAGAAAATCTCAGAAACCTACCCTTTCTGCCCAGAGCAGCCATGTGTTTGTTCATCTACCTCAAGAGCCATCAAATCCCAGCTACCTGACTTGGTTCATGCACATAACTCTGCTTGAGTGCTCCTTGCTTGCTCTGGCCACCTGTGCATGTAGAGGTGCCTGGGAGGAACTCCAAGATAGTTCTCTTCTACAGTAGGCTTGTTCACCCTGTGATTAAAGAGCAAGCCTTTAATATCTTAACTGAAATGCATCAGGAAGTCTCTGTGTTTTAAATATAGCCATGGGATTGCAGTGAAAGCTTACAGGCATATACCCCCATGCTTTTAGATCACCCAAAGGCAATCATCCTTTGCTGTGCAGTTTGTGATAATACAGTAGGAATCTGCGCCTCTAATCTCTTCCATCCTTCCCTTCTCAGTGCCTCCTGTTCCTGCAGTTATATCTGTATTTTCCACTGGGCTCCTTGACTGGTTGTTGGTTTTTTTTTTCCCACTCTGTGCAAAGCTAACTTGAATCATCTAAAGAATCACTTGTCATTCCCCAAGAACTGCATCAGCAGCTGCCAGACTTTGCCAACCATTCTGTAAGATTCATAGCTCATGTTTATAATATTACAAGAACTTTGAGCATTTTACTGAAATTCTCATGAAAACAAGCTGAAGCAAAATGGTTCCCTCTGTAATGTCTTCCTTAATCACATGCAGAAATACATAGTACCTTGAAGGTGAAGAAGGATGGAATGCAACCAGTAAATACAGATTGAGAATCCTAATAGGTATGTGAAGAGTAAGAGGACAACACAGGCAGTGTTGGGTGAAGAGCACTTCTCACATCATAGTTCTTGCTAGAATGAATGGAGAAAAGTGGCATCCAAGAGGTGACTGTTACACAACAAGAAGGAATAAAATTTATAGTCTTCTGTTAGTTAATTGACTCTTTGTCTTTTCCTAACTGTGTTGTTCTATTCAGTCATAAAATAAGCCAGGAGGATGATTATCTGAAACTTCCTGGGAAACAAAAAGGTCATAGGTAGACTCAGGCCATGGACACTGTGTGAGTTTTTGAGAGAAATAAAATATTTTCTGTGTGGAAATAGGAAACTCATATCTGACTCATCAGGCTGCCTGGCTGTACTATAAGTAAGTCTTTTGAACATCTATGTTTTAGGCCCATTCTGTATAAGATAGTCACTGCTGTTGAAAATTTTGAATGGAAACTGTTTTCACCAGAATATAGTCAGAAAACTGAAACAACATCGGAACTGTCTAAACAAGTGAGCTGTAATCACCATTTCCTTTCATACAAGTAGATGACATTTCTATTCCAAATTTTTTTATTACCCCTTTGCCTGGTCCTTATTTTAAAAGGAAAATTAATCAACCTTTTGCAATCTTCACAACATGTTTGTCCAGTGGTACCAATGGCATTTCCTATATTTAAGAATTTCTTGTCAAAGACACTCACACACAGCCTTTCCTTATCATGGATACCTAAAGCCTCACTTCCTGAAAGTCCACACTTTCTTGCCTGTGTACACAGCAGAAGCTGTCACCATAGGAGACATTTCACCATAATCTCACACGGGACAGCTTGGAGCATATGATGTTGGCAATACCCAGCCCTGTTGCTAGCAGCTGAACCAAAACAGGAGAGTGGCCTGGGCCCAACAGGTAGTTCCATATTCTTCAATGTGGATTGGCATATGAACATGCTTTACAGAGTAAATCTTTCTACTCAAAGGAAGAATTTTTTTTCAAGAAAATAAAAGCCAACATTAGACTCCACTACCAAGTTAGGTAACTCTTTTACTAGTGAATAACACTGCACCAGAAAGCACATGGGAAGGACAGCTGCTCAGCTACTCTACATGACTAGGAATAGTTTGTTCCTAAGGTTCTAGCTCTATTTTAGAAAGTTATCATCCTGTTCAAAATAATCAATCCCACTTTTGTACTTTTTTAGCAGATAGTTGCAATATCCACAGGCCAGTGAAGTGAAAGGCTCATTAAAGAACAGAAAGGAAGAATACATCTTATAATTGAAATCTCATGGGAGCAGAGGATCCACCAAAGGGCTGTAGGGCACAGAAGGCATAGCAAGGCTTTGTGCTGCGTTTGGTTCTTGTCAGGGGAACACATTTGTGAGTAAGGCCATCTTCAGTGTTTCTTAAGTCTAAGGCAGTCTTCTTGACACAGTGAAGAGCCCACAGGAAAATATCTTTGCTAGATGCTGTCTCGTTGTTTGCTCAAGGCTAAGAAACTATTCAATTTTAAAAAGGTATTGTGCAAGTTATTATCTGGTGTAAAATGCTTGTCATGGTGTTTGCTGCAGAAGATGACTGGAGAAGTTGGATGAAGATTTGGGGAAGGGAGGTGTGCAGTTCTTTATCCCTTTTGCTACTGTTTGCCCTTTCCTGTTTCTTCCTGATACTCTGCCCATTGACAGATGCTAGTCTAAGGATAGATTCATGCCTGCTCTGCTTACGGGGATGTCATACAAGTGAATTTGTCTTGATCTTGGAGGGGAAAAATTTTGAAATCATCGAGAAAAGCTTATCAGGAGTCCTTGATTTTTTCTTTCATATTAAGGTACTCCTCTCTGTTACATGGGATTATTTCCACAGTGTTACTGAAAAATAAATTGATGTGGAATGATAAAATAGAACATGAACAGAAACAAGTCAGAAACACCTGATGTATGATAAGGTATCTGAGCATTATTTTTCCAAATCAAGGAGTATTGTTTAAGGTTTTTCTGTCTGGTAAGCTGGGGATTCAGACTCTTGTGAGGAGATTGAATGTCTTCTAGCCCCTTGATTTTGGTTTGGTTTTTTTTTCAGTCTTTCCAAGGACCAGTTAATTTTATCCGCTCTGCATTTTGGGGGGATGTGCAGTTCAGTGTGTGCCTGGTGAGAGGCTCATTATCCTCCTCAGGCTCAAAACAAACCCTCGATTTTGAAAAGGCCACAAAAGAGGTGGCTGGTCCTGGTTTCCGGCGGCCCCGGCTGGGCCAGCGCGGCGGGCTCGGGGCCCTGGCGCAGCTGGCTCTTTGTGCGCTCGGGCATAATGAGAAGGGCTCGGGAGGAAGCTGACACAGGTGTGCCACGAGGCCGGGGACTTGGCTGGGGACACTGTCCCGGCTGTGCGCGCACGTCTTCCCACACACAGGTCTTGTGTTCGGTCTTGGCCGTGGCCTTCAAGGGCCTCCTTGTCGCAGCACCAACAGTGGCGTCGCGCAGCCGCCCTCGTGCGCCTCATCCTGGCCCGAGCTGCACGGAATAATCCCCTTTCTCAGCCCTAATGCCACAGCAGAAATGTCATCCTTATTCTGCGGTGCTGGCATTTGTCAGCTTGGTGGGTACAAAGACAGCATTCATTGAGCAGGAGACAGGCACAGGGCCCTAGGAAGAGCCCTTCGAGGGGACAGAAAATGGTCTTCTGTCAGATTTTGAACTCTACAGGAGCTGCTGTTTGTCTTCAGGTCCGGCAGAACTGGAGAAAGGGCTGTCTTGTATTGACCACATCTTCAGCTGGGGTCGTGGGGCAAGGTCAGGTTTAGTTTTTAGGACAGCTGACTAGAAATAAATGGCCTTTCTTCTGGGCAGTCTCATCTTTATCAATTATACAATCTACTCTGTTCAGCTCTGTTCACTCTTGGACAAAATTAAACCTACAAGAAATGGATTTATCTTCACCCTTACTTTACATATAGATGCAGCAATTCTAATATCGGGCACTTTTCTCTCCTCTGCCGCACTTAGAAATAAAAGGTTCTTGCTAGCCCCAGGGAACAGCTTGAGCTCTTCAAAAGGTACCAGTGAGAGGCAGCAATGTGAAGAAGGGGAAGCCTCCTCTTCCTTGGACATCCTAGTAAGCCCAGCAGAAGGATGCTGAGAGACAGTAGACATTTCCAGCGGTGACAAATAAATCAACCACAACCAACAGAAGAGACAGTTTGCTCAATGAGACAGCAGACTCCTCACAAACAGCATTGGTTCCTCTTGTGCTTGCTTTAACTTAAAGTAGATGGTTCAGGATAGCATGATGTAACAAAGAATATTCCACTTTATTGAAAACAGATCCACTGGTTTTGTAAATATCATATTACCCACTATCTGAACACAAGCACTGAGCTCACTTAAAACTCTCTACACTCAGGGGGGTGCACAGAGGTGATTAACCCTGGGGTATTGTGTTATGAAGACAGCTGCAATGCAGATCTTGGAAGGCTTGATTTCAGGCAATCTTATTTTTCTATTTTAAATTGTCCTCTAATGAGACTGTTAAAACATACTTCTCTGAAGAAGTTGCTGTGTTTTAGTGGAAAGTTAAACTAATTTTTGGGCCATTAAAAACATGCCCTGGGCTATTTCCCACTTGCTCCCATTAGAGAGCACTCTAAAATTATACAGTTTATCTGCTGGTATGGAAATGCACCTTTGGGGTGGAGAGCAATACCAGCCTGTGCTTTGCATTTTGCTAACTCTTCATGTTTATAAATCATATGTGTGAAAGTTCTGGGGTACACTCAGTAGGTCTTCAGGAAGAGAAGCTACCAAATACCTTCCATAGTATGTGAAGTATTGGAAAAGACAATGGGGTTTGAATCAGTTGGGAGGAACTGAAACAATTTTGTCATAATACATACTTACTCTAAATGTGGGGTTAGTAACAGCAGCAATAAGAAAATGATCCAGAAATAAGAGAGTATTCATTAGGCACTTCCATGGGCAAACAGAAACAAAATATACGTGTTATGTATTTTTAGGAGTTATAAGGAATACAATTCACTCAGCAAATACAATAATTTTCCCTATAATGGTGAATGTTTCAGTTCACTTTGATATAATATTGTTAGAGGGCTCATCTGTAAAGCTCTATACTAAATACTGAGAGCTAATGGCAACTGACAGAGAAGACTGGGACAGTAGTGCCAATACCTCATGTGACTCCTTCCTCAATGCTGGACTAGCCAAGCTAGCATGGAGGAGGAATTGTGTTCTAAGACCTTCCAATTCCTCCTTGAAAATAAAAGGAATAAATATATGCCAAGCATGTCACTGTAACTCCATTCTGATGGTTGTGGGGGGATGTTTAGGTTGGACAACAGGATGCTACAGCTGGTGGACTGGGCTGTGGGGCAGCATGCTCTGTGCAGATGGGAAATATGTGCAAGAAATCATTTTAGAGAGTGCCCACCACCCACTTCTTTTTAAGGATGTGGTTCTGCCCATGAAATTGGGATATAAACAGGAAAGGCCTCTTCATTCTTCTTGTTATCTGAATAAGCAGTATAAAAGGAATTTCTCTTAATTATCTGTGGATAAGTGCTTTATTCCTAAATCATCTCTTAGGACTTGAGTTTAAACAGCATGAACTAAAGTAATATCTTTAACATCAGCTAAAGGAGTATTTTAAAATTCTTTACCTTGCCTATCCTTTATTCCCCACCAGGTATAAAACAGTGGAGCAGATATGTTTCTGCTTAGAAATATGTCAAGAATGGGTAAAGAGAACTCTGTAGAGTGTGTGGACACACAATTTAAAAGACTACGAATATAACCTGTAATATACATATCAATCTGTAGTGAACAGGCACAGTGAAATAAAATAGACATAGAAATAAAATATTACATATCAAATTAGTTGTCTAGAATGGGGATGGGACCACAGTGTTTTAAAGGTAAAATAGTAATTGTGATGTCTGTGTTTGTAGTTTTAATTCTCTGCTATTTGATTTGTGAAATGTCAAAGAATTCATTGTGCTGTATCATGTTTAAACATATTAATGCTTCTGCAAACACTTTAAGAACAGCCTCCAGAATTTATTTAGTTTGCCATCACTGATCACACAGTGTTATTCAATTTAGGTTCATGATTTAGTAGGTGGTTCAGTGGTAGGTGTCTGGAATATCAGGATACATGCATGTGAACTGGAATGCTAATTTTTGACTGGAGCTAATTTTTTAATATGTCTATCCTGTCCTTTTGCTGTTTTCCTCATGATTCATCAAATTATTCAAAACAGTGTTATTTTATATAAAATTTATAAAGCTTAAAACAAGTAGCTATTTCCTGTAGGTAGGGGTAGGTGGGGAAATACAAAAGAACTTACCTGAACTTTTTATTTTAAAAAATTGATTCTCTAAATTGGGATCTCCTCCCAGTTAATTTCTCTCTATGACATCTTGCAGTTTGTGCCAGCTAGATGATCTGAGTAAATTTGTCAAACCAGAGGTGTTAAAAAAAGCTCTTGATATCAAAAAACTGTAACCACACAGGGACTACCTTTCAGTTCTCTTATGAGACTGTTGTTCCATTATTTCACATAGAGGAAATGAAGGTCTGCTGATTACCTCACAGGCTGGCCTGAGACTGAGCATGTTGCTCCCCATCAATGTGAGAAATGCTTTAGAAATGCATGGTTTGCCTTGGGAAAAGGGCAGCAGTGAAAAACCAGCTTGGAGTGGTACTTGGCAAGAAGGTTGTGATGACAGTATATTTTTGAAGGCACCGTGAAACCAAGAAATGTTCCCAAAAAGGAGATATGCACAACAAATTCCAGGGCAGAACAACAGCTGCAAAAATCTTTTCTGCCTTTGAACTCTTCTTTTAAACTGAACTGCTTTGTTTCACAAACGACTGGAGCACTTCCAGTATCAGTATTCATACCTGTCAGTAGAAAAGTTGAGGATATTTGCAGCCGTCTCGGGGTGTAGATGGATCTGCATTTAACAGCACTCTTTTAACCAAGGAGAGTTATTTCAAGTGATTAGTTTGATTTCACAAGTGTATCTGTGCAGGCTGCACAGGCACTGTCAGTGAGCAGCACTGCTCTGCAGGCACAAGGACTCGCCAGGGCTGGCTTGGTGCTGAAGGCTAGGTTAGAGGTGCTGCTGTTAGGTGTCCCTACACATCTGTCACTGGGGTAACTTGCAGGTATCTATGTCCCATCACCCCTGGGGGGCAGAGAGAGGCTCTGCTTGCTGGGTGCTGTTGTCCTGCAGGCAGCCAGGCAGGAGCACACGCTGCTGGGGACATGTCTGCAGCTCCTGCTCAGGTGACTGCTGCGGGCCATGGCAGTCCCCAAGTGATCTCACAAAAGCTGGGTGGTCTGGCCCAGCTAACAGAATCATCACTTTGCAGCTTTTTTCTTAGGATGTTGCTTTGGAAAACATTCTCACTGTCTGTATTCACTGGCAGCTGTTTTGGGACTCTGTTCAAGCATACATTTAACACTGTATATGGAGAGCTGTGCTGAAAACGTATGGCAGCGCTGTTACAGCAAAGTCAGGTTTGTAAACTTGCAGAAGAAATTGCTTTCAACCACAACTTAGCAGTAGTCTGCTGAAGGGTGAGGGACCAATTTAGGATTTGCATTTCCCTCTTTCAAACAATTAATTCAGCTAAAAGTAGATTATAGTACAAGTGTTTAACCAAAAGAAATCAACCCAATGCCTCTTCTGTTAACCAGCATTACGGAAGAACAAAGAGCAGAAGTAGAAATGCACATGAAGCTCCTGCTCGGCAGTAAGTTTTTCAAACTACAGGTCAAACCTTCTCCCTAGAAAAGCAGTGATCAAGATTGCCTGGATTTGATCCTGCAGTGCCTGTGTTGTGCACAGCAACAGCTGTCCGCTCCTGGCAGGAGGAAGGGGACACTGTGGGGCTTCCAACAGCTGGGAGCAGGTTGCTTTAGTATTTGCACTAGTAAATAGGAAGGACAAAAGGAAAAATTTTAATCTTGCCAGTAAAGGGCATACAAATAATGGAGAACTTTTCTTTTGTCCAAGAAATAGAGACTATTCACAAACCCGTTTGCAGGAATAAATAAGTAAAAGCCTTAGAGCACTGTGTTTTGTTCTAATTTGAATATGGTAATTCTCTTTAGACCATTCAAACAGAGACTAAAAGCCCAACAAGCCAACGATATTTTCATTCCTTTATATGGAAAGAGCCAAACAGCCCCTTAGACTGAAAACAAGGTAGAGTTTGCAGAAGAAAGTAAGAACCCAAGGCATACTGATGTCCTATGGCTGACTTGAAATTCCTGTACTAATGGTGTACTACCGTAGGAAGATTTAGAGCAGGAGGAAAGGCCCTGTGACCATTTTGAGCAGTGTGAAGATGAACTTCCCTTTGTGGCATCTGCACTGTTTGCACATTTGCTTTCCCTAAGCCAAGTGCTCAGTCATGTAAACAGGTATTTGGAAACAAACAAGCCCAGGTGTTAGCTGAGCCAGAGTTACCAGGTGGCACTGTCTAAACCAAACCCCAAATCCCAATATGTTGTGGTACCTGACTACAGAAGAAACAAACAGAATGATGTTTCCTCCCATATTACATACAATGCATTCCTTTGGTCCTTTCCTAACAGGAATTTCAGTGTGCAGCATCAGATTTCAAAAGGAATACTCTGAAAACTTGTGTTGCAGACCTGATGTCACTAAATAGACACAAAATGTACACTTGTTGTAGATAGCTGGAAATTTGGTCAGTTAAATGGGAGTAAAAAGGTTTGTGTATTACATCTGGATGAGAATCAGCTTCTGAAATGGTGACTAGGGCTGAAGGCAGGAATGCCTTTGGTGCCCTGTTTCCCCTCAGCAGAAATGGTGTGAGCAATACAATCAGTTCTTCCAGCCTTGCCTACATGCAGTTCTCTTTCAGAACACAGGAGACTAAATGAGGTGAAATGACCATCAGAGAGTCTGAATTCACTGGTTAATCAAAAGAGTTCTCTATTTTCATGGGTTTTTTTTCTTTTCAGCTGTAACTTTCATGTTTTTCTGTATAATTCTTTTGTTTTCTTTATTTCTTTTGGGATCAGTGTTCTTAATGTTCAAAAACTTGAAGAGTGGAGGAAAAACAGGATGTGTAAAATCTCCTCCAAGGCATTCGTCTCTGTAGAAAAGCAGTGCTCTGTCATCTACAAATGAAACTTTCTTTCCAGTTACACCTCTCCCTCCTCAGCACTCTTCTCCACCCTGACTACTTGCTCTTTTGAGTCACATTATGATAAACAGACTCATCTCTGTGGAGCTCGGTGGTTAGTAATAACTCAGCCCCATGAGGCAGAAATATAACTTTATAGTCTGTGATCTGTCAGAAGTGGTGATATGTAGGATTGTACTGTAAGGAGTTGCAGGAAATGTGGCTTATGGACCTATTTATTAAAATCTATTGTAGAAACACATGCACAAGCTGTAGCAATTAATGAAACAAGTCACAGAAATCTGACTGTATACAACTTGCAAATTAATTTTAAACACAAAATTGCACTATTAAACGGTTTTCAATTAATGGTTTACCAGTTCCATTTAAAAATGAGCAGGAGATCACAACAGAGTGTAGAAACTGCAAGAGATGGAACAATATTGCACATTGGCTTGGGCTTTTCTGTATTTCAAACCAAAAATGAGCATAGATGATGTTTTCTGTTCTAATTCTAATAACTTTCTGGGAACTTGAAAATTTGCCTTTTTATCTATTGTACAACATTATAATTGCAATTGCTTTCCCACTCTTGACTGGAAATAAAAATTCTCTTGACCAGCTAATAAAGAGGTTCCTTTAAGTAGGGAGGAACCACAAACATGAACTCATTTTAAACATGCTACTTAATCCATTGAAAGAGATCACAAGAGCTGAAGTGTTCCGAATGTTGTACTGATTCAAAACTGGCAAAAAGATACGCTTCCTTTAGATTCACAGAAAGATGGAAGAAAGTATCCCATAAAGTTTGTTATTCCAGTATAATCAGCTTTAAGACCAAAGTACTTCCAGTAGTACATTGCACCCCCTCTCCTTCAGTGCAGTGGAAATCTTGTTCTAAACAGGACTCCTAGTTTTTAAATATATTGTAAACATATATATTTCAGTACATGTTTACTTGAGCTTAAACTTAAAGTGTGCACACCACGTGCTTGGGGAGGCTTGTGGGAATCCTCAGTTCCTGAGTTGCCCTTGTTCCTGAAGATAAAACTTTCCATGGAAAAGGTTTTTGTCCTTGGTGACAAGCACTCATGGAACTCTTAGTGATACTAATAGGTGGGTACCCTCGAATATCAGGCCCAGTTCATAAAACAACTCGAAGGATTTTGTGGACCAAATAATCAAAGATGTTTAGAATCCCATGAACTCAGTGCAATCATCCATAGGATCACAGCATGTGATTCAGCCTGTACTTCTGTGCAAAGCCACAGAACACAAGTTGACTCCTGAACTGCTGGAGATACACGCTGCACGAGACTGGAATGCCTTCACCTTCCAAAGAGGTGCATGCAGGCATCACAGTCAGGTACACAGCACTGCACTCGAGCAGTGAAGCAGCCTCAGCAAAGAGTGGAGAAGCGCAGCATTTGGAGAGACAAAAAAATGCTCCTTGAGAATTAGGACAAGTTAGATCTGGGGAGTAAAACCACAATAGCCATAAAAAGAGTGACTGAATTTGATGAATCTTCAGATTGCATTAGTCCTAAAACATTTCCAAAAGTTCTGTCCTCTGGCTGCCAGTGTCAGCTCTTGTTCTTGTTCACCTTCAAGCAGCTGGTTTTCATCCCTGAATTCAATTTGCCCCACTGAACACAGGCTCACTACGCAGGAGTGATACAGCTGCAGGCAGTGAAAACCAGCTTGTGCTCTCTGTGTCACACACACACATATTGCTGGCATCTAAATGCAAATTTCCTACCTAGTAAATACCAAACACAGAAATTTTGTAAGAGACTGGGGAAAACTGATTCTTGTGGAATATCACAAAACTGAGCTGGGGAAGAGGAACAAATATTGGAAGTGCTGTTCTTGTTGGAAAAGACTGAGACCATCTTAACGCATCACTCAGGCTGTCTGTCACCTCTTCCTGGTGGAACAGCTATATCTCCTGGACAGTTGTGTCAGATGCTAAAGAGGTGCAGGATGAAGAGAATGGATGTGTTCTCTCCTCATTACCCGAATGAGGTCATCCATCAGTGCCATTATAGTGGTTTCATTTGTGTCCTGGCTTGCACCCAAGTTGTACTGGGACTGCTTCAGTTAGTTAAGGTAGGCTCCCTTAACTCTTGCATGATACAGATTTCTTGCTACAGGCAGAACCTTCCTTAAAGAACTGTATCTACATTTCTGTGAATGTCTGTCAGCCAGACAAGATGTCCAAGATACTCACATAGGGAAGCAGTAAATTGATTTGAACTTTTGACATACATTTAACCAACTCTTTCATAAATATTAGAAGATTAAGCATGTACTATGCTGTTTTAAGTTGCTACTGCATAGTCCTAACTTTCCCCTCCCCCCCGCCACTTCTACTCTTTCAGTATCATGTTAATAAATTCTGCAGACATTTGGGATCAAGAAGCACTGGCAGAATAGGAAAAAAAAAGCTCCCCTAGTATTACTGCTGAGCTATAGGCTGGACCTGGGATTAAAAAAACCCCAAAACATATTAATACTACTGGCTACGAAATGGCTAAATTCTTAGATCCTGCAGTAGAAATTCCTTCAGCAAATCCATTTAATGATTAATCTTCATGTCTTTTAAAATAAGTACAACTTAAAAGTGTACAAAAATATATATATTGCACTTTACAGAAAGGAGAGGAACAAGACTCCACCAGTTCCAGGCACCCATTGCATGAGTTTTAGGCTCAGCAGCATATCTTTAACAAGCTTGCAGGTAAGGTTTTAAAGGCTCCTTTAATGTTTTAAAGCATTCCTTTATTTATCCTCATTATTCAGCCTATCCAAGTGGTCTCTTACTTTGTCTGCCTTTTAAGCTTAAAATTACTAGTTTTCATTAATACTGTTGGTGTCTGCAGCTCACAGAAGATACATATATATTATTATTCTGTTTCATTTTGTTTGTGTTTGTTGGGTTGTATTTTAATGTGAAGCCATTACAGTGAAAAAGTTTTTTATATAAATCCAAAAAGGCTGAAAGAAAATTATAAAGGAACTCCACTGCTTGTTCAAAATGGAAATAAACTGGCAGGGTCTGAAATTTCTACATATTTCTGTAACCTCAGTGAAAATTAGGCAGTACAGTTCCACACAGCACCCTATGAATGAATGAGGTGTGCGGTGCTCAGGATGTCAGGACTTGACCAGTGAAGCCCTAGAAAAGCCCTCCTGTATGCAGAGGCAAGGCCAGCCTCACCAAGAAGCCCATGGAGAAATGGGCCCAGTCAGTGCCACAGCCCTGTCACTCTGGGATACAGATCTGATGGAAATAGCTGCCACTGTGAACCTGGTTACCCTGCACAAGGCTCCTGACTCCACTGGTGCCAACTCCCTGACCTTTACAGACTGACAGAGCTGCCTTTGCACAGCAGATAAGCAATCCCTGTTTGAGGTCAGAGGTGCTGAAGCTGAGTTGCAGAATACAGGTAAAGCCACATCTCCGAATGGACTTCTGCGAGGATCCAACTCCATGGCACATTCTTGTTTTTTCCTGTCTTTTAGGCATAGCATTGCATATGTATCTATCTCCCAGAGATCAAACTGTCAATCCAGGAGCAGGATATGACTGATTATTTATACATTAAATGTCAGCTGCTTTTCTTTAGCAAGTGCTGTGGATGTTTAGCAACTTCAAAGGTGACTTAAAGGTGAAGTCCTAAATCTCCTGTACAAGTCCATTCCATTCAACATCCCCATTCATTGAAGAAAATTAATGAAAGTAAGCCACACATATAAGTTGATGCATCTAAATATAGTATTGGCTTGTATGTGGTCAGTGACACTGCACTGTTTTCCACAGTTCAAAGATTGTCTTTTGAAACAGAAGGCTGGGAAGAACAAGAACCCATCAGCCTCTGCTTTGTGACCACCAGGTTTAGAGCTGGAGCAAGTATGGCTAATCCAGAGCAAAGTTTATTTCACAGCACTAGAAGGGGGTGGTCCCCTCAACAGCTTTTGGCTCCGAGATGACTTTAGCTCTTTGCAATTGCCAATATAGCACCTGCACTAGGAACAAATTTTAAAAAGTAGGTCACAACTGCACATGCAATTACTGATTGCACAAAACAGGCAAGCTATAAAAGTGTCCTGGTGTATCTGCTTTAAGTTCTGGCATGCAGTGTCAGGAAACCCAGAAAACACAGGACCACCTGTGGAGTCCTCACTGCAGTATGATCCTGTTAAGTTAATACTCTCGAGCCTCTCTGCTGACTAATACAGGCAAACATTACAGCCTGCCAGGATTTTTATAAGCAGGACACTTCTACCTAGGGTACGTGCCAACCCTAAGCTTGCTGCAGAAAGCAAGCACAAAAGTAAGCAAGAGGTTAAAAAAGAAAACGTCTGGCTTTTTCAACAGCTGGGTTCCATTGTGAAAGGGTCATGTGGTGCCAAGGAAAACAGAAAATAGGAAGGCACACAGATTTGTTAGTTTGAAGTAATTGACCACATGGTGTCCAATGGTTTGTGTTCTCATGTTCTCCAGAGTGAAGTCCCACGGGAGCTGAGGCAGGGGTTCCAGTTCCTAGCACTCTATTGTTTACCCTGATGGTTTCCAGATGCTGGAGACAAGGACAGTGAAATCTTTGGGATGCTGCCAAAGAACAAAAAAGACTAAAGAAAACACTGAGGGTACTCTTTTAATTTTATTTTTAAAGAGACAGTACTTAGTGAAAAGACCACCTTTTTTACAGTTCCTTGCTCCCTCAAATACACATGCCCACACGGCTTCTCTCTTTTTCTGCCCCTTCTCCCCCATCTGTTTTTTCTTTTCCTTTTTTTTTTTTTTTTAAGCTTTTTTTTTCAATTTAAATAGCTCTGTAACTAACCAAGGGAAAGCAATGTAGGATTTTGTTGTGGGGTTTTTGTTTTTTTTTTTCCATTGGCATCTATAGCTCATTTAGCTGCTACACAGTGGATGTGCAAAAATGGTCAGAAAACCCCAGCAAAAACTTCATAGCAGGCAGATCACCAAGAGAGTGTCAGCAGTGATGGGAAAGCCTCCGAAGGCTGCGAGTTCAAGTTTGCTTTGGCATAGCTGGAAGAAGCTTGCAGAATTCTACAAAGTGTTTTCAAACATTTGAACCATGGAAATCAGGGAGGGGGAGCAAGAATGGGAGAGCACTACACACTTTCACCAGCAAAGCCAGAAAGCACAGAAGAGCAAGGAAATGTAAAATAAGGAAAAAAAATCCCAAACCCCTCTTAGTAATTAATTTTTCCAGAGGGATGAGGTCCAAGAGCAGCGTTTGGAGGCCTCTATTTTAGTGGAGTTTGGCTGCCAGCACTCTAAGTTAGAGGAAGTTTCTATGTTGCACCTCTGAGTATGTATGTACTTCAGCTTAGGCAGGCACTGTGGAAATCTACAAAGGAGTTCCTGTTGTTGCCATCAAAAGGTTGTAGATGAGACAGTTCTCCTGTTCACACATGAGAAATACTAGGTTGTGCCTTGCCTTTTCTTTTATTGAGGGGTATCTGCTATAGTAATTTCTCTGCTACGGTCTTCATGTCTCCTGAGGGGGCTGAATGGGTGTTTTGCAGACAAAAATCCTCCTTTAAAGCAGTCTTGGTGGAGTTTAATTTGCTACAATAAAACTTTAGCAAAATCTACTGTTCAGGAAGAAGCAAACAACAAGCTTGATTCTAGATTAACTACAAAGTTTAAAATCTACTCATATCAGCAACCTGGTGGCCAAATTTCAGACCCTTTGATAGGGCCTTCTTCTGCTTCTTCATTGTCTTTGAATGAGACTCTAACCAAACGCAGTGATGCTGAATCCTGATGTTCTAAGGTATGTTAAAAGGGCACAAGTGCCTTTGCTTTTTCTCCTTCCTGTCTCCTGGACAGGCTCAAAGAGCCCTCATGTCTCTTCCCTTTGTGATTTAGTAGTCTGGGTGTGTAGGACTGATAAAAATGCACCATTCAGACAAGAGCATTGGTTTGTTTCTACTGTACATTTAAAAGATTTTTAATGCTAAATTAGTCCTATCTTTTTCTTACTGTATGCATTAACATAGAAGAGCTGAATTTAGACAGCAGTGAAATTAAAAACAGCTTAAGAAAGACTTCTCATCAGATGCTGTAAACAGGACTTTCAGCATGAGCCAATACTCAGAAAGTGACTGCAGGGTGTCTTTGTGCATTGACCTGTACATGCCCAGATGTTCTGTGTGTTGGCCACATAAAGGACGGCGCTGACACGCAGCTCAATGTGCACACCTAGTAAATCCAGTCAGAAACAAAACGAGGCACATGATGTTTAAGTTTATGTATCTGTTTGATGACATGCTAAAAATATTAATGTGCTATTTTGACACAGAATTGTGCTGCTTTCCAAGTCCAAAACCTGATCAGACCAGGCCGGCTGCTAAAAAAATGCACCCTTGAAGGTGATGAAGCACAGACTCAATTTTTTCCCTCTTTAAAAAACCCCATAAAATCTAGTCTGTGTTTGAAAATAAAAGATGCCCTGTGATTTTCTAAATCACCTCTTTTCTTGTTTCCAAATAATATGTAATAAACAAGTTGCAAGCCTGTTTCCCTCTCCACAAACTGAAAAGAATTTCTAAGGTTGTTGCTACCTAGTACTTGAATCACATCCTGAGCAGTGTCTAACATCAGTAGTCAGGTGATTCTATGTCAAGATTCGGTTTTATTGTATAGCATGCCTAATACTGCAGTTTTTTGTGAATGAAGATCTAAGAGTAGCTATGGTAACTGTATTGCTGTCTCTGAAGTTGGGCCTTTTCTATTTTTAATGTAACTAAAGGTGGTTATTTCCTTCACTGAGCACTATTGTTTCCTATAGGCACGTGCATGCCAGAATGGCTGTGCTGGGCCAGACAAGGTGCCCAGTCCTTGGTAGGTCCAGCCAAGGATGTCAGAGGAGACTACAAAACCAAACTAAGCATGAAAAAGGTTTTATCCCGGTAAGCTCCGCCAGACCTCACCAATTTGCAACTGAGGCCAGTGGTGGTATCTTTACCCAAACTCTGTTCTGATCTTGCTGCTCCAGAAGTATAATCTGAGAGTAGTGTATCTGATAGAGCACAGCCAATTAAAGAATGAGTCAATAACCCTGTCATGAACGTGCTAATCAAGAGGCAGTGTTGGATAATAATTCACTTCCACTGAAGAAATCACAAGAGGCTAAAGGTTCCATATTTCTTTCTCTGAGTGGTGATGATGAACAATGATACTGGCAAATACTATATGAACTGTCAAATGCTCTATGTTCCCCACACTTGCTTCTAACTTGAAAGACACAGAATCAAAATTACTTAAGAGTCAGCATATGAAAGATATGTTTTCTTTCAGACTGGTACTTTCTGGAGGCTCAAATGGTATCAAGCAGATTAGCAAGAATGTTTTTATAAAAGGCTCTGTTTTCCCTGTTGAAGTGTCTTGGTTCAAACCCGGTGCTTGCTTTGGACTTACCAAGACGTGTTTTTCAGTCTAGTTCCTGCAAGACAAACTCCTGCAGACCAAAGCCATTACCCCACGCTCTTCCTGTGTGCTGATCTTACAAGGGCAGAGAGAGGACTGCAGACAAGGCTGACAGTTTGCCCTGGCTCCCCTGCACCTGCACTCAGCAGGGATTGCATGGTCTCTGCAGGCCAGCAAAAGAGCTTTCCCCAGGGACTGTCCAATGAAAATTTAAACCTCAACTGATTTTTGATCTTGTTGCTATGATGTAAACAGATAAAATATGGTGTAAAATACTTTGAGATGGAAAATATAACTATTATTGCACTATATGTTTTCACTGCAGTATTCTTACTTTTCTTGCAAGATTTTGTTTACTGCAAAAGAAACAGAGTCCTGTAGAGAGCCTGCATCAGTCTCTAAATATACATTTCCTCCTTAATGTTTTCTTTCAGCAGACTTAAAAAAATAGGTGCAAAACTGAAATTAGTTCTTGCTATACATGGAAAGAATAAAATGTGTTGCATGACAGAGGGTAAAGTGGACAGAGCTTGAAAGGATCCTTAATAGGTGATGATTTTTCTTACTTATTTTCATAACACAAGATTTGGTAGAGATGAGCAGGAACTTAACTTAGCTAAACAATATCAATTATGTTTGGTGGCTTTATAGTGGCTTGGTGGCTTTATAGTGGCTGTGAATCCAGCTCCTAGAAATTCCCTCCTAAAGTCTGTTAAAGAGATGAACTGTATAGAAGGATTTTTACTGCAATTCCCTAGATACCGGCCCTGCAATTTTCACTGGCTTTTAGGTACTCCCTGGGGGTTTTGTTACCAATTTCCTTGTACCTTCTGCTTTTCCAGGCACCTGAATGAGAGTTTCAGAAGCTTTGCAGAGATTAGTACACTTGGGGATGCAAGTCTGTGCCACAGCACTGTGAATATCTAACATGCTGAGTTAAAACTTAGCAGTGAGATGGAAACCTTTCAATTCCATTGCACTTTCAACTGCTGCCAACCTGGCACTCCAGTGTGCAAGTTTTGAATCAAGCCTGGTGGTTTTTTTTTCCAGGCAGATTTTTTTCCTTACTGTAAACTGGCTGTTCTATTTCTGAATAACACTTCATTTAGGACAGAAAAGGTGGCTTGAAGGAGTTCTAGGACAAGTTTTTGCTGACTTGAAAAGAAGAAATAACTCCTTACTAACTACATTTTCCCTGTATGTAAATTTTTTATATTGGAGAGATAAATGCAAATACTGAATATTTATCTGCCTTTTTCTTACATCTGTTACTGAAATAACTGAAATGTTTTAAATAATGAATATAAGAAGGGGCACCAAGTGCTCCATAAAGAGCCAATGTTTAGAGAGTCTCTGGATTTGAATGTTGAGTTTCAGACATCAAGAGGACTTTTATTTTCACAAAGTATAGTTCATCAACCTGTTTTTCAGGTACCAAACACAGTAAATTAGGGGCTTTTTTGTATCTTCTGTGATTTTTCAGAGAACTAGGAGCACCATACAGGGCAAACCCAATACCTAGTGCCAGAAGTGAAGAGAGTGTTTTGTTTTGTAATTTTTTTTTTTCTGTAATTATTCTAGCTGATTATTGAAAGATTTAAGAGCTCAAACTCTTTCTTTAATGTTCTATATTGGCTTCGGAGATAGATTTCTGACCAAGACAAGAAAATTTAAGTACAAAATGTGGATATATGTGATTCTGTGTTTGTTAGAGAGATGGAAAAAGAGAGAGAACCTCAGCATTTGTCTGGGACTCAGTGTGCTAATAAAGTGCTGGCTGCAAACAGCTGATTCTCTTCAACTATGTCTGACCTAGCAGATGTCTTGAAGTTAGGGAACTATGACCTCAGGCACTGGCTCATGGAGAGGTTGGCTCCCAAAGAGGAGCTCCCAATGAGGCAGTCAGAGAGAGAAAATAAGAAAGAAAAATTATTTTATTTGTTGCATCCGGTTAACCGGTAACAAAACAAGCAGAAAAACATACACAATTGTATCCTGATCACGAGTTTCAGTTCCAAACTCCGTTTGACCTGGTTACTCTGGGCTGGTTTTAGAAAATGAAATGCTGTCTTTCCTCCTTAGACTTGAAGACTGTTTCCTGCCTGGGATTTATGGCTAGTGGTGGACCTCAGAGCACTGCATAATGTTCAGTATCAGAGGAAGTGAAGTCGATTTAGCCGCGAACACAAACTGAAAAGGGGATTATCAGCAGATTTCCGCGGCGCTTGTGTGTATCACGTGTAGCAGGCGCCAAGGAGTTTTCTCCCTTCTTCTCCTGGCTTGTTTATACTCAGTAAATTGCATATCTGGGGATTGTATGCTGTGGTCAAAATGTCATCAGTTAAAGCGGTTTGAAGCTGGGTTATAGTGCTCTAAAATATTCCACATTGATACTATCTTGTTCCTGTACAAAATATGGACATTGACTATTTCTGGTGCAACTGTTTAATGTTTTGGGCGTTTTGCTGTTTTGGTTTAGTTCAGTTTAGGTTTTTTTTTCTTAGCTTTGGGCCTAAAGTAGTGCTTTCTCTTATAGACATTTTGAGCTTGCATTTTCCTGTCAGAATGTGTGAACAGATTATGGTACAGGCAAGACCTACTGCTCACAACCCACAGGAAAATCAGATAGCAGAGCACTGAAAGACCTGTGTGGTCTCAAATTTGGCTCAAGTTGTGTTGAAATCACTGGAAATAAGACACAGCTACCAGTGGGATTAATGTAAATAGAGGAGTGGTAAGGTTTTTTCTCTTGCAATTGGTGTCTGATTTGAGCTTTGAATATAAATTGCTAAAAGATTATGAGTTTTAGAATCTATTTTAGTGAGAGCCTCACAACTGTTGCAGAACTTATGACAACCATAGTTTGCATTTGCTGTTATTGTGCTTCCCTTGAAGTACTATATGGATATCACTTTGAATTCCCAATTGTTCTGTGCACACTGGAATAAGCCTGCATGCCAGTGCCTTCCCTCCCAGGCACCCTGTTTTCACCCCCCAAAAAGCCTGATTATTGTTTGAAAATCACTGAGCATCCTTCCGTGGGCCACCTTAAATCTGCATACAGCGGGTCACTTTGCAACAGTGACTGGGAAATTTTGGTCCCTGTACATTTTTAAGAGGCTGGCTTCTGCCAGGAAGGAGAATACAAAGCTGATGCTCTCAAGCAGTGGCTCGGGCAGAACCCCACAGAGGAGTTCAAGCCTTTTAGACCCTCCAGAAAAGTTGTGCCTATGGTCTTATTACATCTTGAGCACTTTGATGGCCTCTTTCTTTAATTTTTGTATATTCCATAGGAATAGAAGGCCACTGTTGTTTCTCAGGTTATGTCACAAAACAAAGGCTAAACTTCCAATAGGAAAACATTTACACAAAATGCTGAGTAGGCATAATTTTCTGGTTCTCACAGTAATTATGTAAGAACCAGTAAGCCTCTGCCTACTGCAGTTTTTGGATATAAAGCACAAAATATGGCTGAATATTTGAAAAAAATATGGCTGTGTTAAGGGGAAAAAAACTTTTCCAGATCTAGAACAGGACCTCGAGAGGAAGAGGGTTTACTTCCAAATGCCACCTAGGACATGTCATTGCCCTTCTCATTCCTCACACTTCCCCATGGATTACTGGATACTCTTGCCTTAAAAGGAACATGACAAGGCAAAGTGAAAAATTTTTAGACTCTTCTTATTATAGCAATATGGATCAAACAGAATAAAAAGTGTGTAAGAGGAAAAATGGATCAAATTTTATTGCTGATGAAGTAAAGCTCACTTTGAACTTAAGGATTGCAGAATATGGTAAAATATTTGAGAAAGTAAATGCTGTGTCTTTGGCACTTGATACCTAAAGCTCTCAGCATGAGAACTGAGATCACAATTCTGAGATCAGAATCCCCAAATTCGGGTGTTTGCCTAAATCTTCTGTCACAAGCCTGATCACCTAAGCAAGCAAGTTTCTAAATACATATTTAACTTCAAAATCACATTAAAAAATATACTGAAATCAGGTAAATTTTGCTGGATTGTGGTCTTATGATTCCAATAATAAAGCTAATCTGAAGGAACCTGAACTTCACCTGGATTTTTCCATAGAGAGAAAAAAGAAAGTAGTCTTATCTCAACCCACTTTCATTCCTCTGTGTGAGTAATATATGTGGGGAAAAGTTCAGTGCTTGTTACTCCTCCTAACACTCAGACTATTTTAGAGCAGGCAAAAAAAGAAAAGAACCATTGCTGAATGAGACTCTCTGTCTGTTTCTTAGCACGGCTCTCCTCTTGCTGTAGAAATACGTGTGAAAGCAAAAGAGACATCTGCGCCAAAGAGCCCAGTAACCCAGAAATTTCCTGTCCTATTCTTCCCTATGGAGAATGCAGGGATTTGGGAGCTCTCAAGACAAACATGCATCTATATTCCCATGTAGGACAACTGTATAGCTGCCAGGTTCGCAAGGAGCCGGGCAGTATATAAATATATATATTTTTTTTTTTTTGGTCAAACTATGCTAGGAAGGGATAATCCTGTCTTTTAATTGTACATTAAAATACATATCTGAAAAAATTAATTAGGATATCTATTAAAATCAGATAGATGTAAATAAACATGTAAATAAATATATAAATTGCTAATGTAAATAAACATGTAAATAAATATATAAATTGCTAATTCCTAGGCTTTATGATTGTTTCATTGAAACAAAGAATTTGTGACAGTTTTTGCTGTAGTGCTCTATAATGCTTGCTCACATACACCAGAAATACTATGAGAAAAGACTAACTGGTGAGGGTGGGTGTTGTCTTTTACTTGTGGTGATGATATAGAGTTACATAAAACTGGAAGAAAACAGTCGTCTATCACTCGGGACAAAGATGTTTTTCTGCTGAGTTAACTTCAGATGCAATTAAAACCAGAGCTGTGATACAGGCTGGGATGAATGGTTGTAGGAGACCTATGGAATTACTGATGTAACACAGACTTTCCTGGCAGCTGTGGAAGTCAGAGACTGTATACCTATGGCTTTGCTCCCGTTCAGTTTTAGAACTGGCAGACATCCCATTTTTGTCCTGCACAGCACCCTGATGCCAACTGTGGGCTCTGCTCTAGTGCAGCCACTGCTTTTCCTTGGGAGCATTTCTCTCTGGAAACAGTGCCTGGGCAAAAACCGACCAATTTACTTTTCTACTTTATCTTATTTCTTCAGCTGGGAAGAAATAACAGCAAGTACAGAAAGGCTGTTCCAAGTGACATTTGCCCTTTTATTCTGGATCCCAGCTAACGGTAAAATCTTTTATGCAAGGTTGGCCAGAAGAACTCTTAGAATGCACCTTGTTGGACTAGCCAAGGAAATGCACTCCTCCTTTATCTTCTCTTCTTCCTTCCCCTGCACCTCTTTCATTGTATGGCAATGGTGGAAGGAAGGAAAGTGAAAGACAGGAAAAAAAATAAATGATCAAGGAAGTTGATATGATCAGACTAAGCAACTAATTTTTACCCTTGCATTTAAAATCCATACATTAAAAAACTCTCTATCTGGCTCTACTGATGTGAACTGAGCTACTCTGCTGTGACTGCTGCCAGTGTCCTAGTGAAGAGAACACTTCATCACTACGACCAGATCAGTAACTAGTTCTGAGAAAACAGTGTTTTAAATAGCACCTTATTAATACCTTGTGCTTATCTTCATATTTTGGTATTTTCTTGGCCATAGATCTGCACGTATTTTTGTTAAAACATACTTAGATTCTATGATAGAACTGTACCCTCTTACAGAAGTTAAAATCAGTCAGCTAGAGTTTTTGTGTGGAAAAATAATAATCTTTGGTTTCAGTCTTACAACTGGATTCATGCAGGGTGACCTGTGGCACAGTGGAAATTCCCAGAAGTTTATGGAAGATCTTTATGCAAACAGATATCTGACTGAAAATCCAAGTCCTTGTATGTTTTGTCACTTACTCCAAGACCAGAGCTGTACTCAAATGTCTTGCTATTTGAAAGGGAGCATATTAAAAATTCAGTCATTTATCCTTAATGGAATATCAATTTTTTAAAAAATTACAATTAAATATCAGCTTTTCCTCATGTAAATACTGAAGCAAACACATATGTCCAGAAAGACAAAAATAGGATAAAGAAATTTGCTGTATATTGGCTTGGGATCATTTGTATCAGTTGAAGTACAAGAAAAAAGATTCCTTCTGCCATGTCTCCAAGAAGCAGGCATGAATCCGATAGAAACATCTGTGACTGGAAAATGTGCTATGCTCTGGCCAAGCTGTCACTGCAGAGTGAAATATGGGTAAGTGAAAGTACTGCCCGGAAAAGCGAGTAGTAGTAAAGCTATACAGATGTGAGAGTGAGGCTTCTCTTCTGCTCAGTGATACCTCCTGCCAGGGTAGGCCCAGGAAAGAGAGGAGAGAACAAAAAATACTCAGGGCTGAAGGGAAAATAAGGAGGAAAAAGAAGGAAATCAAGTGGCAAGTGAGGGACTGCAAAAAACACTGGAAAAAAAAGGACAGAACTGTTTTTCAGCATTTCAGTTTACACTTCTCCCAACACATTGCTAACTCACCCTGATATGTCAGCCAGCCAGCTGGCAGCCTGTCCTGCAGTATGCTAGCTGACAAAATGAGGAGAGCAATGCATTTTAGGAATGGCTGAACCAAGCACGGTGTCTCTATGCAAAACTGTAAGGTCACCTCCAAGAGCTCATCTATCTACGAGCTAAACAAATGTAACTGATGTTCCTTCAGATGTATGACTGTTTGAGTTTTCAGCACAAATTTCTCTCTAATCTGACAATATATTTCTGGTAAATTCATCTTGAGAGGGCTAAAATCTGCATTGATTATTATGCTTGTGTAGATAAGATCCTGCAAAGACCCTGCTACCTGTTTACATTTGGGCTTTGAGGAGGTCAAAAGGACAATCTGTAAAAATAAAGGCTGGTCAGCCTCTCTTCACAGAATTCCCCTGTTTTTACCCAGTAAGTGAATGAGCACATGGTAGAAGTGCAGAGTGAGTAAACTGGAAGTTCTCCTAGCTCTCTCACAGATTGGTTTATTAAACTGAATAAGGAAATAGCCCACTGAAAAGATTTAAAGGAAATATTCATTATACAATGCATAATTCAAATCTTTGGCACTCACCGAGACTGGGAACCGAACTGCATTCAAAACTAGAACCAAGGGTTTATAAAGAGTGAGAACAATGAGTTAGGCATGGTAAAAACTCATCTGCAATTAATAAAAAACTGTTCAGCAGGACATGTGGCAACTGCAACTCATAAAACAATGTGACAAAGATACACTTCAAGATTTTACATCCATTAGAAGATTTTTTAAAATGTCTTGAACTATCTGGTTTGTCACTGCTCTTTACTAAGAGTGTTCTCTCTTTTGAGGCTGTTTATGTCTAATAGTCTGAGAAAAGTGCTGGGCATCTCCAAACTCTTGCAGTATTGGCAGAACTTAGAGAGCCATGGTTGCTGTGATGGTGGAAGATGATGACTCTACAGAGAGGGCTGGAAACATGAATCAAGAGTGCAGGATTCCATGGGAGCACAGTAGCAGGCAAAAACGAGCTAGTGAGGGGCTTGGTGAAAACCAAGATGCTCCCAGGAAGAGGACACTGACAATTATGCTAGTGTTGGGGGAGAAACAGAAGAGGATAGAACCAGAATGAGGGAGAGATCTGAACTTAAGTGGCATTGTGCTGCAGGCGTGCTGCTATTTTAGTCAAGCTCCTGGAACTCCAGGGTTATTTACTGGAAATCTAGCCTGAAAATGCATTCTTTGTGTAATGCTCCGAGTAGGAAGCCACCCCAAGGGATGTGAATTACCAAACACTGTGACATGATGGTGTAGAAGATAAACCCAAACAAACCATGATTCTCAAAGGCATATAGCTAAATATTTATTTCAGAGTCAATTAGGAAAAAAGGATTTTCATCCAGCAAGAGCACACAGTAGAATTGCAGGTCTAACTTGCCTCTGCTATCTGCTCATGCTCAGATTCAGTATCCATAGACTTGGGGTCTGCAGTGGGGTCAGTCCTGCCCGAGTCAGGTAACAGAAATGGCACTTTTCACTTTCCACTTAACAATGCAACACCTATTCAACAAAGATTATGGAAATCATAACCCAAGTCAATAAAAAAATTATATGGAACAGACAGGATTTATGATTTGCACTAGATTTGCACAGATGTTTAATAATTAAAATACCATTTAATTCTCCAACCAGTGTCAAATTAAGGATCCCTGGAATTCATCCAATAGTTACGTGGCAAACTTGCCTTTCATGAATTTGAGAGTTTCCACAAATCACTCTGTTACTGACAAGCAAAGTTTTGAACATTTGGATTTCTTCAGGGAAGTTTTTTGAACATTTATTCCTCTCACTGAATATTTTCATTCATGAATATCCACAAAGATGAAAATGCAATTTTTTGAGCACGTGGTCCTCCTGAATGAATAGATGTCTCAGCATTAATCTTCATCTGTGGACATGTAGATAACTGGTCTCTCCATTTTATTTTTTTATACCTCACAGAAACTTTTTGTATTAGACAGCAGGCTATGATAGTCTAATAGATTACTTAAAATTTTGTTATTATCAAAGGAACAGTAGTGCATACTTCTATTTGTGTAACTTGCTATTTACACTTGTAGAATTCTTGAAGGCTGATTATTTTGGCATAGCAGTTCAAAGATGAGCAGATTTTATGAATTTAACCATGGAATTCTGTTACAAATTTTCTACACAAAAAAATAAAAGGAGATACTAGGATCAGAGTCAATTCCTCAGCACTGGCTATGAGTTTTTGGTCACAAGCCTAATGTGTTTAACTGGCTGCCAGGGCAAGTCAGCTCTAAGTAGGAGTTACCAGGTTTCAATAATTTTGATTCTGAAGAAAAGCTTTAGAAAGGTATGGCTGAGAGGATGGTGCATGGAAAAGGTCTTTTGATTAGTGTTACAAGTTTACAGAGACCCACGGGCTTTAGACAGGTGAATACCATGAGCCCCACTTTACAGATGAGAAACAAGTTGCTGCTTTTGCATATGTTGTCATTATTCATGCAACCCTGAGGCATGACCATCTAGTGCAAAAAGGATGTTTGTCTAAGCGTCCTAGGTTTGGGGCCTGATTCATTTGCTATGAAGCAATCACTTCTGTCTTCCTGTTAGGACTGCTGCCACAGGGCCCCTGATGCTGCTGAATCATCCCCTCATGCTCATACTCGCTGGTAATATTTATTAAATGAAACACTTATGTCAACAATCATTGCTTGGCAGTGGAGAACACATGGCAGGAGATATCTTTAGTATCAAAAGGGTTGTTACCAGCAGGATACATCACAGCTTGAAAACAGAAGTTTATGCCTGCTGAGCTGGCTGTTTACTGATCGGCACCTAGAGAAGAAAACCTGGATTACTGATAAGGGGCCAATTGGTTAACATCCCACTCTACCCTACTTCTTTCAAGTTCTGCAGTTTGTTGCAATGCTATCTAGAACTATGAGATTCTGATATAAAATCAGAAGCAACTGCAAAACTGCACGTACTGTTTTGGTTACTAATAGGAATAGGGCAGTACTAGAAAATGAAGAAGTATTGGTGAACACAAAGAATAAGACACAGATGTGGTGTGCCAGTAAACCAAAAGAGCTGCTAGCCGAAAGCCAGACAGGCTTTGTCAGAAACAGTGGGACTTGAGTGTCCAGCTTCCTATGGTTCCTTTGAATTTTAGCAAAGCATGCAAAGTTTATTACATTCATATACTCTTTCTGAGTCCCAGCATCTCTTGGAGGCTTTGAGGGGAATAAGGAGTGCTATATAAGGAATAAGGTGTCTAAAAACCAAGTGTGCTGGGATTTGGATCAGGATCTGTTTTTCAATCTTTTTGTCTATGGAAAAAGAAAGGGTCACAAATCACATCATTATCAACATTACAAATAGCTACAAGTAAAGTTTCCTCTGGAAGTTCTGCCTTGTGCCATTAACCAACATGACTTCTTACTCAAAATTCCTTCTTTTCAAGAAGCCAAGAAGCAGAGACTGACTGGAGAGAGAGAGCAAAGGCTGTTTTTGCTACTTTAGGACTTGGGTTTCCATGAGGGAATTGGACTTCACTGGAAAAGAAATGGACACTTTGTTTGAACGGGAAAAAAAATCCCCATAACTCTCTTGGAATCTCACTCCTTGAACATTAAGCTTTTCTGTTCATGTCATGATAAACTTCAGTTTCTGTTTTGCAGTTCTTGAGTCACCAAGTGACCAGAGTCCAAACTCTTCCACATACACTCACATACTCTTCTGCTGTTTGCCTCCCACTTTGCTCTGCTGGGATAAATAACTGCTATTTTGCTGGGAGGGAAGAATGTCAGTGATTATGTGCAAGATTAATTCAGAACTTGCTTTACTGGAGGTGCATGCTTTAAATATAAGCATTCTCTAATTATAAGTCCCAGAACTGCCTTTTTTGGTTTTTTTTTCTTTTTGCCTGACTTGGAACTTGTGGAGGGAATCTCTGGGTACTCTACTCCAGGTTTACTACTCAGAGTTTTGCTTAGTAAGCATTACAAATATTAAATAGCATCCTGGCATTTTAAGGAAGTGCCTGTGAGAGAAAAAAACAAAAAACAAAAAACAACAAACACACAAACAAAAAAAAAAACAACAAAAAACCAAAAAACCCCCAAAAAACAAAAACCAAAAAAAACAAAAAACAAACAAACTTACCAAAAGATTCAGAGATGTCCTGTATAAATAACTAGGAGAAAGTTCAGGATGAAAAAAAACCCAAACAACAAAACAAAAAACAAACCAACCAGAAATACAGAATGTTCAGGAGCATATGAGCATCCAGGTCCATGGTTTAATTCTGTCCATTTCATAGCTGCAAAGCCAATGTTGGGCTGGGCTCAGACATTGAACAGTTTGTTCAGGCAGGTTCAAAGATTCTCTGGTCTGGAGCTGGGATCCAAATGATTTCCAAGAATAACTTACGTTTACATTTTTTTCCCTTTGTCCTCCAAGGCCCTAACTATTTTGCTCCTGGCTTATGAAATGTGAATGGACATCAAAGGGGATCTTCTATATTAAGACAATGTGTATCAGATCCTACATAAAAAGAGAGAAGAAAAAAGTCCTTTGTATGTTTTGCAACGATGATCTAAACTTTAGAGCAAATTTTCTGGATGTCACGGACTGGTGCTGCTTACTGCTCCATGTAGCAATGAGAAATGAATGACTATGGTGTTATGTTTTCTCTGTGCTTATGTACCATAATTCATGGTTTTAAACAGTATTTTCTGAAGCTGGAAACCTAGCAGAATAGATGGGAAAAAATCCAGAAACAACATACCGGCCATTATGAGCCATAGCTTTCTCTCAACCTACATTTCTTTGGTCTTTATTCTAATTTTTAGCTTAGCCAGGCTGAGGTGATAGCGGTGAAGTGTTGTGAGACCGCAGAATTATTTTTCTTAGCTGCTAAGATATGGTGGATATGTGTTAGGCAGAACATATATTCTTCCAGGCATGTCTCAAAGGGCCTGATCGTAGAAGTGTTTACGTGGAAACCACAACTCCCTGAGGAAAACAGAATTAGGGAGGAGAATTTCTGTCCACTTGCTAGAATTTACTATAACCTCTGGCACCAGCTTATGTTCCAGAGAGAGCTTGATTTCATTTTTTAAAAAAATGATATATTACAAGCTACAGAAAGGTGTGCATTGAAAGTACATATTCCCGTGCTAACCAGGGTTTCAGATAGACTGCAGGAGAGTGTTCTTCCGTTGGAATATATCCAAATATTCCCCCTCCAAGGTGATGGGAAAAGGCTCAAAGCCTACTACAAACAGAGGACTAAACTGAGATTGCTCTCCCAAGAGCCCAAGGAACACGCTGTGAACAGCACATCTCACCAAGCTGAGCCTGCTTATCCTCCAGGGCTCTGAAACCTGAGCCTGGGTGAGCTACAGCGAGATTTAAAGCCTGCGTGCTGAACAAGGACCTGCTCTCCTGAAGCTCTTTCTTTCTCTCCTGGTTTTAATACATTTTCAGTTCTAATTACAATTACAGCCCTCTTTTTCTTCCTGTCAGATTCTTCCCCTCAATAGATACAGATTGGTTTTACTTCTTAATGCCTGGGAATGCACAAGCATATCTGTATCTTTAGATAAACAGGAAAGAAAAGGCTTGAATAATCAAGCCCAAATTTTGGTTGAAAGCTCAATTTCAACCAAATTAGTGGTTTAGTCATTAATAATGAGATCCTTAAGTTAGGAAATTTATATCAAGGTGAGAGCCATTGCTCTTATTTTGTAAGAACTCATATGAATAATTTGAGTAGAGGTTCCATGCTTACAGAGAGTTTTTTAAAAAATAAGGACAGTATATTTCCTCATGACATGGTATAAAAGATAAATTTTTCCAACTGAAATATCAACAGGAGAGAAATCTTTAGAGGGGAAGGTATAAACTTGGTCTCAACATGCAGAGCCCTGGGTTCCAATTCATTATTTGAGTGCTATAATCATAAGGATAAAATAGAACCCAGGAAAGTCCTCATGATATGAAAGAAACATTGTAGAATGCTGTTTCCTGGAACTAGCTTTAAACAAGAATCTCTTGTGTGGTGAGACTTTTAAGATTCCTTTTAACAACACTTGGATTGCAAGGCATCTGCAGAGCATTACTGCTCAGATCCCTAGACCACCACTTCTGCATATGGATAGCTTCAATGCATCTACTGGCTTTTTGAGGGTTTTCTTTTCCACTGATTTAATGTTGTACCATCTTCTCTTCACCAAGGGAGTGGTTTCCTCATTTGTGATGTGGTAGCTTTTGCTAGTTTTGGAATTCCTTCTTGGAAAAAAAAACACATCAGCGTCTACAACATGTTTTCACAATTATGTCTGAACCAAAAATCGTTTGCATTATCTAGTCAGAGGGGAGTTACTACTCTGATCTGTGACTGAACTTTACAACTTGACTGGCCTGCTTTTTTATGCTGCTTTCTTATGCTAAGAGCTTCTAGGAGAAATAAGTTACCTGACATGGGAAAAATGTTGAAGGAGCTGACTGTATGTAAATTGGCATTAACAATTTATTTAAATGCGCTTTTGGTCTCGACTCGGACCCAAAAAAATGAGGCAGTAAGCTGCCCACACCACCATGTTCAGCCGCACATTTGCAAGCAGGCTTCCTCTCCTCGGGTAAAAGGTCTGTACGAGCTATGGAAAGAATTCCCTGGCTGGCAGCAGAAGAGCACAGAGCAGAGGCGCTCTCAGCTGCACAGCCCATGCGAGGGCTGGCTGCTCCTCACAGAGTTAAAGTTCAGAGCCGCGAGGTTTCGCAAGCGGGTTCACAGTGGGGACTGCCGCTGTTTACTTTAGGGGAAGATGGAGACAAGGGAGGAGGGAGTCACTCCCCCATGAGCTCCCAACTGCTCGACACCCCGCTGCAGCCCTGTTCCCAATGATTTATGCAGCTGCTGGACCGGGTCTGGTTTCAGGGGATGTGAGCTGCAGGAGCAGGTGGGACTCCCAGGCCAAGACTCCAGACCCGGGACAAAACAGAAAGAGAAATCCGTCCTCTTCCCAGGGTGGCGAGGGATCTGACAAGGAAGTGCTTTGTGAGCTTAACTTTCTCCTATGACACCAGCCTCAAGGATCCCTGCACAGCCACCTGCCACTTCCAAGGTAATAGGAGCCTGTGTAAAAATTTGGGACAACTAGTCCAAAGTGTAAGAGCAAATGTTGCTGTGCTGCTCGACATCTAAGGCCGCTAAGTGCAGTAATTTTTCTGTGTGTTAGAAGTTCTTTGTTTGGGTCTGTGTACACGCACATCCTTTCAGCTCATCAACTCTGACATGCAGCACTTGCCAAGCTAGGATTTTTAACTACCTCCCACATTAGCCGTGGCATAAAGAAGGACAGGATGCTCTTTTTATTTACTGCCATTCTGGGGATTCTTCTCCAGGGCTTGCTATGGATGTTTCTACAATTTAAAGTAATTTGTAATTTAAAGCCACAATACCCAGGCCAACGATAACAACAGTTTTTCTTTTGAGCTCTGTGGAAGTTCACATCCTCTGCTTTGTATTTCCTTTCTCCCTTGCCTGCTCTTGATGTGTTCTGCCAGTAGGCTGACATCAGATGTAATTTTCAAAGAACAGAAACTTCTGAGATATTAATTTCAAATGCTGGTTTTTGTTTTTTTTTTTACACTGAAGTGTGTACACAGGGAGATCATTCAGGGGCAAAAGTTGTTTGGTTGAGGACAGGCCTGGGACTCCATCTAGCTTTTCTCAGTTCATGCCTTACTCCTCTGTGTGCCATTTAATAGTCTGGCAGGGATGATGTGCTGCCCATCTCAGGCAAGGGCTGTGATGGAGGTCAACAAAGATAGAAAGCCCTGCACCTCAGCCTGGGTGGGGTTAGTGGGACCCCCACACATTCCAGGCTTATAAAAAGGTCTGTTGGTATCAGTTTAATCTCTTCAGAAGAAATATGCCACTATTCATTTTCCAGTTGGGTTGTAACCTTTATGTATGATATATGCCTTTAAAGATGGAGGTTGTGACTGTTTCTCTTGGAAGATGAAAGGTTTTTGGAAGGAAGTCTGGACTCAGAAGAGGAGAAAGAGGGGGGGAAAAGGTTTTAGATCACAGTTTCAAAGTGATCTCAGTAGCCCCTCTAAGTGAGCAGCTCTCCAAGTCTTGTCACTGACAGACCATAAGACACTACTACACGTCAGTCCTGCCTGTCCTCCTGCATGCTTGGATATGTTTTTCCCATGGCCTTCTTTGCACTCTTGCCAGGCCAAGATTTTTGTCTGTGAAAAGTTCTCAGGAGACAATTGGACACTCCTTTAGTCCAGCTCTGAGCTCCTCTCTGCTCTGTTAGTTTTGCTGACGCAGATGTGGAGAAAAGCTGGCGTGAAGTTACTGAATGAACCTTGTGAAAGGAGAGTGGGACACTGAGCAATCCTCACCTGTGGGTGAACAGAAGGTGTAGCTCCTCAGGCTGCACTTCATACTGAGGACATAGAGAAAACTGTCAGCTTTATGTATTCATTTCTTTCACCTAAATGCACAGGGTACAGGTTGGTTTCTCACCCTGAACCACTTCAAAGAACCAAAATCCTTTTTTTCTCGTGAGTGATGCACACTCCATAACTGGTCTCCATTAGTGTTTAAGAACTGTAGCAGTGTTTGGAAAACTCTGCTTTGAAAACCATGTGTACGTGTTATTCTGTTTTATCTCTCCTTGCTGGCATGCTGCTCTCTAGCAAAAGGGATATGTTTGTAGCACAGCCTGCAAAGCTGTGCTCAGCCCTGAGCTGTCTGCAGGAATCCACATACCTCCACGCCCACACTTCCCTGTTCTAATGGGGAAATAACTGGAATATGGAGGACACAAAATCTCTGCCCCCCAAATAGCCCACATTTGCATCATATCAGCTTGAGAGATAAAAATCTACCCTGTTATCATCATATTGCATAGCTATTTTCAAGACTGCAAACTGAAGGACGGGATTTCCTTTTTTGTACAAGTGAACTAAACTCTTGTTTCTTCTTGACAGTACCTCAAAGAACCTAGTGGCTAAGAACACCTGAAGGGGATGTCGCTGGGCTTTGTTTTCCAAAATAAGAAATGCCTTTTGGAAATTGAGGTTTGTGTTTGCATGCTGTCCACACCATGACTTTTTGCCCTTTGTCATCCTTTCAAAGTCAGGCAATTCCACAAAAAGTAGAAGTTATTCGCAGGCATGTTCTGTGGGATAAGTGATTGAGTTGAATCAGTTCTGGATTTCCCAGTAGAATTCTAATTTTCAGTTTGTGGATTTTGGGAAGGGAACATATAGCAACAGCCAATTAATAGTTGTTTCAATGAACTAAGCACCTATCTTAAATTTTCAGTACTTCATTACATAATGTGTAAGTAAACAGTTTAGAGATGATACTTCTAAACAGGCTCAGCATTGTATAAGCCTGGTTGCTGAAGTTGTTCTTAGTTTAGTTGAATGACCCTCAACAGCGGTTTTTGTTATTCTGGTCTGGACTGTGATTATCTTTCCCTGCTAACTTTGGAGTGAGTCCTTAGCATTCAGTTTGAGGAGGATAGAAATGTCTGTTTAAAGGACAGCCCCATCAAAAACAAATTAAAGAAAATAGGAAAGAGTGGTGATTATCTGAAGATTTTACGTACTCGGGCCTTTGTCATGCTATGTCTGATTGCCATTTCTATATATACACTGGCAGAAACACCATCTGAAAATTTAAAAATGTTGCTACATGGGAACTTAAAAGATAATAACTTCATTGAGCACCCCAGAAAAGGAGGTGCTTTACAGATTAATTCCATTTTCATTTTCCTGGCAAGAAACACACAAATCTGTTTTGCCTGTTTGCCAGGAAGAAAACAAAAGTCTATAACATCACCTTTATAGAAAATCCCTTACTGATCACCTCCTTCCATGTAACACAATCCATTTGAACTCCTCTGATCAGTAATATAAAAATAGTGCCAGATTCATCCCAAAAGCATCTTTTCCCTGGATTAATGCTTACTTTTTCCTTAGTGTCCATTTACCTGCTGGCCAGCCTGCTGCCCCCCTGTCTGCTCTGCACATCAAATGGTGCAGAGCCCCACTGGTCACTGGATAGCATGGCACTGACCTAGGCAGGCAGGGAGGACACTATTGCTGGAGGACAAAGCTATATGTCTTTTTATAAATTGTTTTTTAATACACTGAAAGCTAGGGTTAATATGGGTTTAATTCTCTCCCTTGCTATAGTCTGCATATAGCCAGTGATCTTTGAACCTTCCTGGTGATTTTTGCTATCTCTTGACATATACATAATTTCTGCAGTTGATCATCTTCACATCTTCTTTGGCAGGCCTCATCATGCTAACTATGTATTTCAGGATTTTATTCAGGAAAATACAAAAAGCAGGTCTTATCTCCTGCTGCCTCCATGTATTTTAGTTTTGCAATTAAACTTGTTTCACCATTACTTGCTTAGACCAAGATGAACAGCACAACCGATACTTTCTGCTACATCTGAAGCCAAAGTATAAACAGAATGAATATTTCCAAGGTTCCTAAGACTATGGGATAAACAATATGACCAATCAGGTCATTTCCAAATGAGCTATTTCCCATTTTTATTGCTTCTCAAAATTTTCCTTCCTTAACACAACAGAAATCTTGCTCTTATTTTCTAGGCCAAGTTCAAACAAATGCAGAGGTACAGATTGATTTAAATGTTTTTAAACCAGCTCTTGTTAGTGTTAGCAGAGAAGCCCAGCCATGATGAACAGCCTGTGCTCCAGTGCTAGCAGGAGGAACACAAGAACAGAGTTTAAAGGCAGGTGCTCATCAGCTTTAGCTGGCAACCAACAGCATAGTTCTACTTATAGTTTCCTTTGAAATGCAGGGATCAGGTGTGCTGAGACACACAAACTGCATGAACATGATTAGTACTGATAGCAGTAAACAAAAAGCCTTTTAGTTGAGGAGAGTCTCAGAAGCATAGCCCAGGATAACCATAATAATATCTCAGCCTGTATAAAACATCTCTTCCTTCAATTCTGAATTGAAAACACTTAGGGCTTATATTTATACATGAGCCATTAGGCTAACACAAATCAAGAGAAGAAGCTGGTAAGGTTGTTCTCCAGTATGCTGCCAAAAGGGTGTTCCATTTGGATCACTGAGACTCACAGTCTTCCATAAGGGGTTCTAGGAAATGTGGACTGTGGATCTTTCAGCAGAAATGCACAAGCAGTTTAGTGTGTGCATTTAGAGGGAGAAAAGGGAAGGAGGCATACCTGAAGAATCACTGTTACAAAGGCAGCTTCCACTTTATCTGTAACATTTTTGCTTTGTGGTAATTGATTTTATTTGAATAAAATCTAATGTTAGACTCGGGAATGATATCACAATTATGCCATTAGAAGACAAAGAAAATGCTTCAAACCCACATCAAGCTCCTTAACTTCTTGCCAACAGCAGCATAACCCTCTATCTATCTAGCATCATTCAGACAGTACAGCTTTTAAATAATCTATAATGTAACATTAGGAGGTAAACTCTTTCTAAATTTTTGTGTTGAAGATGACACATTTTATTTAGAGGAAGATAATTGCTTTTTTTTTTTTTAGTGGTTTGTCTGTGATACCTGATCTGAACCTTTATAACATCGAAGCCTTAAGAATATTGATTATTTTTTAATATGGCTAAAACAATAGATTTGAAAGGACAAACATGATGAACAGAAGTAATTTATTTTATGTACTTAGCTTAGAGTATTTGAACACAATATTTTACATCTTGCAACACTGTTCACTGAAGTATGATTGTACTGTAACACACACATGCTAAAATTCTGTATGTGTGACTCAGGCTCCTTTCAAAGCTTGGTGGAAGACAATGGAATTTCCATTGCCCTCAGTTACACTTGGGCTTATTCATTACTGGTCATTTAGGGGAGTATGTGACTATGTTTGTACACATGGTCAAAAGTAAAATCCATGGATGCTGCTTTATAATGACAAACCAACACATTTCGGATAACAGGGATTTGGATTACATCCTTTCTGGTAAATCAACAATACTGATCCTGTGTTCCCTTAGAATGGGTCTTTGGCTAAAAACATAAATAGTCTCAGTCCTTCTACATGGCACAAGCTAGTTAAGTGCAATTTTCCTTTCTTCCAGGAAAGCCCGATAGTTAACTCTTTCCTGCCTAATCTCAAATTGACTGTTGTATTCCTGAGCTCCAAATGGGGCTGCTGCATAGCTGGCAGCCTGTGCAATGCTGTCAGGGTCAGCTGGGATGGGTTTCTGCTGACATGGCCTGCAATAAACCCCGAGGGTCTCTCCTGTCTGGGTGTTCCCCATCTGGACACCTCTTGATGGACTCCTGCACACACTGAGGCAGCAAAGCCTGGTGGTCAGCCAGACCTCTTCTGTTTGTAGCAAAAGAAAAAGGGGAAGCCTCTATATGTGCTTTCCTGTCACTCTTTTATAACTTGCCAGATTAATATAGGCAGCTGAGGAAAGTGTGGTCAGATCCATGACCCAGGGAGGGATCTTGTACACTACTAAATCACACCTTGAAGTGGGATTACAGCAAAGGTGGAGATGGGTGGAAACAAGCATGTTCCAAAATGCTGTGCCATTTTGAAACTTGAAGTTTCTCACAGACTCTGCTTTGCTCTTTGTATAAATGAAAGAATAAATACCTGTACACAATGCTGAGGCTTGCAGTGTCTGCACTCAAGATCCAAGGACTTGTTTGCCTGATCATCCCGAAGAGAGGAAGTTCTCTCTTACTCCCAGCTTTGATGTCACAAGTCACATCACTAGATTTAGAGGACAGTCTGTTGAGCTATATGCAGGAAAAGGATTATGATATAAGAACACAAATGGCTGCTTTGGGCTTCACAGTTTTGGGGGCTCTGCAGTTTTGTGTGACAGTGCTAGGGACACCGCTCAGTTCAGTGACTACAGTGCTCTCAGCAGAAGTAGCTGCTCCCCAGACCTCTGCAAATTGAAAGGCCAGACTTAGCCATGCTGTTTCTTAAAAGTAACATAGCCACAGGAATAGATTTGTGACAAGATGGCAAAAGAACAGATCCCGCCATAAAAGAACAACAATGAAAGGCCAAAAGGGGGAAAAAAATTAATTCCAGAGTGGGCTGATGTGCTTACGCAAGACAATTTACACAATCACAGCATTGTACAAAGAAACAAAGATATGGCCTTGGGGAAGCCACTGCCATTTTGTAAGTAATAGTTAAAAAAATGCTTGCACTGACTCTACCAAGAAATGCCTGTAGAGGCAGGGGCCCTAATAAGGAGCAGCAGGCAGCACCCCAGTGGGTAAACAAAAAGACGTGGCTCCCTGAGCAAGAGACTGGCCCCTCGTAAACACAAAGGGCTTTATGCAGAATTGCTCTGAGCTGGGCAGCCTCACACCGGCCTTCATGTAAATTCTTCTGGGCTGGAGATATTCTTAGAGAGGTACCAGAACAAGAGGTTTCCCAGCAAGAGCTTCCATCCTCACTTTACATTGTTGTTTGTGTCTCTGGTGCATAGGGAACTCAGCATGCTCAGCTGTGTTTTTAGAGCAAGTTCTTCCTGCACGCCTTCTTTGCTCCTGTTCTGCTCCAGTCTGCTTGTATTTAGGCTTCCCTGGCAGGGAGGGAAAACTCCACAAGTGTCAGTAAAAATTAGGTTTTGTGTTTGTCTTTTGAGCTAATAATCTATCAAATACTAAAAAGTGTTTTGGCAATCAAGTGTAGTGGGAAAAAGGTGCTTTTGCAGCAAGAAATATAAATTATTGCTGGCTGATTTGGAAAATGGGTAGCTGACATTTAAAACAAGCAGTACCTCCCCAAGGTCATCAAAGCAGAGTGCCTGACTGGATGAGGCAGTTTTAAAGCTCTGACCGTTTCCAAAATGTTGGAGATGAGGATTTCAGATCATGGGAATTATAGTTTGCTGAAGTGACTTCTATTTGTGTATGCATAGATTAAGATGTCAGCAAAAAGTTGTTTTTATAAAGTAACAAGTAAAACTTAGGAAAAAAATCCATAAGGAAAAAACCAAACATATAATGTGTTCTGAAGGAGCTTTCAGGTGTTAAGTACTCAGCTTCATAAAACTGCAGTAAGATTTGGTGGCAAAATCACAATCTAGATGATGTTTTGGTAGTAAATAAGTAAATGTCCTATAGATTTCAGAAGCAGAATGATGCTTCTGTAGATACATCAAACACAAGTTCCAAGGAGGTAGAAAATTACTGTGAGCAGTTTTAAGGAAGATTGTTGGGCTATTACAAAGTAAATTGTGGGAAGTGTTACTACTCATCTTCTTCCTAGTATTAGATGTGAGACTTCAGTTTAAATGTCTAAGAAGGAAATTCCTAACAGGAAGGTATAGCTGACAGGTTAGGAAATGGCAGACATGCCACTCTTTCAGCCCTTTGAAGTCAGACTGCAGAGAACACTTGAGAATATGCAGACTGAAACGCAGCAGCATCAGCTGAGGAAACGGCACGGCTAACTCAACAGGCTGCTCCATTTTGGACTCTGACTGTTGCTTCCACTATGCTTCCAACATAATCCTTCCTCTCCATTCTGCTCACACTTTCACTCATAGCTAGAACTGCCTAAGTATCTACTACAGTCAACTAGTGTGTAATTTCATGTCTCTACTTCCTGATTTCTTCATTTTCTAGTCAGAATAGACAAAGAATTGCAGAAGATGAGACAACAATCCTTCTCATGTCCCTAGCTGGACAAGCTGTACAGCTGTGCTTCAGTTTCCAAGCCAGTAGGTTCAGCATCAGAGGAAAACAAACCATCTTGGCACAGATCTTGGCAGGTTAGGTGGGATTTATGTCTATTCCAATGTAAAAGGGACCACTGCTTTAACATTACCTACAGCATTTCAGATAGGTATACTCATGGATTCTTAGGTGCCTATGCAGTTTTCCAACAGCTCTCAATTTAGCAAGTGTGTAAATTTAAACCACCACTTTGCCACAGTGTCATCTTCAGCAAAGAATTTGCTCTAAGTGTACTTCATGAGGAAGAGCACTGCTCTCCCAGTGCTTTGATGTCCACTATCTATAGGTTCTTTTGTACTACTAGGAAAACACTCTCAAATAGATTTAGCCTAAACTTTGAAAGTGTTTATTCTCCTCCACTGTGTTTTTTTAAATAATGTGGTAGACAGATATTCCTGTATGTGTGTCTGTGAGGTTATGCCAATTTGTTATTAGCCTGCTCGATAAGATAATCCAAATTGTACTGTAGTGACCAGTGATTACAAATGGTTGTTTTGTTTCAGTTTTTATTTCAGTTGAATGTAAATCTTCTAGGATCAAAGGGCTCTATAATCAGAAAGATGTTAGGAAATATTTCCATCTCCTCCTGCCACATGCCTTAAGGCTACAAGAGCAGTTTTCTTTCAACCCTGAAAATAAATATAAATATCAATGGAAAAGGAATAGTAAACAATCAATTAGAAGGCGGAACTGTCTTCAGTGTGAAACTCCATCACCAAGTAATGTAAAATGGGACAGTAAGAGTGAGAAAACATTGCTTTAGGGAAAGACTGTGCTAATCTAGATGACTGAGGTGTTCTCTGGCAGAATTTCTAGGGGTCTGCTGTACAGCAGACCAGCAGTAAATCCAGGAGGCTGTTGCACCAGCTGAGCCATGAATATATTGTAACAGATTATGTCCTCTGAAATGAACATTTTTGGGGTTGCAGTTGTTTGTAATTCTGTAATGAGAATTTCAGGTTTGTCTATAAACAGTGGGAAAAGTGAAGTAAGCAATGCAAACCAGTACTTTACTTACTTTTGAGAATTCTTTTGTAAAACTCGATGTTTACATGATAGTTAGCACTGTCCTTCTGCCAGAAGATATTGAAAAGGAAGGAAATGAACTGTGCAGTCATTTACACCCCATGAAAAGACATTTGATAGCTTAGAAAGATTTCTTGGTTTCTCTAGTGACTTGTTTCCAGTGTAAGCTTGCTGTCTTTATATTCTGGTCATGTACAGAGTCAAGCCAAAGCAGCACTGGGAAAAAGAAAAAGATAAACTGTAGGGCCAAATCCATTCTAATATATCTTCACCACAGTTGGTGGAGTTAAGCCAGGAGATAATTTTTTACAAAGATTTTGGAGCAATGAAGTATTAAACTGAAGCTTAATAGAGCATTAGAGCTGACAGAAATAACAAGAATTTATTTGCAATTAATTTTCACTGAGGATATAAAGAAAAATAGTAAAAGGAAAATTTTCCAAAGCTGTAATGAGCATGCACAACCTCTGTCTTCTCTGGAAAAGAAGCTGGCCTTTCCCATAGGTTTCCATAAACGTATCTCCCTATAAGTATGCACTAGTACCTCCTGGTTTGGATGTGCTCACTTGTCCAGTTACGTCCATGCAGTGGCTAACTTTTAAAGCTGAGTCCTTGTCAAAGCTCTGTGCTCTCAAAGCAGAACAAAACATTGCACATACGAAGAAAAAAAAAGCGTGTTGCTGATGAAGACAACAATAGGAATGATCTACTAGGACAGATGCACACCACATCACATAATAAATACATTGTTACTGCACATGGTACGACATCACAGATGTGCCTGAACACACTTGATGATTTAGCACCTTTTGCTGTGAGATAAAGCTGTGCCAGATTATGGCACAAAACAATCCAGGCAGCTGAACTATGAAACGCTTTCACGAAGACCGTAAGTAAATAATTTAATGAAGTGTTCTGCTCTTTTCAATATGGCATGTTTGATTCTAAAGGACAACAGGTGCTCCACGATCAAAGATCTCCAATTACAAAGATGTGTAGGACAGGGAAGCAACACTATGGAGTGGTGTGAGTTGTGTGTTATTTTCCCTGATTTTCTTTTTTCGGTAGTATCCTATAAAGGGGCTTTGGGTATTTAGTGTGATTCCTTTCCACACAACCCAAGCCATTTTCTTTTCTAGAGTAAGGATCCCATAAGCTTTTCGTTAAGCCCATTCAAGGCTAGTTGTTAACCTGATATTCTTCACTTTGATCTGGGCTACATTATTTCTCTCTTCTAATCCTCTTCGACAATGGCAGAATTCTCAGAGTTTCAGATAAACTTTCCCAGGTTTGGATCCCTATCAAAAACATTTTAGGCTGGGTAAAGTGATTTGGATATGTCTAGATTAAAGATCACTCCAATTACCTCTAAAGGGAGTAACAACTGTACTAGCTAGAGATATTTGAGATCAAGTATAGTACTGCTAGTGGAACTAAAAGCCAGTTGAAATTCTAGTTTCAACATCTTCTTCTAAAGGTATTAATACTGCAAGGTTTCTAAAACAGTATAAAAAGGTTTGTAAGGATACTTTGTAAGGAGAATTCATCAGTACTGAACTGGGAGTGCACTAGGAAGAGTATTTGTCTCCGCTCTGAGGGTAGGTGATGTTATGTACTCTTCAGACTGGGTTCATCACCATCTATCCAGACTTAACACTCTTGTTACAGTACAGTACCAAACTATGGAATTTCTCTCCATCCTATTACTTTCAATTTCTGTCCATTATGAACCTGGCCCTGGATGTGTGGAAGTTCTTTTGCTTTTGCTTGATACAATAATTTGAGAGCAGCACAGACTTTGAGAACACCAACAGCATCAGTGAAAGCCACTGCTTTGGTGAGTCCACCTGAAACCAAACACAGTGATCACTTTTCTGGTAACTGCTGTCCAGACCCGATTCTAGTCCTTCATTCCTCCTTTGGCATGCTGACAGAGATCAAGAACTATGCAGTACTGTTTTGTGCTTGCCACAGGAGCAAGAAAGGATCATCTGTTGACTTCATCTGGGGTAATGGTTTAATCATGTTAAGTAGTTCTTCTACTAATATGCATGCAACAAACTGAAGTGCTAAGAAAACTGCAGTGTTGTGTTCTTACCCAGTGCAATTTGCAAACAATAGGAAAGACTCTAAAAATACCTAAATAGGAATTAGTTGTCTGTTTCTTGCTTGTTCATCTTTCTCTCCCTTTCACCAAAACTTTGCTAGAAATAAAACTCTCTTTCACCCTTCCTTTATTCTGGATCATATGGATCAGAACAGGATCTTTTTTAATTAAAATGTATTGTTTTAATTAAAATAGGCAGTGATAGCACTAGCACAGGAGCCTATTTTTATCATCTGAAAAACAGCTGTAGTTGAATCAAGAAATAAATTGCAGCCTACATGAAATTTCAGTGGTCCAAAGTACCATCTGTCCCAGAACACAGTTCAAGAACACATGCAATAGGTCCTAATACACATACTTGTCTGGGGGGAGATTGATTAGGTGAAGACAATGCTAGGAGCCACACTGAAGAAAGACTGAAATGCTCAGTTCATCCACCTCCTAGTCCCTCTCATTCCCCACTCTAGAAAAAACACAAGGAGTCCTACAACAAATCCCCCAAATGTCAGTTTTTGGTTTTTGCAGGTGGTGGCATTGAAAAAGTGTTTGCAGAAACAGGGTGAGAGAGAAACCAGGCAGGCATGCTGGCACAAATGACCCTGCATTTAGAGTAATGCTGCAAACAGCCATAAACAGGTTAGCTAAGAAGTCCATTGGAATAGCGTCATCTGAAAAACTGAGGGCACAGGCAAGTGTGAGCTCAACTTTTTTTCTGATTGCTGTCCATAGTCAAGATCACCTCCTTTGTCAAAGGGAGGCTGCAGAGACTTTCTGCTCACTTGAGTAGAAGCAAAGCTTCCTAGCAAGAGGGCTAGAGAGACCCTTTCCTATTAACCCTTGTGTATTGTACGATTCACTACATTATATGGAGTAAATAAATGAATTAAAGAAGAAGGGGCTGGTATTAATAATATAATTTGTTATTTGTGGGAAATTGTCTGTCACAACAGACCTGGTAGAAACTCATAGATAGAGTCAGTCTCTGCCCCAATGAGTTTGTCCTTTAGATGATGACATAGAGGATTGGAAAACAATGTAGGATTACTTTTGGGTTGAGGGCATGTGGAGTACATTCTATCAGTTCATGCAGTCTTGTTAATGACTACAGTGGCTGCATCAAGTCCTCACTCAAGTGAGCCACAATGCTCTGACATCAAGTGGGGAAGTTCTGGGGTAAAGTAGACAGTGGTGTTAAGGTAGTTTGAAGGATGGCTTCAAGGACAGCACATTCTTCTCCTTAATTCAAAGTCATCTCTTTTAAGAATGAGACTTCATTTTATGCTTTCCATTTCTTCTGGTGAAGAAGAATTAAGCTGTATGTGAGCAGCTTACAGCAGAAAAAAAGAAAAAATAATAAAAGGATGCATGAGTTAGAAACCATTTAAGCCTGAAACTAACAGCTAGACATAGATAAAGTGTGAGAACATGAATCTTTCAGGCTGTAGCTGAAGATCAAACACACTGAGAAAAGTTGCTTTTTCCATCAGTATTTTTCACATGGCTCTGCCTCCAGGCTTCAGGCAAGACTAGAAGCAAAAGTGCCAAAATATCATGAGAAAAGCTGCTCTTGCAAAATTTCTGGCTTGACCAGAAGTAGGAAAATCTCATGAAACACTGTTCTTATTTGCTTTCCAGCCCTGCTTGGCACGTCCAGGAGGCTAAACCAGGTTCCCCTTGGTTTTGAACCATATTTGAATTCTTCTTTGGTTTCTCATGTCTTTTGTAAATAGTACTCTGTAAACCTGTGGTATGTCAGCTGTGCTGACTTGACACATTGATCCCCAGAACAGTGTAGACCAGCAGTGATTAACTGTTTTTCAACCTTGTCTAAAATAATTTACCATTTATTACTAAGTGGAGATCCCGAGTCTATTGAAGTGACAAAATGACAGAAAAATACTTTGGCCAAAAGAGCTGACTCTAGTAGGTAAGATGGGCCTTTGCCACATCCATCAGTTCCTCATCCATGAAGCGAGGACATGTAGTATACAAGTGTATATAACTAGTCAGCATCCAACCTATGTGTTTTTGAATCTTAGTTCAGATCTTAAACCACAAGACCATCCTCTCACTTCCAAATTAATGTGTTGCACATCACAAAAAGTCTAAATGTAAACAAAAATATCTGAAAAGCATTTTGTGCAGGAATCGAATGGAATGGAATGAAACTGGCTGGGATTCAGTCTGTTGTCTCAGTGAGTTCACAGTCAGCCTGACTCTGACCATGTAAGCTTGTATGTTCTGTTCTTGTGCCTGTGGTAGACAGTAAGCAGAACTGATTTTAAGGTCAATATGCGCAACATCTGTGCTTACAGAAAGAAAAAAAAATCTAGCTCCCACATTCTGAAACTAGTAAAACTAATGATGACCTACAGAAGAAAAAGATCTATTTTTAAAATACATGATTTAGAGAATACATTACTGTGAAGTTGAATACTGTAACTACCAAACAAAGGAAAGAAACTCGGAGAGCTTGCTGACTCAGCAAGCTTCTGTGGAATCAAGTTCTCTAAGAATTTTTCCATTAATTTAGTGTCAGTTGCTAAAAGCCATATACTTTTGCTCACTTTAGAGATTGCTATTTTATTTGCTACAATGCAATTGAAGTAAGAATGTACTTCTCATTAAACAATCCCCTTCCTCCACAAAATAAGCAATATGATTGGTTTTGATGAACTACAGGCACATAGTCCAGTTTCTCTTTATATTAACGGAATGAGACAAAACTCCCATGCTGTTTTCAACCTATGTTTTGGAGTTATGACATGTAGCCAATAGCAACACGCTGCACAGAAGGTCCAGGGACACACGCATTTACCAAAGAAGACCTGGCTAGGATTTCCAAAAGCATGAATTCCCCAGGGAGAATCTGTGGGGTAATGTAGTGCCTCGGGGCAAACTGGTACAGCCAAAGAATATATTTCTGACTGTGCTAGAAAGATGCCCCATGCAAAGTCCTTTAGGCAGAACAAACACAGTTCTGTTTCACATGATACGAATGGGTTCTAAGGGCACATTACCGCCTTCTTGTAAAAAAGGATCTTCTTTGTGATTGAAATTCCTGAGCATAGTGCACACTGCAGCTAAACTGGGGAGGTCTGCACACAATCTCTCCGTTGTATTTCTGTCGTGAGTATGTGGTACTGCAGAAGACAATAGCAGATGGGACAGTTCAGTCCTCACTGTGCGTGGGATTATATTTTGATTTATAACGTTTTTATAATTTAGCAGAATTGAACTGTCTAGGATTTAATACGTGAAGCAGTATCAAAGAGAAGCTTCTGGACCAAAAGTGTTTAGAATTAGTCTAGTTTAGAATTTATAGCTTCACACCAATACAGTACAAAGACAAAGTGGATGTTGAATGCAAGATGCTGTAAGACCAGAGTCTTACCAATGTAAGTAAGACCAGAGTCTGTCCTAGAAAACCTTTTCTATTTTAAGAAGGTTTCCAATCTTTTATTTTCTGTATTTATTTTGCACAAAGTAGTTGTCTCTTCCACTATTAATATTAGTTATTAAATAGTAGTTGAGAAAACTCACTTTCTAGTTCTCTCATCCCTGTGGGACCAGGCACCTTTTTGACAATATAGACGAACAACATCTAGCAGATGAGGACAAGTATAAATTACTTGAATCCATACTAAAAATGACTAATAGTATTGCTCCATTTCTAGATAAAAAAGGAGAGTGGCTGCAACTTGTTTAAAAAAAAAAAAAAAGGGGATTAAGTTTTGTTGGCTGACCAATGCGTTCCTCAGGGTACCACTACATTTTTCATTTCGTCTAGGGCCTGAGAATTACAGATTTCTTCCAAAGAAGTAACAAATTAGGCTTTAACTTTGATTGCAAAGTAACAAACCATTGCCTCCCAGAATTTCTCTGTTGTTAAGCATCCCCAAGTGCTTTATGCAGAGTTTTGATTGAGGAGTATTTTCCACAGACCCATCATGGTTATCTGCCAGCTGTGCTGGTTTTCTTTCCAGAAGCAGACCATTAACAGAAACTTCACGATCACTGCTAAAACAAACTATTATTTGTTATATGCTTAACTTTTCTTTCTTGAGTGAATGTCTTCAGAGTGAAAAAGTGTTAGTTAAAGGTGAGAAAATGATAAAGCCATAAATGCTCTCATAAATGGAATCACCACCATGCTACAACTTTCTCACTGAAATGATGAGCCAAAAGCATGGGATGTTCAGTGTAACTAGTTCTTATTCTTTTCCAGTCCTTATTTCCTTGACTAGCTTAAGGAACAGCTCTGAAAATAAAAAGTAGAAAGGGAAATCAAAATGAGTTGATTTAATAGCTAGATGGGAATTAGAACAGTGACAACAACTTATGCTGGCATTTAGGAACCATTCGTTTGAGTGATGATGTATATTTATGCATGTAGAAGGTGTTCAGGATTGATTTGTAGGCCTTAAAAAGGAGTTACTGGCCTCAGAGCAAGCCCAAACAGTGTGATTGGAAGTATAAAAAGCAAATCAGGAGGGAGAAAAAATATTTCAGAGAAACCTCCATACCAGTACAGCAAAATTACTAGAATCACAAATTCAAACATCACTGGGCAATCATGAAAGCCAGTTAATTGACTTTTTCTCCAAAATTATCTCAATTTCTAAAAAATTCAGAAAATAATATTTGAGTTTATTTCTAAGCTTTGATCAGTTTGATAAAAACAGAAAATATGCCATTTCAACTGGGTTTTTTAAAATGTTTTGTGATTTTCACTGATGCACAAACTGTAATTTCTCATCAAATATTACTTTGAAGTACTGTTCTTCTAAAAAAAAATTGCAGAGGTTTACTAGGATTTTTATCTTAGTCTTTATAGATAAACATTTACGATGGGATATTATTTGCTTATAATTACACAGTATTCCTATAGGGCAAGAGACCATAAGTAGAATTATAATTACAAGAATACAAACAATTATACAGATAGGGTCAAAGCCAAACATTCAAAATTAGAAAGGCTTTTATATTTTGGAAAAATATTAGAACAGCCTTGACTCTTACTCATATTGATGACTTAGTAATTCAGTGTCACAAATTTAGCATTCCCTGAATCAGCCCCAGAGTTGAATTGGTTGTAACAAGTGTTTTTCAGTACTATCAAAAGAAATTTAGGGGTGAGTTGAATCTGAAAATAAAATACATGGATGCTGAAGCAAACCTTTCTTTTGTTTCACTTTGATATTATTACATGAAGATGTAGCCAAAAAGAGGAACATAGGCAATAAGGAATAATAAAGTCTTTGGAGTGCCTGGGATGTGGTAAATAATGAAGAGATCAGCTAACTGATACAGTGATCTCAGTCACTGCATAAGTGGCACAGGACCACATTTTACCATAGACAAATATAAAACTGAAGTGCTACAGCTTGTTACTATAAGCAGAGGTTTCTCCTCAGAAGAATGATTCAGAATCAGCTAAACTTGAGTTTCCAGTATGACTCTATGAAAAAAATTAACCTTTTTTTTCCATCACTGGTGATCTTGTACACTACAGCACTGTTGCTTTTGGGGGGGTTTTGGTGGTTTGTTTTGTTTTGTTTTGTTTTTTGGTTGGTTGTTTTTAATCAAGGCTAGTCATTAAAAAGAAAAAGAAAAGCCTACTCTAATTTAGTTCTCTGAGCAATTAGGTCAGCTGTGCAGAAACAAGCAGAAGTTTACTACTTCCAAGGATCTAAGTGGACACTAAAATGCTAGGAACAGAGTGTGCATCTGCCACAGGCCAGCTCTGCAGCACTGCCCAACATCTGAGCCAAGGGTCTTGGTGTCAGCTGAGATGCAGGGATTCAAAACTTCTATCATCAGCCTTGGATCAGAAAGAAGCAGATTGGTTTCTAGAGAGTGGCATTGGACAAAAGGAGAAATGTTTGGTTTATGTGGAAATGCATGGAAAAGTACAAAGTAGAGTAATTGTTCAAGGAAGTTGCCTTGCCTCTCCTGACAACTCAAGATTGGCATAATCGTTGTGATTTTGAGTTTTTTCAATTACATGAACATGCTATGTCTAGTCAGAGTGCCACACCAACTGAAATTCTCAGCTAATGGTAACTTCTGGCTTTCCCTGTTTGATACCGTGGACAAGATAATCCAATAATACAAAGAGATGCATCCTAACAGACTTGAACAGAATCATGCTCATTTGCCCTTGAGGGCTGACCATGTCAGGCTTGGCTGCCTTGACCTTTAAAGCCTAACACAAAACACTGCTGCAAGTTCAGAAGAGGTGGTGAGGTAAAACCCAGTAAAGATGGAGAAGACAGAGTGAAGATTTTGAAAATCCTGGTCCTATAGTTCTGTTTAAAATGGAGAACTAATAGCAAACTGTCTCACTGTAACACAAAATCTGCAGTGCAAAGAATATTCTCTGTCAAGAAGTCAATGAAAATACTAGTCAGTGCAGATATTCTGACTTAAAATGGAGTTCTGCTTTAGTTTCTCTTTCTTTCCATTCTCATTAAATTGGAACAGAGAAAATGGTATTTGAGCAGTCAAAATGTGTACTCTATGTCATTGTTTCTGTATGTGTTAATCCAATGCATTCAGAGATTCATTGCCCCCAGCATCTGAAATGCACTGCCTGCCCCAAGGGAAGTTTCCACGTCAACTTCTTAGATGGGCAAAATTCCCTCAACTCATTGACTTGACTGTTTTTTTTTTCCCCAGAGTGTATTTGAGGGGGGGAAAAAAGCTGCTTTTCATGGTCATGATTATTGTCCACTTAGTTCCTATTTTATGGAACTGGTAGGATGGCAGCTCTGAAGAAACTACTTCCAGAAGTGGAAATTGCCTTTTGAAATGCATGCAATCCTAATTCTCTCCATGACAGTGCACTTTGGAATGGAAAGTGCAACTGTTTTAAGTACAGCCAGAGTTTAGGTCCAAGTGACTCCTAAAATCCTTTGAATCACATATTTTAGCATCCACGTTGTTAGACTTTGCATCTCAGATGGTAAAAGGTGGTCACCCCATCTTCCCTCACAGTGAAAACCTGTTCAGCATGACTAATATTTAATTCAAAAGGCTCCCCAGATTTTGTTTTGTGTAGCTGGTATGTAGCATGGGAGAGATTAAGGAAGACAGCGTTAGACACTTTTCACTGGCAGAGGAGATGTGATCCAAAAGGCAACGGGCACAAATTGAAATATCAGAAATTCCCTTTAAATATAAGAAGAACTGTTTCAGGGTGAGGGTGACTGAGCACTGACACAGGATAACCAAGGGGGTTGTGGTGCCTTTATCTTTGGAGATGCTCAACACCTGAGTAGTACTGGGCAGGGGGTTGGATTAGCTGATCTCCCCAGATCCCTGCCAGCCTCAGCAGGTTTATTGTTTTTGTGATATAATATTCTGGAGTCATGTGGAAGGTCTCCTGCAAAGTACCTGTGTTTTGAAGAGTAACAGGGAGAATAAAAGTGGTATTTAGTATGAAAAGTGTGGGGAGGCTTGCAAACACCAGGGGGTTTTCAGCTTTAGAAGTTTAATATAAATGTGCTGAGCACCTAATTTCTTGATTTATATATGAATGCAAAAGCACATTAGACTAGATTTTGAAGAGGACTGAGTGCATGACAATTTCTTCTTTAAATACCTATGGATTTTGTAGTGGATTTTTTTCAGCTGTCTTTACTTTTTACAAATATTTCAGCAAATATATTTCCTGGTCTCATACTTCTGGAAAAGTAAAAATGCTATTTTTGTTGTAAAGAACAGCATCATAGGAATTTAGTAACCAGCCATAGTTAAGCAAAAAACCTGAATATCAGAATACTTGTAACCCAGTTGCAGGTTAAAACTGTACCAGTCTGTTCAGATCCAACTAAAACCAGATTCCTTTCCTAGAAATTGATCATAAATTAAATGGAAATAGAATATTTTGTTCTATAGGCAAGATGTTTAGTTCTACCTGTATGAAGTGACACTACATTAGAAGAAAAGGCTCAGTTTACATGTGGTTTAACAGCAGTTCTTCCAGTTCTGTATTCTGTTGGATTTTTATCTGATCGGTCCACATAATTTTCTCGAACGGTAGATCAAAGGGTCAGGGAGGGCTTAAAAGAAAAAATCAGCTTACAGATGATCTATCTTCTGGACATGTACAGTATGTTACAGTATTTTACAGTGTCCAAATTCAGTTGTTTATCTCTACCTTAAGTAAGAAGGAATCAGGATTTATTTTTTCTTTTTAGGAATCAGCATGGAATAAACCAACTTTACAACAAGGCAGTGAATATTCACTGCTGGTTATTCAGCTGCTAGCTAAGTCTGACATGGAGTCCTATTAAAACATAGAATGGTTTTTCAAGAACTTCAAATTGCTTTTTAACAGACCTGAATCTATACATTTAACTAGCTATGCTCACTGCACTTTGGCTGTGTTCCTTGCTATAACATAACCACCCAAGGTATGCTAAAATATCCAGTGAAGAAACCACTGTGTCTTAACTTGCAAGATGTGCTAAACTGATAAACATCTTTTCTACAGTGATTAATAAAATGGCAGTGATGAATGACATGACAGCCACTGGAGATTAAAAGAGAAAATAATGGAAAGAAGGTTGAGTTTGAAAAAGCTAGATAAGGCTTGTGTTTCTGGGAACTGTATACAAGGAATATGAGAGCTGGGCTTTGCATGTCTCATCTGTTTTGGTGTGCTAAACATCCATTCCTCAGCCTTAATTCTCTCCCACCAATGGAAGGCACCTTGGAAAGGATACTGAATGGGTCAAAATATTGATCTTAGATATTCTGGAAAATAAATGAGGGGTTTACCTTCAGCAGCTGGATAAGGAGAGGAATTGATTGGGAAAGAATCTCAAGAATGGAGGTGAGATAAAGAGAAGGTATGACATGATGCAGAACATGGGGTCAGCAGGGTCAGACCCTCTGTATGTGCTCCAATAATGCTGCTGGAGTGAGACAACAACCTATTTCTGAAGGCTGACCATCCAAAGTTGCTTCTATCTGTCTTCCTACTGAAACAAGTAGGTTTTTTGTACAGAGATTGGAGCTAAGGTCTTTATTTAAGTAACCTTAGGGTGATGCTGTATCGTGCCCTCTGATTGTTTTTCAACAGCTGGTAGTCTTCAGGCAACAGCTGTCTTCTCACTTCTCTCACTTCCCTGGCTCTTATCTCTATAGCTTCTGCTTTTGGCCCTTAGCAGACATCAAATGTATCAGGGGCTTGTAACGGAGACAACTATGAGGCAGAAAGAAAAGATGTGATAAGAAATGTTTATGAAGAATGATGCTTCCATAAGATATTGCTCCTCTTGATGTAAAAGAATGGCAAGGTCCAGGGGATTGCACTGAGGTAGCTCACATCCTTCATGACACGATCATGGAGCCTGCCTGCCCCAGAGCAGTGACTCTGCCACTGGTGCCCACGGTGGTTCCTGTGCACAGTCATCCTGTTCAATCCCTGTGTACGACTACCAGAGGAACTGGTTAAAACAACACAGGCTCTAATGCAAAGTCTGCCTGCTGGACCCAGCTCTTAACCGTCCACCAACACAAGTTAGACCACTGTGAACTGCAGTTCAGATAAGAGCAGCTCATGAATAATGAACAGCTCGATAACCTGGGCCAAATAGCAAATGTGTACTTTGAAGGGCCTGTAGTTACAGAGCACCTCCCTTCGCAGGAGGCACAAATTTCAATAGCTCTGTTCAGTCTTACAGCAGAGAGCTCTGGAGCCTGTGCAGATGCTAAACCACTACTGAGCAGCATCCATGAGTAACTGTGCCATTTGACAGTTTCAATACTTACCTCTATCATAATAGGTCTAATCTCAGTGTCCCATGGAAAAGAGCGCAACACTGAGCGATGCGAAGCTGTGACATTTAAAAACCCTACACCTACAGATTACATCTCAACTAGCAGGATTACAGGATCTTTGCATCAGAAGTAGCCTGGCCAGTGGGCTGTAGCAGAAGCAAAATGTGCCTGAGTCTGCAAGCACCACGGTCAGACAGATCTGGGAGAGGTGGAGCCACTGAGAGGAGGCCACCGCTGTCGAGCACTCTGCTTTCAGTCACAAAGGAAACTTCCTGCAGCAAAGCAGCACTTTGTGACTTGGCTGATGTCAAATATAGTTGAAATGAGGAAAGCTTGCACTGCTTCATATGTGCCTCTCAGAGTCAAAACAAACCCTGGTGCATCCTACTGTTACTGGAAGTACAGAAGACACCACTTTTAGTTATTTGTTATTAATGAATTATTTTATTATTCAGTAATTGATGAGTAGTAGCACTGACTTTGGGATATACTCAATCTGTTTAGGGCTCAGAGTAACTGATAACATAATCACTCCATTTTTCATGTTTGCACCGAGAATCTTGACTTGCTATCAATTTTACCTTCAAACCATCCCCCTGCTGCCCTCTGCTCTGAACACACACTGAAATCTAAAGTTTCAGACATTCTAGGAATCTTTCCTGATTCTTTTTTTTTCCATTCTCTGAGAAACCTGATCCAGCAGAAGGGTGGGAGAGCTTATTGTTTTTTCGTCTGACATCTGGATTTCATTAGCAGACTCATGCGTGCTGAATCAGGAATGGAGCTCAGAAGAAAGCAGATGAGAGTTAAAATTACGTTAATGCTAAAAAAAAAGTCCTCTTCTCTAACTTTGCAAACAAACACAACATGTGAGTCACATTGTGAGCTCAGCACAAGCACTACAGCCATATTAGCTGTACCCTCTAATATTGGATATATTCTACCTCAAGCACCTATAGAGGAGAACATTGTATTATTTACTTATATATGCCAGTTTGTAAAAAGATCCCAACCAAACCTTTTCCGTAGTTTCATGTTAATAGCACTACTCTGTAGGTTTGTAGTGTTTCCTACTGTCTATTTAAATAAATTCAATAGAGTATGAAAGGAAATAATTTATCACAAACCAACCATAAAATTACAGTAAAGACTCGCTGCTTAGGAGACTTCTGTAAACAACAGCAGCAAGAGAGACCACTTTTTTAAAAGTTTAACAGGAGTGTTAGCAGTGGCTGAAAAGTCAGACTGTTATTAATAAGGACAGCTTTCACTGCAGAACAGCAGAAACAGTAACAGGAGCAGTATTCTGTCAGTGCTGCACATGGTGTTACACCAACTCTGCAGGACTGAAGGAGCTCATCTTATTTGCTACAGCTGAGAGTTGTTGGCACACAAAATCCACCTTTACAGGCTACTTTATCCTTTTCTGCCTCCCAGTGCAGGACATCTTGGCCTCAAGGGCCACGCTGGTCAGACAGCCCTGTCTTCTCTGGGCTCTAAGAAAAGGAAGACACTCTAAGTATCATTTGTGTCTGGGTCACACCGAGAGGCAGATTGACGAGAAGCTTTTGGTCCCATTTTAGAAGATCAGATGAGCCTAGGATAAGGAATCCAGCAAAATTACAAACTGGTAAAAAGCTGAGAGGACAGTGTGATTACAGTGTGATGGAGAAAAGCTGAAAGAAAAAAAGCTGGAGGAAAACATGGAAGTCAGGCTTTGAACTCCCTTGCAAGTCACCTCAAGAAAACTTCATAGAGCAGTGACAGGTCTCTATCCCCTTTTGAGGGCTTCACCTACACATTTGAGCACCACTTGACATCACACAGGATACAACTGTCTCATACACTTAAATTAGCTAAAAATTAATAGAAATTTTGAGTCACTAATGCGAAAACTACTGCCATGCTGTAAAACCACAGCATGGTTAGTTTCACATGTGTAACAGCACTCTATGCTACCTCAGGAGATATGGGTACCACCTTTCCTGAGAAAGGTACATGTCTGTGGCAGGTGATATGCAGGTAAATATGCATTTCCTATCACACACCTCAGGATAGGGATGAGGCCCTTTATTTATACAAGTCATTCTTTTCAAGGAAACTGGAAAATTCATGAGCTTGATTTGATTTTCCTCTTTCTGATATTTTGTACTAACACTTTGAGCAGCGGCAAGTGCAGCACAAAAGCCAAGCACTTTGGTGCTGGTTTGTCCTCACATAAAGTGTAGAGAGAATCTGGTCTTGGGACAGGTGACATACCAGGAGGATTTTTTTCATGATCTTTAAGAAAACTTATGAAGACAGCAGTGAGATTTGTCTTTTTATTCCAATATATTACATTTCCTTAACTAGAGTTTACAGAAGTCTGTTTTAAGTAGCAGAGTTCCAACTTGCTGTAGAAGAAATAGGAAAAATAAAAGGAAATTCAAAATGCAGGTCTGGAATGACTATTATTATATTTTTTTTATAAATTATTTAAATGACAGCCACCTTTCTACTTAAATGATAAATCTCCTTTGATCTTCTAGGAAAGCTTTCTTGTGTGCCGTTTATTTCAAAGCCTTTTTCTTTCTCACTTTTTGCTCTTCTAATTTTTCCATGTAATCAAGACTTTGGGAATAAGAGAAATACAATTTCTATATAAAATCATCTCAGGAGCTATCTCTGCTCTCACGAAGCCTTCTGAGGGTCTCATTAAATGCTAAGGAAACTGACAGGGCAGTGTTTGGGAGGGCTGAGGGTGCACCTGGGCTGGGTGTTCTTGGCTGCCAGGTGGTGTGGGCAGCCTGGCTCAGCTGCAAGTATTCATTTGCCTGGGCTGTTGCAGAGTTTTAACTATAGCTGCACACCTGCAATGTGGTTTAAAGTTAGAAATGAACTTGAAACCAGTATTTTGTATGTGAAACCTTTGAGCCTGGGAAATGTTCAGAGTTACTCTGAACTCATTTCCAAGATAGCTTGAGACTGTATCCAAGTTGAAATGTGTTATTTCTCTCCAAAATGAAAAAAATAATTATTTACAGGGCTCAGTAATACAGAAGAACTCAGAAGGTGCTGCTTTATTCCTATGCACATTTCTGCACACTCAGGGAGTGAGTTAGAAACAAGCAGTAGCAAGTTTCTTGTGGAAAATCAGTCAGAAATCTGAGATAAAACTAGTTATCAAGATTATGTCATTTCCAAAATGTCTGCTGTTACTGCTAAAATCCTCAAATGTTTCAACTTAAGTGCCTGTACATGGGCTTTATTGCTTTAGCTAATAATTTGGCACTGACCAGGCTCTGAAATAAAAGCCTTATTCTTTGTTTTCTCTAATTACTATACAAACATTTTAGCTTTCCTGCCAAATGAACAACATTTTGAAAAAAAAAAAAATCTTTAAACCTTTCTTCTCAATTTTTTGTCTTACAAAAAAAGCTTCTATAAATATGTGAAATGCATCTTTAAATAACAGTGTTGTCTTAGTAATATGACAAAATATAAAATGTTCAGGAATTAAATTTACACTAAGTTTACCCCAAGTCTCATGTCTATGAAGCTGACAGTCCCTGCATTAGTCCAGCACAATCTTGGGCTCCTGATCCTCTCTCAGCCAGGCTGAAGGATATCTCCAACCCTGCCAGCCACAGGTGACAACAGTTACCTGGGAAACTCTGTTCACATCTCAGAGCAGATCTTTCTCTAGCTGTGGAAGGAGACATAGCCAAATATATGGATATATTTCTACCTGAAATAATTTTTTAAAAAAAATTCTCCTTGCTCCTCCTATATTTATTGATACAAGCCAGATCCAGTAGAATAGCACCAGTATTTGTGGAAATATATATACCAGGGAAATGGAATGGGGATTAACTTCCATTTAGTGTCTTCATTTCTTGAGGGAATTGATACAATGGGAGGGACAGGCAGGACTGCCTGATGGATGCTGAGAGCAGGAAAATGAGAGGGGCCCCCTGGGTGGGATTTGTGCCCCCAAAATCTCCTGACTGTCCTGGGACAACTGGGACAGCAAGGAGGGGCTGAGCTGTTGCCAGCAGAAGCTGCTGATCTGCCTTTGGCCATCTACTCTTGCTCACTGCTTTTGCTGTTTGCCAGCTTCCTCCTCCGGACAGGAACTTGAAAGGAAAAGGGAGGGAGAGCCACAGCAGTTCACACCCCTGACAGTCACTTTCTCCTCAACAGCCAGAGCGTTTCCCATTTCCATGACACCATCCCAGCCTCTGCTCAGGCCCTGAAAGCCTTCTTTAATTGGGCCTGTGGTTTATCAGAAAACACATTTTCATTTTTGAGAAACAGGGAAACAAGGTTCTCATAAAACAGGGAAAGGGAGTTGAAACGTTTGTACATTTGGCAGATGTGAACATTTTTGGAATTTCAAACCAGAAACACCATAAATGTCCATTTTGGGTAAATAGGGCTTTTGAAATATTTCCAAACAAATTCTTGCAAATCAAATTCAAGCCATTGCAAAGTGAGAAGTTTCCACCTCAGGTGTTTGCTTCAACTTCTGCTTTTTCAGCTGAACAACTTGTTGAAAAATATTTTCCTAGAGAAAGTACCTTTGGAAAAAACCATTATTTTATTAGTTTTTTTTAATATAGATTAAATGAAGCTACCATTTTGCAGGAAGTGTTTGTGCATGGACATTTTAACAGGTGGTAAGTTGGGGAGGGGCTTTTTCTGTATTTCATGTTGTAATAAATGCCTGTTTGCTTCTACTTTTCTGCTTTAGCAGTGTTTTATTTTGCAAGAGTATTTTACTTAAAAGCACAGTGAGGAAGGATTATGGTAGATATTAGAGCTGGGAGACAGAGATCTTGAAGAACAATGATCTTTTATTGCAGAACATAAAAATTTAGTTAATTTTCATAACTCACCCTATGATTAAATTTGATGGGGGCATTGGGAAGTCACCAAGTCCAATCTCCTGCTCAAAGAAGGACCAACACTGAGTTTGGGTTGGTTTACTGTGACTTTGTCCAGTTAGATCCTGAGTGCTTCCAAGCATGAATGGAAATTCCACAAACTATATTTCACACTAAACCAAAATACTTTAATGAAGTGAGAAAAAATGGTTCATACAATTTTCCACTGTTCACGTCTTATCAGTGAGAATGAGGAATTGATAAACTAGTGTGGTTTGACCTGGTGGTTCTCTCTTTACTTTATCTAAAAATCAGCTTGTGGAGGGCTAGAAACCAGACCTTACCTCTCCCCTCAAGAGGAATACTCTCAGTACTAATTTCAAAGCTAAGCACCTATTTACAGTTTACCAGGAGTTTTACTGCAAACTAAGCAAATACAAAATTGTTAATAAACAGACTTCATATTTAGACCAGTGCAATAGCTATGTTCACTCTACTTCAAAGGAGTTTATGAAAGTCTCTCAGAGACTTGCACAGGATTTGGATCTGGTTTATTGTGCATGGATTTTAAAAACAAATTATGCATGTTTAAGACAGTGAATTGTAATATTAGCATACAGATATGAAAAAGCACAAGGCTGGGAGGGGCTTTGGGATGTTCCTTGTCACTTGTCCCTGGACAGGATCGCCAGTGCAAATCTTGATTTATATTTTCCTACATTCCTATATTTTCCTGTTCTTAAAGTCCTCCAATGATCAAGAGCACTCTACTTCAGGGCCTCATGAGTAGAGCAGTGAGCTGAAGTCCAGTACTGGACACAATAGCTGTGGCTGTGGAAAGCAAACTGTGCCCTAAATGTGACGCTCTCTACATATTTGCACATTTTTAACGTGACTTCTTTTCGGAACAAACAACACTGGTTCTTCAGCTGTTCAACACAAGTCTTGTTTCACAGACCCCAAATGGAATTTTCTCCTCTCCACTTTACCCTGAATTTCTGTGCACAACGTGGAGCCAGAAGAGGCTTTATCAGTGCTGAAACCTTATTCAGTTTAACTGCCAGGTATCCTTATGGTTTTTTAATCATTTAAACAGAATTCTTTTCCTCATATCCACCTTGTGGCTAGCTGTCAGTTAGCTTGAAATTATCTAGATAGTGAATATGCAAATGAGATTCAAAGGCAATTAACAGCCAGCTGGAAAACCTCAATGAAAATAAATCCCATTCTGTGTTGGGTGATCCAAGACCTGTCACACAGGTAACTACCACACAGGACCTGGGACTCCAAGGCCACTGCAGAGAGCAAGCAAGCTTTGCACTCTTACAGAATTTGCCTTTATCACCTCTGTTTGCATTGCATTTCCCACAGGGATAAAAAAAACCCGTTTGAACTCGTGTTAGCGCATAAAGACTGAACTGCAGCAATAATGGCTTAGTCATGGGCCTGAAGGAGGAGCTTGGGTTTGGCTGGACTTCCAGACTTTTGGGAATGTAATGTCAAGTACTGTGCTAGACAGGAAAGGGGCACAGACACAGTTTACTAGGTATTTTATGCTTTCTTTTTCACTGTCCAACTGTTCTTACTTTGGTATGTTAGGGTTCAGTATCTTCTTTTAAAACACACACAGTTTATCAAAAAACTGCACAGAAATGCTACATACTGTAGACACCGCTTTAAAACAAGAACATTGGGAACATGATCTCAAAAGAGGGTTCTTCAAATCCCCTCTATCCATGTGCAGCTGAATTATTGGCCTCTGATAAATGGTTTGGATCCATGACATGCACAGCTTATTGAGAAATTCCAAAACAGTGCACAGTGGGTATTTTTTGGTCTTTCAGACTCTTAAACAGCTTACATTTTCACAGGTAAGATGGATGTGACCAATTTATAGCCCACTGTACTTTGGTTACAAGATTTCTGCAAGTCTTCATAAAAAAGTATAAATTATCTGAAAAAATATATTCAGCTAATCTCAGAAATGCTGAGAAAACTTGCCAGAGCTAAGTTCAAGCATATCAGAGCAAAAAATAAAAGTCTGCAATAAATTTTGTAGTATATTTAATATCATGGAGTGGTTAAAGTGGCCCCATGTGACAAAAAAAAAAAAATCTTAGCCAAGCCTAAATCATCTACAACATCTACAATAGTTTAATGAAGGTTCTCAATGAAAAAACAGGAATAAATGAAATTAGCATGTTGTGTATAAAGAGGATCTTCTGAGCCTCACATTCATCCAGTATCTTGTGATGTGGAATTTTAGGTGCATTCTGCAGTAATTGCAGAATGAACACCTAAAAGCTACAATTTCTTACAGAACTATATGAATGTGAAGAAATGTGCACCCTACAAAATGGAGCATCTACCTAAATGTATTTCACAACTAGAAAATGAAGGGGCTAGACATACAGACTTTTTCTCTGGAGTGCCACACAGTTTGAAAACAATTACACATAGCGGAGCTTTAACACCTTTTTCCTCCTTGTATTACAAGCTAACAGGTTCTCTCTCAGCACTGATCTTACTAACACCAGTGCTTCTGCACCAGACATAAATTTAGCTGTTGTTCTTTTTTATTGCGTGTCACATATTTTCATCTTTACCTCTGCAAGAAGAATACTTATTTTGGTGATTCAAATACTCTTTTGTTTGTATCAGGGGTACTTCAGTAACTTTCTAGACAAACAGAACTGGAGCATAAATAGGAGCGGCCTGTACAGCACCAGATTAAATGCCACCAAGCATTCTCTGATCAAAAACCACTGTGGAACCTGAAAAATTGAGCCCATACTGAGTGTCAGATTCCTCCAAGAACTGGGAGGTTTTTTCTCATCCTGTAACTGAGTAACAATAATGATATTTCACCCAGTTCAATAGAGAAAAGATTTATTTTTTGGAGGCTGTCACATAATATCCAAAAACCTACTATAAAATATAAAACATAGCAACTGCCAAAAATTCAGAGTGAACGTTAGAATTTTCTAATCCTTTATTTCCAGAGCTCTTTGGAATTTCACCTTTACTTTAAAAGGGAAGATAACTTCCAAGAAGTTTGTGGGTTTTTTCCTTTTTTTATTTTTTTTTTTTTAAGAAAATATTTCTGAGCTGAAAACCAGAAAGTTTGGGTCCCCCCCCCAAACTCTGTAGAGATGCTAGTTTGCTCCTCGTTGCCATCTTAGTCAGCCTTTGGTACCCGGAGAAATCACAGCTGTGAATTCCATGACTGTTATGCACCTCTGAGATCCTTGCACAACCATAAGGCACAAGACAAATCAGAGGAATGTGTCAGGCATGAGAGCTGCTCCAATCCTGCAGCCAAACAGCTGCCTGCTGAGGCAGCTCTGCTGCCAAGGATCCACTGTGTCTGACCACGGGGAGGGACAGCTCCAGGGCACTGGGATCTCTGGCGGGCCAGGCTATGGACTAAGAAGAAAGGACTAAACTTAGCTCGACACTGATTTCTCCCACATCCTGCACAAAACCACAAAAGCAAATCTCTGTGAACTCCAGCAGCCGCAGCAATTACCTACTGCTCCCATTGACTCGAATTTGTGCTCTCAAGGCACTTCAGTTTTATAGGATCTGCTTCAAAGATCACTGTTGGCAGTGGAAAGAGTCCCACTGTTGGCTACATGAATATAGACCACGCCGTGCATTTCAGCCACAGGTTTAAATATGCAGTGCAAAAAAAGAGTAATAGTTTCCCATTATATGTCTGCAGCAGAACGTCTGCATTCTGTGAGCATGCACATGGCATTTTCCTCTGTAAGCACAATGTAAAATTGGGGAACACGCTGTGCAACACTTCCTCTGTCTCCCAGAAACTGGGATAAATTATGGCAGTGCATGGGAATATGACTGCAGAACAGTGATGTTTGCCCATTTTATTTCCCCACCACATCAGCATGGGTTCCTTGCCTGCACAGGAATTTACAGGACTTGTCAGAAAGGTTTTTTTCAATGAGATTGGCACTGGCACAGTATTTGAATACAGAGGGCCAGAGGACAGAGACACCAGTAGATGGGTCTGGTGCTTGGCAGAAACATCAGGTGAAGTAGTTTGAAAATTCTGAATACACAGATGTTTTGCTGGAGCTCCGAGCCTGGACTTTTGTTGCTGCTTATTAAATTAACAGCTGGAATGGCATAAGCAATAAATGACCTCCAGGATGTGTGTGTTTACTTTCCTAAGCAGATTTTTGAAAATTGGCAAAGGTTCAATCACTCAGCAACATCTTGGAACGTGAACTAGGTGCTTTACTTACAAATGTCCACATAGACTGCATCTAACACCATACTCCATTATTCTATACCCTTTGCATATTAAACATGTATGACAGGTCTGATGACATCAGAAAGAGTAGTCATGCCAATAACATTCTTACAGTTGAAAGGAGAAAGATTCATTTTGTATAGGCCACATTTAGTACAAAGGAACTCACTGTTTATATTTTATAGGACTTAAAAATAAGGAAACTGTGATAATGGGTAAAAAGACATAATGTGACTTTTTAAAAAAAGGTCTTCTAATAATTTCTACACCTACTTTTTTATTAAGTTACATTAAAAATCATAAATACTTAATATTGCTGGCCCAGAACTCATTGGTTTTGTCCTGGTAAGGGAACAAAAAACAAACCCCTACAGTCACCAAATATAGGTACAATACCTTTGAGTACACAAATAAGTATACAAAGTTTTGACAGATCTATATACATATTTTTATATATTTATATAACATGCAATAAACCACTAGTAAATCAGATAGGAAAAGGACTCTCATTCCTTGCCTTCCTTGCTATTTAAAGAGATAGACCTTGTTTATTTTTTATGGCACTGTCAATGATATTTTAAGAGCAGTGCTATATTAAGAACACTGCTTTTAACCTTTATTCTCTGCACATTTTTCAATTCATTCAAGTCAATGACAATTCTGTATGTGCAAGAACATCAGAGAGGTATGAATAAGATGTTACTGTCTAAGCCACTGAAACTCACAAATTAGTTTTGGAAAAAATGTAGATATGCTACAAAATTATACTAAAGATAAGTGCCGGGTTTTTATAGACATAATTATTTCAACAAACATCTTTTTGCAAATGTAGGCAAATTGGAAATGATGAATCGCAGTCATAACATTGACTCTTATTTCAGGTGGTTTCTTAAACAGAAGAAAACTCTATCACTATGAATGAAACAAACTACATAGAAGAATAATAGAAGTCTGCTAAATCCCATTTCAATTTTCAAACAGATAGTTGTGGACACAATATTAGATTGCAGATAACTGAGGCACTTCAATACTAAAGCTGCCAATTTTTGTTTATAATTATTTAACCTCCTGGAATATGATCATCACTTAAGTTATAAATCTGAACTGATACGTGCATTTTCATCAATTTTTACAACAACAGAAAAAGAGCTTATATTTCAGTAGTTGTAACAGGCAGAATTAAGGGAGGATATTAAGTCCTACAGTTGTTACACAATTTCTTTGCTATGCAGAAAAAACTTCATAAAACACCCCATTTCAAAATGTGTTTTTTATTAGGTGGTTTAATAAAAATCAAAGGAAAATGTATGATTTACTGATAAGCATTTTGTCCAGATCAGCTTATCTCTTTTCTCTCTCTGGGTTTAAGTACTCTAAAAACACACAGGTACAGCTCTTTTTCTGATAGGATTCGCTAAATAACTTTTATTTTTGACAGCACTAGCAAAACTAAGAATCAAAACTTGAGATATTAAGCAGGGCATATAACGTTCAAATTAAGAAATCAGTTATTGTCAAAAGCAGTGGTAACAAATGGGGACTTTATGACAAAAGCCTGATCCTGCCATTGGAGCTCCCTTCTTGTGCACAATGATTTCAGGGTTTTGAACACAACTTGGGTACACAGGGTCATCCTCTCTAGAACTGTCCTCAAACTCAGACAACAGAAGGAAAGTGTGTATGTTTCTGTGAATGCTTAACTGTGCTTTTTCTCAAGAAAGCACTTGCTGATTAAACCAGAAAGCACTTGATTGTGTTAGAAGAAATCTCCAGTTAAGCAGAATCCATTTCATATCACCTGTCCCTTAACTAACACAAACAGAAACATGCACACACGGCAGAAGGCACTGACAAGCTCTCTCTGGGATGCCACGTGCACGTGTAGTCAGGCATGTGCAAGGAGATGAAAAGCACAAAAGAACAGCCATGAGAAGGACAGGGGAATAGAGTGTCTGTGTACTCTTTGTGAAAAAACTGAGAAAACCTGGCTTCGTTAGCCCTACAGAACGAATGCTGAGAGAGGATATGATTGCAGTCTATTAATACATCCTGAGATAAACGCCAGGGAGGGATAAGAGCTATTTCAGAGGAGGACAATGTTGGCAAGAGAACAAATGACTATAAAGTGGTCACGAGCTACACTCATCCCAGAAACTGGAAGATTTTTAGTTAGGAGAGGGCTGAGGTTCTAGAGCAGCTTCCCATACCAACAGTAGCAAGGGCAAAATACTGAAATGCTTCCCAAGTAAAACCTGATAGTTTTCAAGAGGGGCTATATGATATGGCTGCCTGTAACCATAGACCACGTGTGGTGAGCGAGCAGATGTTTCCCTGTCCTGTGTTCCTTTACTCATTCCTCCCAAACTCACAGGACAGTCACAGAGTATGCCAGTAGGAAGTCTTTCCACTTCCTGGTTCACAGAGAAATTGAAGACTTTACAAATGATGTCTGAAAAAAAATAATTATACAGGATGTGCAATTTAAGGGAATTAGCGTTCCTATACAATCCTTAATTGTTCATACCTCTTGGATTTCTTTGTGCATATCTTCAAGTTTCACTAACATGTTTAATCCCTAGTGCCTGAAACCATAAAATGCCTATGAAATAAACAACACATTACTGCTCCAACACTGATACACGTTCACTTGGGACCATCTGCATGAGCTGCAGCTTGCACATACTGATTGTCCAGAGACCTGCTGCATTCATTTGGCTTCTCACACAGCAAAGTGCAGCCATCCACCCCCAGTCCCACAGTTTCTCACTCTGCCACATATTTAGTAGCTGGAGTTTTAATCCTCTTGTGAAGTAATGTATGCTCTGACATGGTTCTATCTTTACACTCTTCTGCGACATGCTAAATTAAGTAGATTAAACACTGAAGTATATAAACCAGAGTATTTTTGATCTCCTAGCAAAGAAAATTTCATGGTTCTTTTCCTAAAGAAAATTCTTAACCTAGATCAAAATAAGAACAAGTAAAAGTATCTTCAAGTGCCACACCTGAGACTGCAAACATAGTTCAATTCCAGAGCTTTCATTAGAATTAATGAAAGATACACAGTGAAACTGATAAAGTTAGTCTATGCATAACAGCAAAAGGAAAGCTCAAAAAACTCAAAGCTCATCTGATGTTAGACTTCATTTCATGCTGACATTGCTCTGCTGGCAGATGTTTTTCTGCCTGTATTTTCATTTATAAATGTCTGACATCCTCAAAAGCAAATTAACTGTAGTTAATTTTACACAGATTAATTCTGCTGAAAGTCACACAATAAGAGGCTAGGAGGTTAAAGTCATAATGAAGTGGATGCTGGTAATGTCCACATCTGTGTTTCTAGAGTATTGGCAACATTTTAATTTCCTTGGGACTTTACATAGGATGTTGTTGAAATTTAAAAGTTCAAGCCAGCAGCACAACTGCATCCAGCTGAAACTTGAGAAAATTAAGAAACACTGCGCTTAGGAGCCTCGGGGGAAAAAAAAGAAATGTAGATTGGCGAGTGGTGTTAGTGCACACAGGTTTGTACCTCTTCTTGAAGGAAATAAATATTGCCAGCTTTGCCACTACAGAAAAGTTCTAGGAGTCCAAGACCATCACATTTTGCAAAGTACAGCAAACCTCTTCTGTAGACAAGATTTTACACCCAAAATACCTGGAAGCCTGTGTTACTGCAACAATGATTCAACGTTATCTTCGAATGTAACACTTTCTTCTCCTTTAGCATATGTAACTTGTTATATTAGCCACCATTGCCACACTGTCAACACAGAGGGCTGCCTGATAGAAAATTACAGAGTAGCCACTTTTAAAATTACCAGAGTCTACTCAGCCACGTGCCTAGATTAATGTCTTCAGTAATATTTAGAAAGCATATGAAATATTGCACTTTATCCATCAGCATTGTGACAAAGAATAGATTAAAACAACACATGGCTAGCTTGGCACTTTGTCAAGATACTTCTCCAGTCTTACTCACTCTAAAGTGTTTCAGTGAAATTCTGTGTTGCTAAATCAAGGAAGAAAGAAAATCTTGATGCAGATTATTTTTTCAGAATGTTATATATTACTTACCTGGGGGCAGTCTTTGATGTAGTGTCCCTTGTTAAAGCAGAGGTGGCACAGGTAGTTAGGAGGTGGCCTCTTGCTGGGTTTTCGGGCTTCTGAAGAAAGGGATAGGTCAGAGAAATGCTCGGTGAGGGAGCTTAACCCATCCACAATGTTGTTAAGTGAGCCATAAGGTGATGCACTCTTGTAGAGACTGCTGCTCAGAGCCTGCAAAAGACAACAAAAAAGTCACATGCAACACAGTACTGTACTGAGGATTGTTCTGAGGGAGATCTGAATAAGGGATAGATAAAAATAGCAGGAAAATAAAATTACCCTTTTTTTTCTTAGAAACACAGTTGCATATTTGAGGGGTGCACTATACAGGCTATTAATAAAGAGGTTTCACGATGGCAGTGTAGTGGAGATGTTCACCCCACTGTTGAGGAAACCACTGAGCTTGCCATGGTTCTCTTAGTCCAACCTTTCCACTGAGCAATGATTGCTTTCTTCTGTTTGACCATAATGCGTTCATAGTACAGTTAAATTATGCAGGCAAAAAGCTGAGAGAACAACTCACAAAACAAAACCCTTTTGTGTCCAAAACTACTTACGCAAAGAATACTGAAGTCAGGGAAAGGAAAAGAACGCCAAGAAAAATGCAAAGTAACTTCCAATTTCCAATCTGGTTAATCAGACAGTCAGCACAGAGTCCCAGGTTCAAATAATAACAAGAAGCATTGAGATCCACATCTGGTTTGGATTTTCTAAGGGGGAACCTGCTGTGATTTAAACATTTCCTGATAAACAGTAAATACCTAGGTTTTGTACTTCACCTCAACAGGATCTTCACTCTCTCAATCTGCAAATCAAAATCAGTGGCTCCTAATTTGCTATTCAGCAGTTTTAGAACAGCAGGAAACCCATCAACACCTAAATAGGTATTCTCCCTAATGGAGATAAACAAGGATTAATTCACTCTAACAGCTTAAGGTCCAAAAGAAACTGCATAGTGGAGTTCAAAGAGAAAATTAAAACTCTTTCAAAAATTAACATCATAATGAATCACTGTAGAAACAGGACCAACTACTGAGTATCCTTTCCATCCTCACATGAAGGAACACATTTCACATGGTGTTTCCACCTTAGGTCTGCAATGCTATGCTCATGTCTTTCTCCTGGCATCAGAGAATTACTGCTGGCTTATGGGAACGTAAGGTCAGAAGAGGTGCAATCTGTACCTCTATGCTTTAATTCTATTGAATTCAAATATTTCAATGAGGACTTTACATGAATTTTCGTATGTTTATACATGGTATATATATATTTTGAATACATGCATTGAAATTGATTTAGAGTTTGTGAAATAAATCTGAAATTGAAATGACATTAATTTCAGAGATCTCAAACATTCAGGGTGTCTGCACAGTGAGTGTTTTCTGGGTGACAGTTACACACCTAAAAAACCATACTGAAACTCTAGGCAAAGTACCTGGGTGAGACCCAGCTATCCCTGAATTACATCCCACCACCGATGGTGTACACAGTACTGAAAAATTCAGCCTAATAATCCACTTCACCCACTCGCACTGTAGTGAAACACAACATGCTGATTCCACTGAACTCCACTGACTTCTCTTGCAAAGCTGAAGCTGGTGCACAGCAGCAGGATCAATTTAAGAGGTCCCAGAGTAGAATCTGATCTCTGATGGGACTTCACGTGTGTCCTGGGACTAAAATGTCCTGTGTAGCACAGTTCTGTGCTGTGAAAGATGATGTGGCTGAGAGGAGAATCAGCCACTTTTTTTTTCCAGCGGTTAAAGACACAGATTTTAAGAGGAAAAGGTATTTCAAAAACGAATAAAAATATTTTAGCTGCTTTAGCCATCAAGCAACCAAAGATACCTCCAATGGTCGCTGGAATTTATTCTAGGATTTATTGGATGCTATTGGAATGAGAAATTCTTGGCATCAAATTTTTAAAAGGAAGGGGAAGTGCTGTGGATGCCAAAATAGCATTAATTAAGGGTCTCCAAGAAGTTCTTGTCCCCCTAGGAGCCACTTTCTCTTATATATGCTTGGAACAACATAAAATCTTTCTTTTGAAGAGATTCTCTTGCCAAGAGATTCTTAAAGTACTTCACCTGGATTACACCCATTTGTAACTTTGCAAATTCCTTATTATCTGATTTTATAGAAGGGTGAAAGTATGGACACAGAACGTGCGAAGTCACAAATTCTCTACCTATTGCCAAAATCTGGAATATCTTCTGTGGATGCAGAATAATTCCTGCCCATCAGGAGGTTGCTATTTTTTGCCCCCAGGGTCAACTCAGTAACAAACCAAAACTCATCTATCTGCTGCCTACAGTGGGCTTTGAGTTGGACATATGGCATGCAGTGACACTGTTTTCTTTCCTACACCTCCTTTACAGTGAGCTATTGCCCTCATTAAAAGAGAGCAATCTGGAACCACCTCTGGGTATTATGTGACTCACCCCTCCACCAGCCCTTCCTGGCACGTTTCAGGCCATTACTGAAAAACAAGGTGGCTCACTCTGGCAGCAAACCTCCACATCTTTTGTTTCAACCGTGGCAGCCAGAAGCTGTGTCAGAGGCCAGGATCCCACAGGATTATGGGCTGCACTGACACTAAACGATTCCCTTAGCAGCCACCAATGGTTCTGTGGCCAAAGAGTGGCACACAGAGCTCTAAAAGAGGCCACCTGGTTCAGCTGGCAGGGCACTTGTGCAAAGCATGCCACAGCAAAACCTTCAGTCCACACACAGCACTGTGAAACACTTCACTATAACCATCTTGAGGCCCGGTGATAGAAGAGGAAGAAGGAAATATAGCACCACAGAATATGACAGTAAAGGAGAAGATGGACATTGCTGATATCACTGGTGCTTTAAAGAACAATGCATTCCTTTGGAAAATGCCTAGACATCCCAAGGTGCAGCCCATCCCTCTGGGTATAGTCAGGCAAACCAATTCAGCAGTTCCTGCCAATCTGACCTGGAAAATGGTCTTAAATCTGTTTGACTCCAAGTCAATGTGAAAAACACATCAATCTGGCACTTGAAAGCTGCTATAAAGAGCACCAGCACAAATGGTGCTACATCCTGTTTCTAGCTCTGGAAATCTCTAGTAGTTCAGAAAGAGATGAGGAAATAAGCCATTCCCAAAAGCCAAGTTATATAATAAGGGTGGTAATGGGAAAGTTCATCCCAGCCCCTGGAATCAAATAGTGATTGCAATGAATGTGATGAAATGGTGATTGACTCCATTTTGTCATTGTAAAAGACAAATGGTGAATGAATATTGCTGAGATACATAAAACAGTTTTGGTTTGCCTTTTTTTTTTCTTTCTGGGGCACTCAATTGAGCAGAACAGCAATTCAGCCCTTACTAAGTGTTTGCACTATTGCAAAGAGGATTTTTAAGAAGGTTTTGAATAAAAACTTTGAATTAGCTTCACACCAAAAGGGGATGATTAGCGTGCCAGGGAGAGTGTTGATGACCTCAGACAGAAAATAGAGAGAAAGAAAGAAATGCATTCTAACTCACTCTCATCCCAAGTGTATTAGTACTCATCTGGGAGGTGGCAGGGAGACTGCTTCTTTCATGAATGCCACCAAAAGCAATGACTGCTCTGTATCCACTGTGCAACACTAGCAAAGCCAACCTATTTCTTTAAATGGTAGACAATAGTACTTCTCAAACAGACTCATGTTGAGCTTGAACAGGAAAGAAAGGATTTGGCAGTGAAAGGGTTAGTGCTTTCAAGACCACACTGCATGTCCTAATTACAAGGCTCATCAGCCCAGCTGCAATGAATTCAGGATTTCCTTATCTTGCCATATTGGGGGGAGGGGGAACCTGGTGGTAAAACTTAGAAACTGCCTTGGTGGGAGGTTTGAGCTGATAATATAAATTTATTTATTTGTTTGTTTGTTTCCTGTGAAACTTCTTGATTTAATTGAATGTGAACCCAACTGAAAATCTTTTATTGTGTTTTCCAAGGGTAACCTCTCTGCTGGCTAGATCTTTAAACTGTATCTGTTGGTGGTGTTGGGAAGCAAAGTTCCCGTTGTTATTTGTTTGCTCAGTGTTTCCAGTTAAAGGGCACATAATCTGTAAGGCTGCAGTGTGGTCCTTTGTGAAAGAGGCAGCTATTGTCTTCCAGAGCTTCCTCACTCTGATTTCCAGTTGGGTAACATAGGTGACTCAAGAGTTCCAGTAGCTAATTCACCTCGAAGATATTCCTAGCTACACCAATGGTTGGCTAATGCTCTTGATTCCCTTGGCTAGGTTCCTGCCTTTCAGAAACATCTTTTGGGATTGATGTGTTAAAAGGCAGAAAAAGAAACCCCAAAACACCCGCTTTATCTCTTCAGTGTCTATTTAGCAATGCTATAAATTTGAGAAGACAACTGTTGTGAATATGCAATGAAACAATGAAGCAAATAAGAGGCAAGCCTTACTTTCCAAAGTTCCCTTTGGTATGTATAGCTATTGCCTTACCTATAAAGGCATTTTTTTAACAGGGACCAGAAAGCATAGAGAGCACAAGAACCTCTCAATTGTGGTATTTATGTCTGAGCATATACCAGACCAGCTGTTATTAATAAGCAATGGCTACCTGTTTATGTAGGAATGGTATCTTCTTATTAGGCATGGACTGGAAAAGTAGAGGCCTATCTGGAAAAAATAGTTTCTGCCCCAACTTCAGTTTGTGGTTCCTGGACTCTTAAGGCAGTGATGAAAATGAATACATCCACCAATTACATAAAGCTAGAATGACTTGTCCTGGTGGATGGGAGCTCTACCTGGCCACTGCATCTGTTTGATGCTCTAGAAGTTACTATGATTTGTGCTTTTGGTTCTCTCCACGTTTGTAATAATTTCACATACTGAAGTGAGGTCCTGGAGCACTTCAGCATTCCTACAACCTAGTCCAGTCATCAATGCTTCCACAACATGAAGTAGTCTATAACTGAAAAGTGATGAGCAAATAATTCTTGATGACTTATTTTTGCATTAGTATGCTGCTGACCTAATAAAGCAAACAAAAATTAAGTAGTTTCAATGGATAGAGTTAAGTTTAAGTCAACAGATGCCATGACTGTTTGGAGTTTGTAGGAAAACTGAGTTGGATTTCCCTGTTATCATTATGGGAAAAGTAAGGTTTTCATACACTGTAAATTGTGACTATTTCCCAGCCTGTAAGACAGTAACCAGACTAGCCATGCTAATCATTAACCCTGCACCAAAATGTCAAAAGGTGCTAAAGTTATCAGCTTGGATTTTTTCACCAAGATAAGAACTGAGTGGTCCCTGTGCTGTGTCGTGGATAAACAGTAGGTTAGACAAGTCATTGCCCTTACTCAGGTGCTACTTTCATGTTGGAGATGGAAATCTGAGCTACTCAAACAGTAATTCAGTGGCTTGTACATGTAATATACAAAACCCAAGGGCCTATAGCTGTCTTATTTGCTAGTGGCCTATTGGAAGCTTTTGATGTGGGCTTTATCCATGGGGCCAAGCAACATGTGTGAAAGCACAACAGTTGCACCAGAAGACAACCATGTTTGGAGAAGAGCACTTTAAATTTTTGTGCTTTGCTTTGCCTTCTTTGTGCTTCAGCTCTTCAGAAGTGGTCAAAACAGTTCCCTGTTTCTGTCCCTAAAGAAAACATCAATGCAGAATCACAGAATAGAATCATGGAATTGTTTAGATTGGAAAAGACCTTTAAGATCATCATCAATGTTTATGGCCAACCCCAAAGCCTTCTGAAAACAGAGGGATTAAATGAAAATACTGTAATAAATTTAGTTGTACTAATTTGAGCCAGAAGAAATAGAGAAGTTTAATTACCAAGGCTTATCTGGAAAACCTCAAAAACTGCTCCTGTACGGCTTGCGTCTGCTTTAGCTCCTCTGATAAATTGGATACTCTTACAAAAAAAGCAACTTGAGAGTTTGTTCAGTAACATTTTATCATTGGAAAACTGAAAGCCAAGCTCATCACTCAGTAAAGAAAATGTTTGCCTGGAGCAAGAAAAAAAAGACTCAGGTTTCTATTTCCTTCTGAAGGCAACTTTCAAGTCAGCTGTCAAAAAAATCTGGTCTTTGGCCTGACTTTTAGTAAAATCTGAATTACTCAAGTTCTCATATAAAACCACAGATAAATGTAGATTAGCCAAGTAAACCTTAATGCATTCCTGGCTAGTTAGACTAGCCAAGTATACCTTAATTCATCCTTTTTCTGTGGGGGGTTTCAGACAAATACACGTTTATGTTAAACTGTTAAGACTAATGTCTGCTTCTAAAAATTTTCAGATGGGTGGCACTAGGCCTTTCTTTCTGCAAAATCAGTATCTTAAGGAGATACAGCTACAAATGCAGTGCCACCTGCCAGTGGTTGTGAAGCCAGTCATTGAAGGGCGATGAATCTTTAGTCCAGGACATAGAGCTCTCTAATTTAGTTATTCCAAATCTGACAGCTGGCTGTGGCTTCTCAGGGTGGAATAGCTGAGACTCTGCAGAACAGCAAGGGCTGCATCACACTCCTCTTTGCACGGCTGCTGTGTGCCTTCAGTCACAGCAAGGCTGGAGAGCAGCACCTCTCCTTGCTTTAGATCTACTGGTCTTTAACTTGCATCCAATGCTTTCAACAAGTTTCTCAAATCTTAAAAAAAAAAAAAGAAAAAAAAAAAATCCTGCTCCCTATGTACTATACAGTGGTAAAGTTATGCTTACAGTTCAGGAATTGCTCAATCACCACCTCCAGGCTTGCTGGAGCTCAGATAGGCCTTTTGGCTTTCTGCTAGCAGTGTGATCCTCCTTATTTCAGCCTCAGGGAAGGGTTTGCAGTGGATATCAGAGAGTACACTCATTTTTCACAATGTGCAGGGACCTCACAAAAGGCCTTTAAAGGCAGATGAGGGAGAGGACAGAGATTTGCTCCAGTCAGAGGCATGCAGTCTAGAAGGAACTTTCTAAATCTTGCACCAAATTTTGCAGGGTCTCTTTAGTCTGCTGAATGCCCAACACCTGCCTGCTTAAGTTAAAGGGAAGCTCTAACACAGAGCACTATATTAGGGACGACAGAGACCATTCACAGGGCAAATCACTTTAACGGGAGTGTCCCCTGCCTGCTGCAGCCAGGTCTCCCTGACCTTTGGGCAGAGGCTGCCAGGTCCCTCTGTGCCTGACAGAAACAAGTCCTGCTGGTTGAGACAGGTCCTCCGGCGAGGAGGAGGCTAGGAAGGCTGTAGAGCATGAAGTGAGGGGAGAAACGGATGGACATGTTTTGATCCCTGCACTTTCTGTTAACATCTCTGCTTCCTGCAGGAAATCTTGTCTCAATCTGACCTGCAGTCTGAAAAACAAGAGTCGAGTTTCCTCTCATTTGGTAGGTCTTTTGACACTCCAAATGCAAGAAAAATAACTCCCGGAAATAGATATGTGCCTGTTCAAGACACACTTAGGAAAGCATTTACCTCCTGTGCAGCTCTTGCACGATGAAAGGTTTTGCTAAGAAATGTCCATTTTGGGTTAAAGAGAACTCTAAGTCCGAGACAGTTTTGTTTATATCATTTACATTCAGTAATGCCTTCTTGGCACAGAAACTTCTGCGGCGGCTGCCAAAGTTTAAAAGAGGCAAAGCTAAGGTCGCTGTCAGAGGTAGGAACAATACATCATCTGCCCAGAACGGGCCCCTCGCAATGCGCCAGGGGCCTCTGCTCCTGCACTCACGGGAAGACAAGAACTTTTCTTAAATTGAATATAGGGAGGAAAAGAAATTATTTCTATGTACTAAATGACAGGCTGGAATTTCATTTTGTGACTCCAGCTTTTAGATAGTTTTATCTATGTTTAAAACTACCCTCTTAATCAACAGTGATACGGCACAGCTTGAAGTGTGATCTCAGCAAGCAAACCTAAAACATCACAATCTGCTTCAGATAAATTATAAAACAACCGAGAAATCTGGCTTCTTCAAAGTAGATTTGAGGCTTTTTTTCTTCCTGCGCTGTGACTATTAGGGGAATGAATCTATTATTTTACTAATTTCAGTTGCAATATATGTTGGAGAGATAGTTATATAAGAACACCTCTGTATTTCAAGAATCACTGATGCTCAAACACTCTTAAAAACTCTTGCTAGTCCTCTATTTTCAGGGTGCAATAACTGTACAATAGATCCTTTGCTTTCCTTTTTATCACAAGTATCCACAGCCCTAATGACTACTTAGAAAATAGTTGCCTAGAAGGCTCCCTTAGTCTGAAGAAATATAGGCTGCAACTCCCCTGCAAAAATCACTGAGATACTTGGAACTCATAGAAACAAGAGAAATCCATGAGAGCAAGCTGATTCCCCTGAAGTGTTTGCTTGGTTGGCAGTCAGCTGGATGAGATGTAACTACAGATTTCTAGGTACCCACAGTCCTTCTGTGTAGGGTATTGTACTTGTGTTCATTGAAAAGAGACACCAAATCCTGCCACATGCAGGGAGTAGGTGTGGGTGGCCAGTTAATAAAGCAGGATTTTATCTCTGCTTTGCATATAAGCTCAAATCCTGGATCACAAGGGCATTTGTTAATCTTCAAACTAAATTTGTAGAAACACAAAATTTATTTCTTAAGAAACAGGTTTGGAAGACCAGGTGGCAGTTCTCTCATCATCAGCAGTTGAAAGAGCTATGAAAAAGGGTTTACATGAGGCTCCTTAAAACTCCTCTTAGTCAAAGTATTGGACTTCTTATTATTTGCTTACACCAAAACATATGACAGAAACTAAGGGGCTAGGCTTGTGATACATTAAAACTTACAACCCACCAAAACTCCCCACTGGGAGTGCTGGCCTGGCTAGACAATGAGGGACAAGGAGAAAGCCCAGGACTTGGAACCCTGCATTTACTCTGCTTTCCTCACGGGAATCTGTCTATAATTTTCGATTCTACTTTTAGTAGATCACAAATTGTTTGCTGTGGTTCTGAGAATAAGAACTGACCTGCAGGAAAAATGAACTGAACCAAGTTTTTACACTTATGAAATACTGTCTGTCTGAATTATGTCAGCATTACTTTAAGATTTGAATAGCTTTGTAAAATTTAATTAGTTGCTTTGATCTATTATAATTACTCTGGAACCCACACAGAACCTAAATAAACCATGAGGAAAACACATTTTCTCCATTTAATTTAATCATTTAATTGTGGCTCTCTAAAAGAGGAAGAGCAATTCCAGAGGGTAGCAAAATGGGCATCAAACCGATGGCAGTTTTTCTGGGGAGAAGAACCTGGGGAGAGGTACAGGTATTAATTGTGACATTTCCTTATTCTGTTCAGAAAATGGAAGGTGATACCCAGTATCGTTTTTTGGGCAGCATTTATATGTATGCATCTCATTCGGCTAACAGGATACAGTTGCCTTTGTTTCTCTGCAAATACATATTATCAGAATTGTATGATTTGGCTTTGTAATGTCTGTGCCTGCACCTTTTGGTGACTGCACTGTGTCATTATTTTTCATGGTTCTTAAAGCAGCATGGAGAAGAATCTCTGGTCTTGGATTTAAATTCACTTAAATCATGTTTCCAAGTCCTTTTATGGTGCACTTACACTCTGATCTAGAAAGCTTTCCTTGGTGTTAATCCTCACCTAGCATCCATCAGCAAAATGCAATCTGTTCTAGTTGTCAATTACCAAAGTACCAGGACCATCACTACAAGTTGTTTGTTATCTCTCTTGTACAAGTACACAAACCCCCCAAACAAAACAACAAAACCAAAAAGACCTGGTGGTGGAGGGGAGGGGTTGAAGAGGGGGATTTGCTTTGGGATAAAAGCAGTTTAGTACACATCTTGGTTATCTAATCCATTCCATAGGCTTCATAAATTATTATATTGGTTCAAGTCAGAGTTGGTTGTCTGGTGATTTGTGCAGTTCACTGGAGAAGGATCTTCCCTTTTCTGTTCTGAATAACTGAGTCTGTGTCTGAAGAGCAAAAGAGGAGTGGATGAAAAATCATTACCCAACACAGTTACATCACCCCTTTGTTTGGGTGCTTTGGCATGGAAGACACTGTAAATGCATAAAATAACTGTAAATGAAGGCTCTGTGTATAAAATATAATTGTAACAAGAATTCCACATCCTTTTGCCTCCAATTACAGGTTGGTGTGTTTTTCTTTTCTATACACTGCCTGACAGGTTTTTTTTCCAAGATGTGTATTTGTGAGGGAGAAAAAGCATGCCAGTGCTTCTCTCAATGAGGCATTTGCATAGATACAAAATCCCAATTGATTTAAAAGAACTGGCAACGATTTTCAGCTAAGCAGGAAGAATAATAAATATAATTAGTCTATCTTCCATTACTTGATTTTACTTTTCAAGCTATCAATAAAAAATCTATACTAAAGTAAAAAGTGCATATTCCTCTTCTTGAGGAATTGATTTCCTTTTAGCAATTAATATTTTTGTTCTTGCCAGCTCTCCAAGTGTGGTTCAGACTGTGATGTGAAAGCAAGTAGGTGCAGATTACTATGGTGGGCAATACTTTCACAGTAAATAAACTAAAGCCCAGGTGAAAGCCAAGTTTGAATTAGTTATAGCTCGAGGTGGGGCGGGTGTGCTGCAGAGCTACAGCAGCATTTGCAGGGGGCAGGGGCAGTTTGTGGGTGAGGATGCAACACAAGAAGCTCTGGCCGTAGGAGTAAATTCAACACATTTTCTTCTTATTTCTGGGAACCTTCTGCTGTTCTTTTTCAGGTAAGAAAGGCAGAGTAAAAGCAACATAATTGTATTTAGAACACTTTCTTTGGCTCTTGTGCATTTCTTCCCTCAATCAAATTTCTATTAGGTAATTCAGCCCAAGTGTCAAGGGTAAGAAGAGTATCTGCTACATGCAGTACTTCCCACTAACAAAAACACACACAAACAAAACATTTAACCCTGGACAACAGAGAAGCCTAAAGCCTGCCTAGGTGATACAAATGGAAGAGTGTAATTTGGACAATAATTTGAGTTTCATGCTTTTTATACAAGATATGGATCTTATTTTCAGACTGCACTTCCTACAGTACATTCACACGTGGGGTTTTTATTTCCCTGGCAAACGTGGGTGTTTTCCAAAGAGTACAGAAGTAGCAAAGCAGGAGGTCACAGCTGCAGACATAGGAACAGGGAGCAAAAGAGAATGCTTATAGACATAAATCCCTGAATTTTTGCATTTTAAAGCCTGAGTCCAGTTGGAATTAGGAACGGAGTAGTTGTTAGTTCAAATACCTGTAACAGGGTCTAAGGTTTTGAGACCAGTGCACAGTGGGCTGTGAAAGCTGCACTTTGTGTGCTGAGACAGAGTCATCAAAAGGGGCCTGGAGCCGGCTGTGTTGGGAGGACTGAGGCTGGTGTTGCCCTGATCTCCAAATACGTGTGGTCCTCTGATTAACATGAGAGATTCAGCTCCTTGGAATCTCTTAGGAGGACTGATGTGAGAATTGACATTTAACTTCCTGGAAAGCATTCTGGAATTACTTCTCTGGCACTTTAAGTAGCCATAAAATATTGGTAGTGTACAATCATCCTGAGGCAGAGAGCACAAGTTCCTCCAACACAGGAATTGCTATGCTAGTGCCCTTTCAATAAAATCTGGAGAAGGTTAAGGGCACTCCAATGTTGGTGCTTACACAAAGAATAGGGAGGGAAAAAAAATTAGGAAATCAAATAATAATCATTATTATTAAAGGACACATTCAGGTACTGCAGACCATGCTACTCTGTATATCTGTAGCTGAGAAAGCAAGAAGTCCTCACTGGAGTGCCTAGCATATTAGACATCCTGTGGATCAAAAAGATGCTCTGTGTTACAATAACTAATAATGTTACACAAAATTAAACAAATTGGACATGTTTTAGAGCATACAGCAATTTCTGCTAACCTGCGTCTCTGCTGAGTTTGCCTTCAGACCATACTGGTTGTGAGCAGCCTCTTAAAAGGCATTTAGTTTTTCCTTTTAAATCTTTTAATCATGGCTGTTCTCAAAGACATTGCACTTAATTTAGGGGGGCCAATGGTCTGATCTGGTATAGCAATTATTGTGTTCTTCTGATACTAAGAGAATGGAGGGTTGTTTTTTTTTTAAATCTTGTAATTATCATCCAAATTCCTTTATCTAGGCCAAATAACAGATCTTTCTTCATCAAGTATCAGCCTAGTGCATACCCCCCTAATTCTGTGAAAGACAGATGGACAACAAGTTTGTCTGATAAAATGTATTTTCTGTAGAGCTGCCAATTTCCTTCCCCACATTTTTGTTTTTCCAGTGTTTCATCAGATTTTTGTTGTTAGCTTATGAATGTCACTGTCTTCTTTGGGAAGTTACCTAATCTATCCCAGTGCTTCAGACCTGCTGCTGTTTCACAGGGATTTGAATATTCTTTTCCACATTACACTGTAAATTTGTTTAAGTCCACACTTTTTTTTTTTTTTCCAAGCAAGTGATCCATACTTTACTGTAGCAAAATGAACTAGCTGGTGTTCTCTCATTCCCAGTTAGTTCCCCTCTTGCCTATAAGGGCTGGATCTGGAAGTCCCCAAGACAGAAACATGAAAACAGTGATTATTTTCTCATCTAGTATGTGCAGTTATTTGTGCTTAAATAAAATCTGGTTTAGATCCAGAAAGTGGCTGCCATAGAGGCTTCTAGAAGGAGTTTCACTCCTGAAAGACACAGAATAGAGAAAAAAGTTTAACTGTTATATTATGATCATTTCTAGTTACTGCTTGCTGTCTCTTCTTGACCAAGATATCCTACCACTGACCTGGTAGCATGCCCCCTGTTAGTGTAGGAAAATACCTTAGGAGTCTCTTGCCCCCTAACTCCAGGCTTTTCAATCACACCCCTCAATGACAAAGCCACAGATACCTGGCTGTGTCTCCAAGGCGTTAAATTCCATGCAACCAAGCTCACAACAAAGCCTCAAATACTTGGCTCTGATGGATGGTGTTATAATGAGGGTGGAGCTCACTTCAATGGCCAATTTATTGCATCCTAATGGTCTAACGTGCTTTTATTTCATATCTAGGACAACAAATGCTGCCATAAAGTTTGGTTTAAAGCAGGTCTGTTTTGCAAAATGGGTCTTGCATATGGAACAAACCACTCATTGTTGCTTTACTGTTTAAACCTTTATTATTGCTTTTTTTTTTTCTTGGTACAATGGGCTTTTATGCACCAAACAGCTGTGTTCATCATGTTTATTTAGAAGGCATCCATTGTAGTGGAAAAAGTCTGGAGGACAAAAATCTTGAAGTACAAGACTACTCTGTGGGTGCTGGCACTTTTATTTTTTTTCTGTCCTGTTCCTTTGGTCAGTATGCAAGTCACATACACAGGCACTGCCATGCAGACTTGCAAACCCTGTATAATAGCAACTTTTCACAAGCGCTGTCTCTTACTCCAAGTGTTCTTCTCCAGAAATTTTCAATTGCAAGGCAACATACAGGAGACACAACTATTTTACGCCCTGTGATCCTATCATTTCTCAATCTGTTGCTATTTTGGACCCTCATTAGCTCACTTTCCAAATATTGTGTACAGCTATGTGTCAATCATTGTCACAGCTCGGCTTCAGGCTAAGCCAACCCAGGACAAAACCGTGAGGGGGAAAAAAAAAGCCAACCAAAGCAAGCACTGTGTAGAAAACAGTCAACAGTTTAACTGTGGAAAGCTATGTGTTGTTCCAAAGATAGCATAAGCCCACTTGCTGCAAAAGCAGAATACAGTACTAATGCTCTCCAAAATAATTTTACTAGGCCGAAATAAGTAGTGTATACCCAAAGGCATCTGCAAATAAACAGATGTTAGAATCTCAAGAATTAAGAGCATGACATTGTCGGAAACTCTTGGGTGACTCCTGCCAAAAAGCAGGCCAGTTTCTGTAAAGAACAGAGCATCTAACATATTGACTGAACTTCTTTTGAGCAACAGTGTCTCTAGCACCTTCTAAACCCCTGAATGAAAGCTGCTGCATAAGCAGGCGGTGTTAGCCTGGGAAATTAAAGGGTTCCCTTCTCCTTTCAGGGTATATCCAGCAGGGCAGATTCATTTCCACACCATAGGAGATAGCTGTGCTCCTTTCCCTCTTTTCAGGCTACCATGGATTAAGACACAGTTCAGGTAAATACTGGAAACGTCTCCATGAGCCACATAGGCAATGCTATTGTCACAGGCTGAAAAATGAATGGCAACAAACTAACATGCTAAAAATAATAAAATATCTGTATAGAATGAAATGGCTTCTTATTTCCTGAATGGTGAATGCTCTTGGCTTTCTACAGAGCTGGCATTCTCAGTTGCTGCCGCTGTTCATGTGCCTCAGGAAACTGTAATGAGGTTAAAAAGAGCAGAATAAAGTTACAGCTTGTGGACGATAGGAATCCACACAGAAGGTGACTTCTGGGATCTGAAAACAGCACAGCTCGGGGGAGGCTGCACAGGGACTGACTGCTTGGAGCTGGGGCAGAGACAAGGGCCGGAGGAAGGCCTGGCATAGCAGGGAAATTATTTTCCAGAAGAAACAAGAAAGGTTAGGGGGGGAAAAATGGAAAGAACTATGAGCCAAGTGGAAAGGGAGTGTGACAAAAGGATTAGCCCCCACTTTCACAGAGTATAGTAGAAGCCGAAAATGAACTTGGGGAACTGTCAGGAAGAGAAAACTGTTTCTCAGAGACTGTTTCAAAAGGCCTCCTGAATGCAGACTCCATTTACTTGTTTCTTCCTTTTTCTTCCAAAAAATAAAGGACTTGCTGTGAGCAGAATGTATCCCAACTTCAACAAATGCGGGCCTGAACAGAGTCCCAATCTGGAATCCGTGCTGGCAGAGCTCCTGGAGTCTTGCTGCTACCTGGGTACCATAAAGTTCATAAACCAAGCAGGAAGCGGCAAAATCTGCAATTTGTCACCAAAAGGTAGGTAACCAATAGTTTAAATTGCACTGCCTGCTAATCTTTTGGCAAAAATCAGTGTGCGTGTTAGGTCTATATGTTGTTAAACTGCCGATGTCATGCCATGTTTAATAAGACGTACTCAGGTTGAACGGGTTTTGAACTGCACACTCTCAAAAATAATGCGTTTTTTGAGACTGGATGTGCTTTGTGAAATTCTTCAATAAGAAAGAATTTCTGTCTAAAGGGAAACATGTCTATATAACTCTGGCTCTCAACTGTTAGCAGCTCTATTATGAGAGCAGTTGAAGAATTTGATTTGGTTTAATTAATAACTGTAACTTTTCTGACAGAACAGGAGGGTGTATTTTGACTGAGAATATGTTTCAAGTCGATGTTTAACATAAAAGGTGCTGGAAGAACTTTGAAATGTCATTCTGTGGGAAGTGCCGGAGCAGGTTGGGATGTACAGTCCATCTGACCTTATCGAACAAAGCCGCTGCTGAATGCCTCCGGCAAGAGTCCCACAGGAGGCTGCCAAACTGTGGCTGGGTCTTTTCTGGAGAGGCTGGGAGCTGCGGTGTGTGAGGTGCCACCTCGCAGTACCTCCACACATGTGAAATCCCTTCAATGCAGAAGTGCTCGACCTCAACAACTTCCTGTGACAGGGAGTTCCACAGCGAATTGTCTTTGCATACCCCAGTTTTTCAGCTTCCTTCCCTTTGGTTACATTTAGTCTTGTTTTGCGTTATGAAACGCGCGCAAAACTTTTTTCGCTGTTTTTATCACGTTCCTGTTTATATCTCTTCCTTTCAAACAGTGCCTGCCTTTGATCTCTCATAAGCCATATGTATTCTCGTATCAAGATTTTAAGTAACACTTTAGGAAAAAAAAAAAAAAAAAAACAAAACAAAAAAAAAACCAAAAACCGGGAAGGTGTGGGGGGGTGGCGGCGGTGGTATTTTTGCACGTTATGACGGATGTAGCACTTTTCGCGTGTCCTGCCCCCCGTCCCTCCGGCTGCGCACGGGAAATCCGTGTAACCATTGACCAGACTGTCAACACGGGCGCCCCGCGCCGCTGGCGGGAGGAGGCGGCGGCCGCGCCAGTGCCGCGGC
>VWZN01012195.1:487983-514095 GCA_013396955.1 Regulus satrapa
GGCCTTCCTTTTCCTCCTTCCCGAAGGTTTTTGCGCCAAACACGCGCAAAGCCCTCCCGAGGGCTCCGCGCCGGGCCCTTCTGGGCTTGTTTTTAACTCGACGAATTTCGCTCGGCTCTTGTCAAGTCCGCCCTCTCTTTTTTTTTTACTCTCGTTTCTGTTTCTTCCCGGCGCTGGGTGTTTCATTGCAATCCGAGGTTCCTTCTCGTTAAATCTCTGTGAGAGCTCCGGGTTTGCGAAGCCCTGCGCGGCCGTTGAGGTTGTGCCAAGCCGTGAGGAGTTCGGGTTTTCCAAATAAGGCAGGCGAGCGGCGCGATGTTCCCTTTGAAATCCATCTAGGTAGCCCTGGCGTGGGCTCTGGGGGAGCCTGGCTGCGGTGGGACACCCGGGAGTTAAAGCTGAGTAGGCCTTTTAAGGAGTCGGTAGCACAAAAGAGGATGAGGAATGATTCCTGTTTTAGGAAGGAGCCTGAGTGGGTAAGCTGGTAATTACAGTTCATAAACTCTTCCTTGCTTTGAGTGGAACAGGGCAGCTATTTCTCGCTTTGGTACAAACACCGTAGTAATCAAACTAGGAGTTTTCAAAGGAGATCCCACGAGGTAACTTACAAACTTGACCGCAGCTCCTTGCGTTCTTTGCCAGGTGACGAAAGGGTAAAACAATAATGTGTCTTCCCAGTATGGTTTTGGGGGGAAAAAAAAAAAAATCTGACCTTTGAAACATCAAAGTTGGCATCTTGGTTTGCTGTAATAAGCCATATGCCTCTGCCAAGATAGGAGAAAAGTCACTATTCTGACAAAGCGTGGTTACAAGCAACAGAAAATGAGAGTCAGTGTACACACAGTAGAAAATGCTGTTCAATTGTCAGCTGCACACACCAGAGATGGATGCATTGAACTTTTGAGAGCTGCTAGTTAGGGCAGCAGAGCTACCTACTTGTGGGAATTTAAATGCAGGTGAAGAGTCTAATTTTCCAGAACTGCAAGGTCAAGCTTAGAACAGCTGTGTCAGAGAGAATTCCTGTTCACTCTTTTGTACGCTCTCTTGGTTCAGGAGTCCTTTGGAGCACATATAAACATGTGGATCAGCATGAGGAAGAACAAACTTCTACCAGTGTAAAGGGTCTTTCTTTATTCTCTGTCCACAGCAGAAATCATAACAGAAGAATTCTATCAAATTGCATCCCATATTCAAACAGTTGCACAGTGTTTTAGAGAAGGACAAGGTGAATGAGGCTTAGTGACTTAATAAGTCACTTGTGGAGGAGGATTTTCCATTATTTGCTGGTAAATTAAAAAAAAAACCCAAAAAAACCAAAAAAACCCCAAGAAACAGATATCACATCTGAGGAACTGGCCTTTCTGGCAGATAGTATTGAAAAATTCAGGATATGGTAGAAAGTCTAGAAGGGGGAGCTAGGCTGAAGCAGCTTGTTTTGTTGTTGTGGAGTTGTTTGGATTTTTTTTGTTTTGTTTTTTTTTTTGTTTTGTTTTTTTTTTTTTTTTGTAGGCATGCTAATTCCTTCCTTAAAGACAATTTCTATTTTTATCACTTCCCTCTTTTACTTGCTGGGTTAAATACATGTCTTTTTATTTGGCAGCTCCACTGTTCACTCTGTTTAGTAGGATGCTGTGAAGGAAATGGGAATTCTGAACAGGCAGAAGAGATAACAGGATTCTTGTAGCAATAGAGGAAGGGAAGGCAGAGTTAGGATGTGTTTATTGCAGCTGCTGTATTCATGAATGCAGCAATCCCTTAGGCTGTGATGTGAGGGGCACAAACACTGGCCTAAACACTGCTGCTCTCCACCTGAGAGCAAACACTGAGAGCTTTTGGCTGTCACTGCCCCTTGACAGTAGCCCTGGTGGCTTCTAGTAACCCTGCAGAGAAATGAGTAAATTGAATAGGTGCTTTATTTGGCCTATCAGGAAAGGGAAATGTTGTAGATGCATGCATTATGAGGAGCTTAAATGAAAAGCACTCACTCCTTGGGGTTCAGTTGTCATCCTGATCTCCTGTGCAGTTTCTTCTGGAAAACATTTCGGGCAGTTCCTTCCCAATTCTGGATTTAATATTGCTCTTAGCTTAGCGAAGTGCTGCTGCCACACTTGTTACAGTCCACTTAAGTTCAAGTTAGCAATTTTTTTCCTTGGAAGTCCACTCTTCACCTCTGGGAGTCATAGCTAAGTGAGGAGAAGACAGACACAAACAGTCTGTTTAGCAGAGGCATGACAGGACAGAAAAAGGTGCTAAGGTCAATTGCATCTATTCTTCTCAGAAATGCTTGAGATAAAAAGGCCCAACAAGGTAGTCTGATGGCTTTGAAATATCTTCCAGACATGCACAATATCTTCCCATTGATTATTTTGGGATGCAGTATAAGTGACATCAACTACATGGATTTTACATCAGCCTTATGTTGCCAAAGCATCTATGAATCCTCTTGATTCTATTTATGAGTACTGCTAACGAAGTAAAAAAACTACTGGAGTTTTAACATCAAACTTTGAATAAATGGAATGGCTTAAGTGACTTGGAAAAGAGAAGCCTTGAAACAAGTCAAAGGCAAACAGAGACAGGATTCAGCTGCTTCCTATTGTTTAAGTAGTGGGTGATCATATCATTTATCCAAAATCTCCTTGTAACTGCTCACTCAGCCTGTCCTCTTAGTGAAGGCTGCACCCTTCCCATGGCATCTTTGCAAGAGTGAGGAACGTAATTTTCCACTTCTGGCCAGGACTTGTTTCATAATCTAATGTATTTATGTTCTTGCTTGCAATGTTCATACCTTTAGATGATGTCAGCCTTTAAACTATATATATATTATTTTACTTTTTTAAAAGTAAATTTTTATGGTACTCCATATTTTAAAAAAGGAATGTGCCCTATTACAAATATCCTGGATTCTTGTGCTTTTAAATGTGTTTTGGTCTGAACTGCAGTCTTCTTAGTCATATTCTAGATTAGATGGGGCTCCAGTAGGAAAATAGAACAAATACCCGAAAGTGTCAATAAGACTAGAGAACATGGGTAACTTGAACCCACTGTATTCTCCAATTTCTGTAATCAGGATATACATAATGCAATAGGTCGTTCATCTGCAGTGTAGCTGGAATATTCCAAATGAATGTTTTTCATCTGCTGCAGCTGAGATTCTTATCTTATTATGAAATAATTTTGCTATGTGGTGGAAACTGTGCAAGCACTCTTTGAATTATGAGAAGGCATTTCAGCAGAGTCGTAAACTGTGAAAGCACATCTGCATGTGGCACTTGTGAGCTATGGATGTTAAAACCCCTTGTGCTCGCTGTGTAGGTACAACAGTTCCACTGCCAGCAGTGAAATATAGCAGAAACCAAAGTTAGTCAAAGTCAGTCTAGGAAATGCATGTGCTTGGCTGTGTAACACCGTGGATTTTTGCACCTATCTAAAGGATCAGCTGCAACCCAGTGCTTAGGTACAAAAGTAAAAAATCCTGTTTTCTTCCTCCTGTAGCTTTGACACAGAAAATCTTGGAAATATATGGATATATAGTTCATCCATGTAAATATAGTAAATATATACCATATGCAGTAATGATTTGTGGATAGTGTGTGAAGCACACACAATTCCTGCAAGACTGTTTCAAACCACCAAGTAGGTAATTGGTGTAACAGATCCTCTTGGAGCACACAGATTCTGCACCTGGCCAGTTTGTGGTTTCAAGTCTTGGGGCCTCCTTGCTTGCTCTCTGTTAAGATGTCAATGTATTGTTGAGTAATTGCATTAAATAAACCCTGGATCTGAGTAGCTGTGTGAGAAATAGGGGTTTGGTCTTTCTGTACTGTTTTACAAAGCTTCCTGTACCTTCTTCCACTGCAGCAGAGTCATTTGAATTGTTCCATTATCTCAGTTTTGAAAGGCAGTATCTCCTTGTTTCTAGTTCTGACCTAAAACTTCAGCATCAGTGTCCAAAACAGTAGCCAAGGTATCTTGTTCCTTCTTAGCCCATCCTAACCCTTATCACTTGATCTGAGAATCTAAGAAAAGAAGTCCAAGGAAAAGAGCAGAGCAATGAGAAGAGCAGTACCAGCTAGGGAGAAGTGGGTGCAGGGGAGCCCATCTGCCTTATACCTGGAAGTGTCTGTGTCCTCAAGCCACTATTCAAGGAGGGAAAGAAGGACTCTGCTTGATCTTTTTGAAAATGCATGGAGGGTTTAATTTGCCTTTTTTTTTTCCCTTGTGTGTGTGTGTGTGTGTTTCCCTTTAGTGTATATAGTATCTCTGCCCATCTACTTTCACCAAATCCATGGTCCTGCAAGCTGCAGGAGACAGAGATAGTGCCTAATTTTTTGCCACTTCTCTTTCTCTAGGACCTCCATGAGATTTTTCTTCCAGTAACTATAAACCCTGCTTGCTGAGATGGAACAAGACTTTGCGTTAGAGCAACTGCAGGAGACAAAAAAGGATGTCAGAGATGAAAATACGTGAAATGGTGATTAGAGGGTGGCACAGGCCAGTGGTAAATAGGAGATGAAAATGACATGAGGGAACTGTTGGGACCTGCAAACAGAGTGGCTGTGGTGGGATTGGAAGCTAGGAATGTATCTACAATTATCTTTTGATATGAAGTATCAACGGAGTATTTGGCTGCTTTTTGGGATTGTCCTTAAGTCAGAGCAGGTCTGGGAGCTGTATTTTATTCATGGTATGGGAATCTGCTGGCACCCCAGTCATCACAGAGCATACTGCTACTGCCTATCAGTACTGCAATCTCACTAATTTCTTCTTAATGCTTTCTTTACATACCCTGATTGTCTGTGTGGGTTTGCTTTTTCTGGTTTGTCCCCTCTTCCTGTTAGGCTGGATAATGGAGTGACTTATTTGTTCATGCGTGTGTGTATATCTTGTCCATGCTGAGCTGCCATGTGAATTCTAGAGTAGCCTAGAATTAGTTGCTGGTCTAAATTGGCACTAACCCTGTGGCAGGAAAGTTTGTTTCCTGGGTACTTTGAGTCTGCACAATATCTATATCAGACTTGCAAACTCTCCAAGCAGGTTTCAGGCAATTCTTTGAATAAAAGAAATGAACCGCAGGTGACTGAAGAAACAAGGTTTTTATTTTCTGAAACTTGGACCTCTGTCTCACACAAGACTGTGCCTCAGCCAGCACACCTCACACACCTACAGAATTTGCCAGGACCATTTTCTTTTGAGCTGTTGGACGCAGGTAGTGTAATGACAGTAAGTAGCAATCCTTTTACAGCTCTGTGTGGGAAGAAGCTGCTCCCTGCCACCATCCCACCAAGGGCCAAAAATTCATCAGCTTTTATAACACTTACATGCTGTACAGATTTTGGATGAGATTTACTACATCAGTCCTGGTATATGGTTTTATGAGAACAACGATATTGGTGCAGACATAAATATGGACTAAACAATTCTAGTAAAAATATCCTTTCTGTATATATACATCTGTCAATCACAGATAAAAATCATAGTGATATTACATAAGTTAGCACTGCTAATGGAACACTAGAACTACTTAAAAACCTTTAAAAACTGTCCTTTTTAAGTCTGGAGTTTTTTCACCTCAATATAATTGACAGACATTCTCTCTCACGTGTATGTCTTGTTTAGTAGAAGCACTACATTCCAGTCACTCACCAAGAAAAAGGAAATCTTGACAAGGAAAAAAGTGTTCTCTTAAAGCCTGCAAAAATTGTAAAAACAACTCTTGGTATAAAGTTGCTTGTTCCTACTCAAGTCCCTATTCATGTTAGCCCAGTTTAATTCAACTGAAGGCAAAGCATGAATTTCTAGCAAGACATTTTCTTTGTTTCTTCAATACAATCTTAAATAAGAAAAATGAAGTTATAGTGAAGATTACAGTAAATAAATGAACCAGAAGGGTATAGGCATGCATAGGGAAAAGCATACCGTGCTTCTTGGTGTAAAACTTGGAATATTTTGAACCGTATCATTCTTACAGAAATTTTTCTTGCCTGCTAACCTGAGACTTTATTTTTACTCATTATGTTGGCCTAAACACTGCTGCAGACCCTTACAATGAACCTCTTAAGTTAAGACTGGGCTTACTGGTGAGAACTGACCTGACCCTGTCCGATGCAGAGAGACAAGTAACTTCTCCTATAAGGGGCTGAACAAGCCTACCAGTGTCTCTATCTGAAACACAGCTGTTAATTTGGAAGTGTTAACATGTACCACCTGGTCCTATGAGGATGGGATTAGCCAAGGGTATCATTAACACTAAGAACTTGTTGAATGAAAAATAAAAATGAAAGCTGAGGAAGTCTACAAGGGTGTAATTGCTCCAAAATTAACTTTCCAATATTTCTGCCTTATGAAATGTCATACCTACTCAGAAATTTAGACAGCAAATGAACAGATAATGTTTATCAATGAACAAATGAAAAAAGCATACTGTTGATTTTCTCACCCTTGTTATTCATTTTATCTTCTTTTTATTCACTTGTCTCAGCCCAAGCTGTAGGCCAGGACCAGCTACAGTGTCTATGTGACTGTGGAGCTACACAAACACCTTTTCCAGCTGATGTGTGTCCACCTCACTGTTTCTGCCACAGTATCCCTGTCACTCAGTGAAAAACATTCATCCTCATCAGCACTGTCAGAGACATTCCTTAAAAGCATCAAAAGTGAATTGCTAGCTAAATAAACACATGAAGGAATGGATGGATGTCCCAGTAATCTTAGTTCTCACAAACCATAGCAAAAGGTCTTGCACATTTTTACCCTGGGAAATATAAAGGATAAGTATAGAAAATCATCATTTTAATCTTTCTTGATGGCTTACTCCTATGCTGGTTGCCTTTTGTGCCTTCAGGTAAAACATCTTTTAGGAAAGTGGCTTCAGCTCACTGGCAAACACCAGTGCTGTGAAAGGTACTGTGTTCCAGATGTAATTATTGAATATATGAAATGGTTGAACCTTCTTTCTGTAGGTCTAGCTTGTTTTTGCTTAGCTGCTAATGTATTTTGAATCAAGGACATGGAAGTGAGTAGGAGCTCAGCTGCTAGTCTATGTTCATCTTCACTATCTTAAGTTCAAAGGAAATGAGAATCAATTTTTAAAGCCCTTCAAATGTTAGAAATGGGTTATTATCTACCATTCTAAGAATTAGAACACGATCATGTACAGATTACTTCCAAAGGAATAGATACAAATTGGTTTTTATGGTCTGAAAGCTGGGGTGCAGTGTATTGCCTCTCATTAATGATAACTAGAGGGGTCCAGAGCATGACTGAAGCTCCGAAGAGAAAAGCTCACGTTCTGCTTTATCGCTGGTGTAATGTTATATATGTTGTATATGTGCTTGTTATTTTGCCTCTGGTGTAAGCATGTGTGTTTTGACTCTATCTAAAGGAAACAATTGCAAAGCGGGGGTGGCAAATAGTAACATCCCCAAGAAGGCGCAGCACAAGGAAGGATCACGCTTTTCAGCCTGTATCTTTCTAGGTCATGAATGACTTGCATGAAGATGTCAGTATCCTGCATCTGTTTCCCTATTTTGCCAGATGTCTTGAGGTGAGATAAGAGGATTCATGCAGCTAGGAAAAAAACCCACAACCACTTATCTGTTTTGTGGGTTTTATTGTGTTAGGAAAAAATATCAGGCATCCCTTGGCAAACTGAGTGTTACCAAAAGTTTCACTTGAATTGGGTTTACCTAAATTTAGTAAAGAATTCAACAATGTATTAGAAATAAAATCCTTTATTTAACTTCTTTTAAAACATTCTCCTTGATGAACTGGAAATATGACTGTGCTGTAATTATTGCCAGAATTATGATTCTCTTTTAAAAGTCTTTTAAGAAGAACAGATAGTGACAACTAATATTCCAGATAAAATTTTGTGGTTTGGCTTAGATTTGGGGTTAACTGTGGCTGGAGTGTCAGCTGGAGTAGCAATTTACCGTCATTAATTTTCAGCTGCAGTTGGACAGTTTGAATGGGGTTCAGACTTAGTTCTATACCTTTATCTTATACTGTTTGTACACTTCAAAGATTCTTTTTCCTTCCACAATCATAGCTATATTACAGTAATTCTTTCATAAAGAATGGCTCTAGAAGACCAATAAATAAATAATTTGTGCTATACCCCATAAAGGTCTGCTTTCTGGATGGCTTGATGGTGTATGGTAGCAGGAGACGTGGGTTACACTGGGATATTTTTAATGAACAGTCACACTTAACATGAATAATTGCTCTTCATCATAATAGCAGCCCGTCTGCAAGGACTAATAAATTCCACTGAGTTACCAGAGACAGAGTTTAGTCTCCTTGGGTTCTACAATGCATTTTTAATCGGACTCCTATGGCTCTGTGGTACTGGCATATTCCATTGAAAGCTTGAAAATCACTCAGTTATAACTCAGTAGAAATTGAAAAAGTCATACGTCTTGCCTAGGTGTCTTAAATTTTTGGCTTCTGGTAATTCTTAAAGTTTGGGGGGAAAGCCTAATTCTTTTCAATCTGCTTCTCTAATAATTTACTTTTCCTTACCGAGTTATTCTTTATCAGTAAACTCTTTGTTCCTTTTCTTGGCCTGTAATAGTTTGGGTGCTTATTGTTTTGAATGTCTGTTGGAACAGTAACAGTCCAGCCGAGGGGTGGACAGCAAGTAGAGTTATATCTGTGTTAGTGATTTAGGGGTTTTTTTTAAAGGATCAATGGATCTGGCATCCCCATACTACACGTTTTTGTGGGTTTTTTTCTCCCTAAGGCAAGATGATAGTCTTGCCATCTAGACCAGCAGTCAGAGCACAGATTTATTTAGCACATGCCCTGTGTGCTTTGAGATGTGAATAAAAATGAGTGAGAACGGTCCCAACAATATTTATGACAGAAACTGGTCCTGGTCTGGACTAAACATTGGCATAATGTTCTCTAGGTGAGCCTACCTGAGACCACAGGATGAGCTCCACTGTTCCCCTGGCTTTCCTCCTTGCCCTTAAAAGAAGATTAAGTATATTTCTATTACTTCTGTAACAGAAGGGCCTGGGGCTAAATGCAAATTCCTGCCTTTCCCCTTTGCATCCATTTAGGATGTATTATAGTAGTTCTCCCCCTTGTGTGGGTTTTTGTTGTTGTTGCTGGGTTTCTTTGTTTCGGCTCTTTGTTTGAGGGGGGGTTGTTTGTTTCTGGGGTTTTTGTCTGGGTTTTTTTGTTGTTGTTGTTGATTTCCTCAGCCGGTTATACAGCTTTTTATGCTCTCTCTTCTGCAGAGGCATGAAAGACAGCTCTCAACCAAGCATTTTTTGTTAGCAAGGGTTTCCAAATGGTAAGATGACCTCCCTCTGTGTTTTTGAAGAGCACAGAATATTACATGAAAGCTTGCCATACTGGCATTTCAGGAATCACAAAATGTTTTCATGCTGTGATACCTTGAATAGTTAGTCTTTACTTGTACTATTTTTATGTTTCTTTCATTATGAGGCTATTTATCCTTTCTGTGAGGCTTGGTGGCCCAATGCAGTACTGATGATGACTAATTTTCTTGGAGTGGAATCAAAAGTATTTACTATTTGTCACAGGACACCAAACACCCATTCAATCAGGATTTATCAGTGATATGAGACAAGTTTCAGCCATCAAGGGAAAAAGAAATTGCCCCTGTATAATTATTTTCATGCTGTAAAATAATGTTTTTCTTCCATGACCTTCAAGTTAATGTTACTCTTGAATCGTTAAGTCCTTTATCAATATTAAATAAGGGTTAGTTTATCCATTTTCTAGGTGTTATTAAAACAAACTCTGTAGGTACATAAACTTGAACCAAGGACCTGATTTAAATATGGATAAATGTGAACCCCTAGCAGGAAGAGACAGCCAAAGCTCTGATCTCTAATTTGTAACTCTAATCACTAACTCACATAGCAGGGCCTTGATGAGGGTGCTTTAACAGTGGGTATTCTTGAAATGCATCCACTTCCTTGAAAAAATGGTCTACACTGGGAATGCAAAGTCTTATCCTGCCTATACCTCTGAAATGAGACAAATGTTCATTTAAAAAAGAAATCGTATCAGCTAGTCTGCTTCCAGAATTTTTGTCCCACTGAATTCTAGTCCTTTTTAAAGGGCTGACTAAAACCTGGACACATAGAGACTATTTCTCTTTTATTTCATCGTTTTGTTTACCTTTGAACTAGTTTTCTGCCTCTTCTAATGGGCTGACTTGAGTACTAAAGCTGCTGGCATCCCCGAGGACCTGGGAGCAAGGAGGTCATCTGAACCTTTCACTTTAGGCTGCTTTGCCACATGAATTCCAGGGGAATGGTTTCCACTGTTTATTGGAACTGGGATTAAGAGTGGCTGTGTTTTGAGTGACAGAAGCTACTGGGGAACACTAAAAGCCTTCATTTCACTTATTCCTTTCTTTTCACAGCGCTCAGACAGCGTTGTCAAGTTGCAGCAGTGTTAAGGCAAACCACGGCAGTGCAAAGCAGTGAATTTAGAGCAACCTTTTAGCACTTCGGCCTTCGGGCTGGGGAAGGCTTTAAACATCAACCCCACCCACTGCCTGTGGAATACTTGTGGGGAACAGCAATTAGGTTTTTCTTGTTTTTCCCATGATCAGTTATGTCTGTTACAGACGCTTCACTCACAATGCCAGCTAATGCTGATATTCCTTCAAGATAAACACTTCTCCAAGAGAAGGCGATGAAACCCCAAACCTTCGGTGGTGGCTTTGGATCCCTGCAGCAGCCAGGGTTTGTTTGGCCACCTGGGTGTTTGTGGCTTTTAAGTGCCTGCCTAGGCCCTGAAGTTTCAAGCATAAGCTAAGAATTTATTATGAGTTTTGCACTTTAAACATTTTTTTTCACTGAAAGTTCTTCTGTTACTGTTCAACTTCTGCTCATGCAGCAATATAGGTACAGGCTAAACTGGGATATTGGTGTTTTTGGAGGACATTGTTAGAATTAATACAAACCAAAACCCAACAAAAATCCTGTAGCCTGCAGTGAAAAAAAACACTTCTGCTATAACTTACCTGGAATATCTCCAGCTCTTTTTTTTTTTTTTTTTCTTTTCCAGAGGGTGGTTGTGACAGATTCCCAGAACTAATAAGCCACCCTCTTCTAACAAGGGGAAGGCTCTGGATCTGCCATAATCACTCCTAGCATCCTGGCTCTATGTGGAATGCTTCCACATCCTGGAAGGAGTCCAGCATCTGCTCTGCAAACCACAGTGCATAGTTTTGAATGTTATAAATACTTCCTCAAAGATTTACTTTCTCAAATATACCTATATAAATGTTCATAACTTAACAGTTCTTACTGGCATATAAAGCAAAGTTATTTGGTTTTGACTTTACACTTGATGCCCATTAACATTTTTCTTGAAAAATCATATTTTAAAATTATTTATTTAATAGAACTAAGCTCTGCCTTTTTGCGTAATAAAATTTTAAGTATTGATAGTGTATTTCAATATAAGGCAACACAAAATGTACTTTTCCTCTCGATCCCCCTTATTCTTCTACTTCTCTTTTAAAAAGAATTCCTTTGCCTGTTTGTTCAGAGCACCTTCATTTCCTGACTCTCTTATGCTTTCCAGTCTCTAATAAATTTATCAATAATACAATTAATGAGTAGATATTGGGCTATTCCAGTATTGCTTTTTCTTCTTCTGTGGAATAATAATTTTATGCATTTTCTCCCCTAGCAGGAAGAGATGTGGCTGTCTCTGGTTACATCCCTGTGTGCTCATGACTATTTATTTTCCTTGTTAATATTTGTGAGACAGCTCTTCACAATGCCTTGTGAAAAAGCACATAAAACCATATTATTGGCTGTTCTGTTAACTTATTAGTGAAGTCAAATTGTTGAACGAGGGAACAGATTTTCTCTAAAGAAACCACACTGCTTTGACTGAGCAGCTATTGCTTTTTATCTCAATGGTGGACTATGCTGTCTTCAATAATTTTTCACTAGTTTCCCAGTAACATTTTTATGATTATTAAAAAGGGATTATTACAAACTCTGGTTGGCTAGAACTTCTCAAGTATTATACACTATAAGTTTTTGAGTTGACTGAAGCTGTAGCTCTGACAAACTTTCTCCAAGTAGACATCCTACCTCTAGCTGTATTTTTTCTCAATTTTTTTTCCAACATAGAAGGAACATGAAGAGCAAAGAGAGTGTGGGATAAATATTTCAATCGCCACTTGATAAAAACTGATCTTAGTTATTCTAAATTTGACAAAATGAAACATAGGATGCCAGCATTCATCTCATGACACTTAGTAAAAAATTTACTAATTAAAATTTTAAATCAGCTACTAAATTTTAACATGCATTGTTAGCATAGTTTTGGGATTTTTTAACTGTTATTTGCTTTCTTTTAAATCCTACAGATTACCTCCTGATTTGAAGTAAATTTTGAAATACCTGAATTTGCTGCCTCCTAGCTGAGGCTGTACCTGGATTAAGAATTAAGCAATAATTGCTCAGATTTTTTTTCCAGCAGCAGTTACTGTAATTATCAATTTATTTGTTTTCAGCCTTTAAAAGTGGCTATTGGAATGGGTGCTTCTCAGTTGTTTATTTTAACCACTGGTTAATCAAGACCCAGTGATTCTGTTGCTTGCTCTACGTGGAGAGTAAGTTAATTTCCTGGAAGGCTTTTGATGATCTGTTTGCAGATAACACAGCTATTCCTTTTTAGCTTTCACCCGAAAGAAAACGTGGTATAAGTGTAAAGGGCTGTGGTTCTTTTTCATCTCTTCAGTAATTTTTGATTACATCAGATTCTGTGGGAAAATTATGTACAAATACAACTGGGGGGGAGGGGGGAAGTTTGTAATTTTTAAGGGAAAAATACTATCTTGCCAAGGACAAATTACTAAAATATTATTTTTCTTCTTTGACTATCCTGTCCAGTATCTGACACCTCTTATATTTTTTAAATTTAGCTTAAGCTAGATTGTCTTGCAGAATTTGTTCAAAACTCCTTGCATTAACTGCTAACCTGGAGACCTCTAGGGATACATAAGGGATTTCAATATTCACATGAACTATGCATGAACTAAGTTTTTTTTTTCTTTGCAGATCTCGCTCTACTGTCTTGAAAATAATCACTGGTTAAAGCTCCTCGGTGCTACACAAAAGCCTGAAATTTTAGCTATGGATTTGAGATGTTGCTAAATTGCATAGCTGTTGAGATGAAGGGGATTAGTTTACTTTAGTCTCTCAAGGGTGTGTGTCACTGGAGGCTATGTCTTGGCAGAATGGGAAACCATATCTATTTATCCTTTGGCCAAGGGTTGGCCACAGTGCAGCTTATATAGACAGTGACAGAGCAGATCTTTCCAATCAGTAAACCACAAACCTTAGTCTTACTCTGTAGGACCACACTTTTCCAGTCTAAAGAGAAAATCGTGTAATTCTGACAGTGTTTGTCACACAGCATCTGTACAGCCTACAGTATGACTCAGCCAGATGAATGCATGGGCACCTTGTCTTTTGGAGTTCTGACCACTTTCCTTAAAATATTTGATTTTAACCTTAGAATCTACTAATCTACAGTAGATAATAGTCAACAAATTTCTACATGTAGTTAGTTTGGCTGCACCTATTAAGCACACTGTAAAATATTTCTTGATGCAGTGTAACCTTCTTGTAGTTACCTATTATAACTTGGTGATGTGTTCTTTATCTAAGAAAGAAGAAATTTCTCTTACTTTTTGCTTTGCTCTAGAAGTACATTGCATTCCTAAGCAAAGCCAGGGTGAGTAAAAATCAGTACTTACATATTGAGAACTGAATTTTGGTGTCAGTACTACTACAGTGGGTTTCTGATAAATGATTGTCAGTGTTTCTAAATGGCTGCAATTTAAAAAAAGGGGGAAAAAAAAAAGCCCAAACAAACCACAACCCCTTGGCTCCTCTGCAGGGTGTTTAAAACATTTTGAGTAAGTCAAGTCTGCTGTTTTGAATGAGTTTCATATCAAGACCAGAAAATATGTGACCTGGCTTTATTAGTTTTGCAGCAAGTCAGACTTTGGGTATGTTACTGTTAGCTTCTTTGTGCCTTGGATAACTGATCTCTAGGGAGAAGGCTATCTTGACCTATGTCAGAAGATTATTATACCTGTAGATGTGTTATTGTCTGAAAATAAATTTGTGATCTTGTAGGAACACTTTAAGAAGTCCGAGTTTTCACAACTGTTGTTTTGACCATTTTTCCACTTATTATTCATTGCCAAAACTTCTCCTCTTCCTTGGGGAATTTATTTTCACTGCTGAATCAACCAATCTCTTTTTTCCCCCAGGCCCCTTAAAGAGCCTGACAAGCTAAGAAATTTTAAACCTTTTAGTTGCTGAAGTATCTTCTTGGAAATGAAACTTTGAAAAGTATGTTACTGCTTGGATTAAGAAGGGCTGCTTTGTTGGTTAGAGAGCTCCCATAAATGCTATGTGGAAGCATCTCATTGCAAACAATGGATACTGGGAAGGAAATTAACAGTGATCCATTGATTTCTTACTACACTTCTGAACTGTTTGTCTGTTTTCAGCTTCTAAATAGTGAATCAATACACAGTCAAGTCTTGATCTCACAGCATAATCACTGGTATGCAGCAGCACATCTTGTGGTTAGGGCAATAGAGGGAACTTGGGAAGAACTCTATTCCTATTACTTGTTCAGCCACTGAACTACTCTGTGGCATCAGAAAAACCCTTTCACTTATTTCTATTCACTTGCCTTTTTTTTTTCCCCTTTTATTTTTGTTTAGATTTGTGGACATTTTTCTTGGGACATTTTATCCTCTGTTCTCTCTCAGCACAAGGCCTGCCTGGGCAGAGTGGTCATGTCTACATAGCTCCATCCAGTACTGTAGGAAAAACAGTTTAATAGGTTTATATTGTTATATTGGTTGTACTGTAGAGGAATAGGTGGCAAGAATCATATGCTCTTTTTTCTATTTTCAGGTTAATTCCTTGGTTTGGCAGATGTTGTCGAGTAATTTCGTGGTGTTTGAAAAATGATATCTATGGTGGAGAGCACAAAAAAAGTCCCAAGTTCACCTTGGAAAGAAAACAAGAACCAAATAAAAAGCTATACCCCATACGAAAAAAGAGAAGAATCAAGGACAGAAATAGTAACTAGAAAAATATGGTGAGCAAAAGAAAAAGGGAATGCTATATATTGTATCCAGAAAACACAAATGCATGAGTGTAGGTAGTCAAATGTAGGTGTTTGGGAGGTGGCTGTCAGCAATACGTGTCTTTCTTGCCTCTTTACTTGTCTCTTCAGTTTCTTAGAGAAGAGCTTTTAAACCTGTAAAGAGGTTTCATGATGGAACTCTGCCTGGTTCCAATCTCAGATACGTACTCTTAATGATTTCCTTCCTTTTGCTCTGTGTCTGCAGTAGTACATGGTTCTGTGCAGGCACAGCAAACCTGCTGGTTGCAGTAGCCACTTCTCTCATGGGTGTTTTCTGGTGTATTTTATCGATGTGTGATTTACTCCCATTCAATGTACTCCATTTTTCTTGGAATTGAATAGGAAGAAAAATCCCTGTTCTATCACTGCCAGCTTCTACAGAAAGACTCACCTAATTAATTGACTACTCAGCCCTACAGACACGGCTGGAACATGGCTCACTTTGCTTGAGCTTACATTTTAGCTCTGGGTTTAGCAGCTTTGTTGTATGTGCTCATATGTCTTCTCTTCTACTGCTGTGAAGTAGCAATTTTGTTAAAAATACAGTTGATGTTACAAGATACCTTAGTGAATAGCAGGAGTTTGTGTAAAAAACTGAATAAGAGACTTCACTGCAAAATGTTTTGAAGAAGGTCTAACTCTTCACAGAATTTAAAGCTGAAAAAGGCTATGGAAACCCTTGTTCTGAACAACCTTAGTAAGCAAGATAGTAAATTTTGCCAAGAATTGTATAATCTTTCTAGTATCTTTGGCTAAAAGTATCTTCTTGATCATAATCTTGATCTGAAAAACACCCCTGCAACAGAAAGGGCATCAGCTCCAGTGCTTAATCACTCTCCAAATTAAAATTGTCCTCAGCTGCTAGTTATCAGATTTTTGGGTGGGGTTTAATTTTTTTCTGCTGACACTGTGCCACACTCCAGGCCAATAGGTTTAGGTTTTTGAAATTACATGGTGCTTTATTTCTCTGGAGGTTCTTTCATTCCATTATCATATTGCCTTTTCATTTTACTATATTGAATTATTTGAGGCCCTTTATTACCAAGTAAAAAATTAACTCTAGATTATTTTTTTAAACATTTTGAAGTGTTTCCTTCCTGCTACCCTGCTCTCCAAACTACATCTGGTCTTATTAAAATGTGGATGTCATCTGTACACAGTATTCTAGTACTGATACCACATATAGAGATAAATCACTTTCCCACTAAAAATCAACACATCTGCTTTTGTTTGTGTATCTAAAAAACTGGATTGCCTGAAGCACATGGAAGGATCATGCTGGTTCCAAACTCCTTTTAATATGAATTGCAACGGCATGATTTCCTTTTGGATATCATATTTTGTGTACCTTTTTGGACTTGCAGGAATGTGGGGTTTTTCTACAGGTAATTAAGGGATTTTTATCATCTGCCTTCTCAAAAAAACCTCAAAGTAGATGTTGAAGTGTCTAGAATCAGAATCCTTTGATGGCTTTGTTCTCTTTTCCTGTTTCCCTTTACCTGTACTCCCAAAGCTGAGGACAGACCCTCTCCTCCTTACCATTTTAAAGCCAGGTGATAATAACCTGTTGAATTCCACACCTGCAAGAAGTGGCTGGAACTCCAGGCAGGTGAGTGGTGTACTGCAGTACATGCAGCTGTTAACTTGTGACACTGCTATGTTTACAACCGTCGTTAGGTTTATAATGTTGTCATGTTTATAGAAGTTGAATCAAGGCTCTCAGAGTATAAATTGACCAAAACTGTGCATACAAGGGTAACAGCGAGGTTGAAGCCAGCAGTTGGAAAGGAGCAACAAAAGGCTCCCAGGGTAGAGCAGTGATATTCTACCCCTTAGGGGAAGATCCTATCAAACATGTTCTCACTTTTCAAGATGCTTCCCCCTCACCCTACCTACTCCATTCCTCTCTTTGCCTTTGGAGCATATTACTTTTCATGGCAATTTAGCTCATGAGAGGTATCATTAGTATCTTGGTTATTGTTCATGTTTTGAGATGTCCTCAGTTTCCTGTTTCTTCAATATTTTTACAACTTTTTAAAAAATGTTTTTAAATTAAAATTTTAATATTTTTACAAACTTCTGTTTGAAAGAAGAAAATGGGCTAGACTTTTCCAAACCTGAATGTTGTTCTGTAGGTTTCCATTTTGGAAAGTTTGTCTATGTAATAATTATGCTGCTAAAAAACATAAAAGAAAAGCAAGACTGCAGATATCTAATGACCAATTTGAATATAGAAGAATGGAGACTGATTTTTTTTTTTAATGACTTTTTTTTTTTAAATTCAGTTTATTTGTTTCAGGAATTCCATTTTAATAGTTGCAAAAATGCAGGAATATCTTTTCAAGCAATAAGCTAGAAAGTGCTGGCTCATGGAGCAGTGCAGAAATGCAGGCCTATACTCTCCAGAATTTGATAGAAGAGATGTTTTAGTGAGAATAACACCTAGATACTACAGAGCTTCCCTAAAGGAAAAATTAAGTTTTAAAACTACACTTCTTCAAGACATTTAGTTATTTTGTTACAATATGTGATACCTCTTACACAGAATGCAATTATTAGATGCATTTGAAGAAACTACAAAGCAGAACTTGTCAGGAAGCGTTCCTGCTGCAACAGCATTCGCTGCAGCCACTGCCATAGGAGTCTTCTGAGGCACCTGAGTTACTCCTGTACATCCCAGCAGTCTTGGTGAGGTGGTTTCCAGCAAAATCCCTAGCTCACATTTCTCTCAGATGAGCAGATAGCCATAGAAACAAGACTGCCTAGCTCTTATAACTTTTTTTTCCCCTAATGAATTATGAGAGGTAAATTGTTTGATATTTGTGGAGCATTTAATATTTAACTGCATGGGACAGGAATACTGGAAAGCGTAATGCGAGGGGAAGATATGGCACCACAGCTGTGCAAACAATGCTAAGATGTTCTACATACCCTCTCCTTACACACTGATTTGCATCCCCCTTCCTCCCCTCACATGGTCAGAGAACACTAAGTTTGATATACTCGATGTGCAGAAAATAGATACACGCTCATGTGGTTTATTATGGGCATAAGTTATTAATGATTGTTTAAAGAGCACAGAGACTCATTCTGTTACAGCCCCTGGGGCATCAGCAGTAGTTTGAGTGTCTAAGAGGATTCTCAACTATGATCAGCACGACACATACCAGTAGGTGTATCTTCAACAGAGGAATTGCCATGGGGATATTTTTAGTGTAGCTATCAGATATCTTAGGGTGGAAAATTGTAGAGCTCTCTTCCAAAAGATTCTACGATCCTGCCTACAGACAGGATGACCACAAAAATATAAGTAGATTTTTAAGACTGTAGCAAGCATGAATACATTCTCAGAAGGATGAAGGGGAATTTTTGCTAGTTGTGCAGGAAAAGGAGGAACATGCCTTCCTAAAATTGCAGTAAATTGTGAATTCTTTAAATTTGTTTCACAGGTTGTTTTCTTATTCTCATGCTTCACAGGGTCAAGTCCTAATATCTTCCTAATTTACACCTGTGTCATGTAATCCCCTACCTATTTTAAGCCTTGGCTGTACAGACTGAGCCAGTACATTACTGCCACGTAGAGTTCAGTGCCAGCTACTGAATGCTTTTTATTGAAATTTATGCAGCCTGTGGTAATCAAGAGATTCTTACACAGGACTGCTTTCACTAATCATGCAAACAAATCAGTGCCATGTTTTCTTATTGTTTTATATGCATATTCCAAACAATAAAGCAGGATATCATTAGTCATGTGCAGCTAATGCTAAAATAGTGTCTCAAATAGCAGGTATATATGGTAATATTTGTTACCATATTTGTTAGCAATATAGAATGCATATGCATATACAAATGCACAGGCACATACTCTGTGTAGCTACACCGAATTGCACACTACTGAAGAAGTATCTGCTAAAGATTGTAATGAGAGAAGTAACTATGCTGCAAAGCATGACATGTGGCTCCACGATCTTAATTTTAGTAATATCTAATCTCTCTGTGGCAGTAATGCAGCAGCTCAGTTTCCACAGTCAGGTGTAACTTCTTGTTAAAGTCAGGCCTGACTACATTAGAACAGAAAAAAACTCTGAAGATACTCCTTTAAAATCCTGTCCAAAACTCGTGTAAAGGCCTATGTGAGAATGCATGCAGGAATGAAGAAAAATCCATTTCTTTGAGGACAGAACTTAAATTATCTCTTGCTTCACCAGCACTATGTCACTGATTTATTTTCTGGAAATACGCTGGTGGAGATTTTCTGAGGTTTTTCTACTTACCTTGGATATGGAGGAAAAAAGTTGGGTTTACTGTTGCAGTCATAATCATAACAGTTGAGTGGCTGCAAGATTTTCATTCTCCATGGGAGTTCTAATTGCTTAGCTTATCATTTTTATGCAACAATTGACACAAATTTTATTCTTGCCCGGGAAATGATTGGACAAAATTCAGATGTTGGTTCATGTCAGCAAAACATTACCTGAAAATGTCTGTAAACTGATGTGCCTGCATCCCACTTTAGCAGGTGAAGTGTGTGACTATTTCCTGCTGCTTGCAGATGGTGATCCAAAAGGGTTCTTGCAAGTTAGATGTTACATCTTTTACTATTCATAGTATTAAAAGGAATTTTAGGACTGTAACTGCTTTATTGTCTATCTGGGCCCTCTCTGAAAATCAACATTTTGATAGTAATTGTGATCTCCCCATTTCCTGTGCAAAATCTTTTACTGTGCTCCCCAGCTGAAATTTCTGCTCTTTCCTGTTTCAGGGTGTTCACGTACGGTGACTGTTAGTATTTATAAGTTTGCCTTTCCCTACCCTAAAGATTTCGTTGATAAAATGTTAGCACTTCTCTGTTGCTTTATTTTATTCCTTGTCCTTTGGCAGCTCTCCATAGCTTTTGGCAGTCCCAGCTCTTTGTCCAAGCTGTCCAGCAGGAGATATTCTCATTCTGGGTACATTTCTCAGAAAGGACAACTTTTGTTGCCTCTCACAGAAGCCTCATAGAAATCCACACAATGTTTCCTTTTCAACCAACAACCTACATAAATCCGTAGGTTCTAAAGGAATCTTCCTGCTATCAAACTGTAGCAGAGGTGAAAGTCATCTCTTTTACCTTACCCTCAACCTTTCGTTACACACCATGTTAAGCAGTTAATTTTCAGTTTAGTGTAATTACATGGGGAATGAATTTTATTTTTTTTTCCCTGCCAGAGTGCTGTGCCCTAGTCTTGAACTGCAGACATTAGATGGCCTCTTGAATGGAAATCTCAGTGCTTGTGGAATCATTACACATATAAAGTGGCTTTTGTACTTAAGCAGTAATAGGATCAGTAGTTGTGTCAATTTAAATGATAATTTATTAAGGACAGGATTAGTAAGAGCTCACTTGCCTTTGGGAGTAGAGTTAGAACCTTGCTCAAAATTCCATCTAAATCTTCTGTGCTTCTCTTTAGCTTGTCATTGTGTTCAGCTGATCATTCAGAAGATCTTAAAATTAAACATACAAAATCAGGCACTGAATTAGAGGTTTTATTTTTATTTTTCTTAAGTTAGTAGGGCTTTCTAGTCCCTTGCAACTTTCAGGCTGTCCTGCAAGCACAAGTGCATTGCAGTCATAGCAGCAGCTGCTATTTTCTCTTGTTCTAAGCAGGCATTCTCTGCCACTCTATTCCTATCCCTCTACATACTCAGTTTCCAAGCAAGAGCCTGCTAAAGGGTTGTCTTGAGGGGAGAATTCCCCTACTGCAGGGGGCCTTTCCTGACTAGAAATCCAAATGGATTTTGAATGTAAATTTTCTTCAAACACATCAGGCACTGTTTTGTGGAGTATTCTGAAGAAGTTCTCTTACTCCTGTAATTCAGCTTAGGTCTTATGTGATTTGCTCATATCAATCTCTTAGACACTAGTAGTTAATATGAGTACTAGATTGTTTTAAAAATAAATCATGTCACCTATATATATAAGAAGGTAAGTAATTCCTGTTAATAACTTGTATCTAGTAAAGTGGTTACACTACTAAAGGCTTTCCCCACCTTTCTCCAAATTCCAGAAAAAGGATTTCAAAAATTAAATTGCTCAATTCTTCTATTTCTGGCCATAAAGGTAGAATTGAGAGTCTAATATGACACAGATGGTAAGTAAACTGTTTCTTAAGTTTCTACTATTAGGACTGTAGTGTTTCAATTGATAAGCTTCAAACAAATTTTAAAAGTCTAGAGTATAATAAATTTAGAGTTGAACTCAGGGTTAAAAGCAATAGATTGCAAATGCAAGGCATAGTGGGAGATAACTCTGAAAAAATGCTTTTTTTTTTTTTTAAACTCTCATGTACATAGATGAACTACTGATTTAAATACCTTCATTGAAAGTACATCATAAGCCTATTGTAAAAGAACATAGGAGCAGCATATTAGTAAAATATTCATATAATACCAGATTTAGAGAAACTATAAACGTTAGAATGGGCTGAGAAATAACTGTGGAAATGTGATCCCTGAATAAGCAAATAATTTGGATTATTTTTATATATATATTCAAAGGAATAAACAGAATTGCTTTGCCATAGATCATGCATCTTATATGGTGTCATTGTTTTGTGGAAAGATAGTTGGAAACTAAACAATATGGGAGGGTGGCAATAAGGTTATAGCAAATACAGGTTTATTCAATACTCTGTCAAGGAAATACATATGATGCAAGCTTGGAGTTGTAGGTGCAGAACATAGTGAATAAAACTGGCCATTGAACTGACAGTCAGTACCAGTTATTATACTTGGGAAATATGGACAGACTAGAAAATATCTGCAGGGCTAGCACTTCATATAGTACATTAGTAGAGCCATGAACAGAGGATGTAATTTTTTTCAAACCCTCAAAGAACTGAAGTCCCCCTGCAGAGAATTCAAGGTAAATGCCAGCAAACACTTGGTGAACTCAAACACTGGTGAGTGAAGGGAGTAATTAAACAGAGGCATAACAGAGACTATCAGGTTGTAATCAGGAAAGGGAAGTTTCTCTACTCTTGAACACTATGAGACTGCAAAGATGAAGGGAGTGGAATATTTTTTTCCCATACAGAGTGGTTTGGCTGGAGCATAAATGCACAGTTAACATCAGATTTGTTTAGGTATGGAATACACCTAGATGAACCAATGACATGAGTTCCCCATCTCTCCTTTGATATACTTTTCCAGGGTACTCCAGGAGTGGAAGGTCACCATGCTGAGCTGTCAGAGTCTTGGATAAAACCCTTCCTTTACTATGCACTGTGCAATGGCAGGCCATGAAACAGGCTGCAATGGTAATTAGGTTTTACAGCATGTGTATCTTTGCCTTTTTACAATCCATTGCCAGACTGTACTATTTTAAGAGGTGAGCATGTGCCTGTTGAGGCTTGATCTGAGCTCACTAGCTGGGGTCTTGCACGCTACCAACAGCTGACAGAACATAGAATTCAGCTCCAGTCCTGTACTGGATTTCATGGAAGCAGCTCCTGCACACTCTTTATGGATCTGCCTCCACAGACCTCACTGAGGAATTCAAGCAGGCTTCAGATTGTTCTCTATACCTGTTCTTCTCTGCGTGTCAAGTGTGATGGTCCATCTTTGTAGCTAGAACAGGTTACTGGCTTACTGAGGAAATACTATGTTACCAGGATCCTTGGAAATACCAGAAAGGAATTATGAAGTTTCTATGTATTTTCTTAAATTCTTCTTTGAATTGTTTTCCCAAATGTTAAGTTTAGATGCCAAATATCCTGCAGGACAATGCACTCTTTGTGGCTCATCCTTGTCAATGGCCTCCATTCCCGATTGCAGGAGCAGGCAGGCCAGGTTCCTCCAAGGCAGAGCTTCCTTTGGGGTGATAATAATGCAGAAATCACCAGAGAGGAGGGGGGGCACCACAGCCTCCATCTCAGCCCTGGTATGCCTGGGATTCCCTGCTGGCTGAAGCTTCCAAAAACGAAGGCTGCCTTGATCCCCTCCTGCTGTTCTGTCCCACATACTGCAGACACTTTCTCACAGGAAAGTTTTGTGAACTATGAATAACAGCCTCAATTTTGAGGACTATTGGATTCTTTCAATTAGTCAAATTGTCCTCTAATTCCTTCAATTAGTCCTTTATATTTTTTTTCCTATATGGAGAACGGCATTATTTCAAAATCATGTCAGGACAAAGCTGACCATTTCAGACAATTTCTTTCTTATCTTTGTGATGCTCCAAAGATGCTCTGTGGCTAGACAGAAATAAAAATGTGCATTGTTCTGGTTTGAGCTGTTTTTCCAGCAGTCTTGGAAAATGTGAGATCTACAACTCAAGTCTTTGGGTATAATTTCAGTGATACTTAGCTGATATAAACCATCTTAAAATTACAGCACTCTCCTCAGTTTCATAGATCATCACCAGGACTTTCAAATAGATGTCTATACTGCATCTCCACTTGAACTGATTAAGAAAACCCCAAAACTGTGTCTAGCCATTTCCTTTACATTTCCTTTGCAATACCCATGCTTTTACTGTTTCCATCTCTTTTAAAAGATTCTTTTACAATACAACATATTAACAGAAAACTTGCAGATGTTAGTTCCTTTGAAAACATTGAGTGAATCTTCAATACAGCACAGTTGCTGTAAATCACTTGACAGGGTTCAGCCTCAAAATAACTTGGAGCTTTCAGAAAATTGTTTGGGATAAGGAGCTCTTTTATTTCACCTACTGCATAGGTGAAGCAGTTTGTGAAAAAGGAATAGTGATGCTAGTGTTTATCAGCTGGTTAAGGAACTGCTGCCTGATTACCCCCTGGGTTCATTAGAAAGGGTGTATCTGTTCTGAGTCTCAGGTTCTCTAAGAACTCTCTAAGTTCTTCACCTTACCAGACTTGACAAGTGCTAATGCAACTATTCTGACACAGTGAGAACTGACTTGCCTAAGCAATTGACAAAAGACAAAACATAAATGCTATATTTGATTATTTTACACTCAGGGATTCAAAAATCCAGGTTAAACCCTGAGGTGGTTGCTCTTTGAATCCAACTTGTTTGAGCAGTGGGCTTGAATACAGGTTCTGAAGGACTCAATAGAAAGATGGGAAAGGTTTCAGTCCAGAGTTCTTTCCTTTGTACTGTCTTACTCTTGCAGTAGTGCAGTAGAACTCTGCTCAGAAGCCTTATGCACACAGCTTGTGCCTTTGAAAAAGCGTACGGTGTCGTCGTGTGCAAAACAGGAAACGTGCAGTGGTATGATCCCCAGAGGAGCAGATCCAGGGCAAACTCTTCTGGCCTTGTGGAAAACACATCCAGCCGAAACTCACAGTGAAATGGAAACATACAAGCCAACCGCAGAAGTTAAGAAATATCCTCATCTGCATTGTGTTGCTTTAATGTGGAAAGTCTCTACATGAGCAGCAGAGCAGTGAATGACACAGCCTGCAAGTTGATTCCACTGTGTAACTTTCTTCATGTTGTTTTTCTTCTTCTTAGAAGCAATATTGTAACCCAGCTTGTTTTCATTTTGCAAGCAAAGTGGTATTTTGGAGTGAATGACAAACTTTCAGATTCACACACTATTAGACATTGTTGCTGTCCCCAAAGAGTAAGAAAAATGTAAATTCCAAGGAGAGAGAGACATGATTCAAATTAATCTTAGCAGGCAACAGCTAGATCATTATTTAAAAGTGAGAAGATATTTGATTGAGAACAAATATTTTGGTGCAGAAATTCTCTTTTCTGGACCAGGCCAGTTCTCTGCTCTATGTAATTTTGCATGTGTCAGGGTAAACTCTTGCCCTGAACAGGCACAATAATAGGATCCAAACCCTGTTCTGAGCAATATCTGAGCCCATGTTCCTTGAAATACATGGCCAAGGATTTATTTCATATTAAACTAGAATTAGGGAAGGAACATACTATTTGGAACCCCAAAAGCTACATTCTAGTTTTCATAGAAGCTAAAGGCTATAATAATTGCTTTCAAAGGGTCTGGTAATAGGTTTAAAATTAGAAACCCAGTAAAATGTGGCAGTTTTATATATTTCAACTATAAAGCCTACTACGTAGAGATGTTTTAAATATTTATGGACAGACTAATATTAATATCTTCCTTTAAAATTTTGGTTATTTCAGTAGCATGTGTCTTCACCTACTGATTGAAACAATATTAATTTAGTAGTCATTCTGTTAAATACAAAGCTGAAGTTATTCAGTGCAACATAAACATTTAGCTCTACAGTTTAGTCTATAAACACTTAAAAGGTTGGAATGTTTGTCTAAAATGGCCAGACGTCCAAAACTTGCAAAGCTGATCTGTTTGCAGTGTTAACAAGAAATAGAAAACAAAGAGCTTTACTCATTTGAAAATGAAGGAAAAAAACCTCTCAATTTTACTCCTATCAACAATTAGGCTCAATTTTGTCACAGTGGTGAGTTTTCTTGGCAATAGTTTACCTGTCCTGAACTCATTTCAGAAGATAATTGGTTGAGGTTAGGACTGCTGCTGCTGGATCCTCAGATTTGGGATCTGAGGTCCCAGGAAATCTGGGTCCAGGAAAAGGAGAAGAGGGGGTGGAACAGATGCAGGTAATACTGGTTTAGTAGTTTTATTTTTCTAAAAGACTCATTGGGATATATCAAACTGAAAAAACCCGAGGTTTAGGAGTTGTTTCATGAGCAATTCAGTCTTGACTACCATAAAGATGGCAATTGCTGTGAGAAGGAAAGAGCTACTGTCACACTGATGTGATCATAGCCTCATTTCTTTTTTTATTTGTCCTACTGCTCAGTAGGACAATCATCATACCTGCTCAGTTTGTGTGTTTAACATTAATATTAATTAATATTTCACAAAATCTTAGCTCTGGCAATACGTTGTAGTTGTAAAGTGTTTACATTGATGTAATAAGTATAATGTTATTTCTGCCTTTTTTTTTTCTT
>VWZN01012195.1:522436-610873 GCA_013396955.1 Regulus satrapa
AGCAGCAGCAGCCGAGACGCCCGCGGGGTGACAGGCTGCGGCTCAAGGGCTGCCGGAGGGGAGGGAGGTCAGGGCCTGCGGCTGCTCCGCACCTGGGAGGAGGCAGCGCCTGTTTCCTGGGGAAATGCGGCTTCAGAGGAGAGGACACGCTTGGCTGTTGTAGTTGCAGTTCGGTCATTTGCCTCTGCCTGTAGTTTATCTTGAGTTTATAATTTTGATGAGTACTGCCCTCTGGAGAAAGCAGCCTAAGATGGTAGGCTGGCCATTACGCAGTGCCTTTTTAATTTTTTCTGGAGGCCCCTTTTCTCTAAACTGCTCGTAGTGTGTTTTACCTTTTCTTTTCCCATATGTACTTCGAACGTCTTTAAGACACGTGTCTTTAAGTGTCTTAAAAGTCACTGTAGTTACCTTAAAACCCAAACTCTTGCTGTGCTGTAGTTACATGTGGTGACAGAAAACAGCACAAACATCTTCCTATTCAGCAAAAGCAGTTCCTTCTTGTCTCCATCCCGTTTCTGGGCAGTAAGGGAGTATTTCAGTAGAACATATTTTTCTTTAAAAATATATATCTACAGTAGTTCCTGGAAGCTCCTTCCTGTTAAGGAGGGGCTGTCGAGGGATAGCGTTCCGAAGGGAGTGGCCGAAGCGGGGAAGGCGTCTCGGGCGGGACAGATGGCGCAGGGACAGAAGGCGCCGGGCGAACAGAGTGGCGCGGCAGAGGAGAGCGCTGGTGCCCTGTGTGTGTTGGTGAAGGAGCTGATTCCGAGGGTTGGGCACCGCAAAGCCCAGCTGCTGGCGGCGGTGGGAGGTTCATTCCCTGATACTTCCCCCGGCATACAGTTATTTTCTGTGGAGTGAGTCAGTGCTTTACTGGAGCACCCACCCATGGCAGCGTCAGAAACAATGCAAAACCAGTGCGAGTGAATGGTTGCTGTAAAGCCTGAGTGTATGAACGCTTTCCCCATAGCTTGGCTATTTCTATAATTTCCTGTATTTTGGGTTCCTCTAAGAGTCATGTGGGCCACCCTCCTCCCACTGATGCAGCAGATAGCTAGAACTGAGTATTGCTTACATGTTTGCCTGGAGCCCTGTCCCCAGTGTATTTCTGCAGAGTGCCTAATGATATTATGTCAGCAACATTTGTGATATTTATGTTCCTTTCTCTTGCCTCACCTTAGTATAAGGTCAGAGGCCAGAATGTCTGTCTGTACCTCAAATTTCTGAGGTAGCCAGAATTAATGTGAATTAATTAATATGATTTGTTACTTCTTTAGCTTATTATTGTAGTCCCCAGAAGTTCTGAGTTGTTAGACTAAAAACTCCGTGAAATGTCAAAAGTCACTAAAAGATAGAACAAAACCAGCAGTGGGATGGAGCGATTTCACGGGGGTATTTATGTAGTCAGTGTTAGATTAATGTGATCTGCTATAAAAAAAATCAGGTCAAGAAGTCTGATTTGAAGATTACAGGAGATGCTGTTCCCTAGACCTCTATCAAGTTTTGGAAGATGGAGCTTCCATAGGGTCTGCTCAATAGCATTGCATTAATCAGAGCCGTGATAGAGCCAACCTAGTTCTAGTTCTGTGATAGCAGTGTAGGTATAAAAAACCCACACTCTAGTTAAAGCAGCAATGTAATTGAAAACAGCAGATGATTTTTGACTACAGAAATAGTAGGGTTTTTGAACAAACTGAAAATTTCATTTATTTTTAGCCAAGCATCTATGTAATCATTTGTAGAAATGTCTCTGTCAGCTTCAAATTGTGGTTGGAGGCTTCCATTACATTAAATATTCAACTGAGTAACGGCACCATTGTGATTTCTTTTGTTTATTTCATACATTTATGTTTACTACCTTGAATCACGTTTCTTATTGGTTATATTTTTAAAGTGTTTTATGTAAACTGTTGGAAATAAGGACAGGGACTTGTCAGCTGTATGCAGTATGTTTTATTTTGAGTTTCACTTGAAGGTAGCAAGAGACTTTTATAAAAAGGGAAAGGAAAAGGCTGCATGTTTGCCCCTCAGCGAGCAGCACTTTCACCTATTTGCAATTTGAGTTGTCCCTTTACTATTGCCAGTTTATTTGAAAGCGGGTGTGGTTGATATTTCCTTCAGGTGTCTCCAAGCTGGGAAGAATGTAAAGTAGATAAGCAGACCTAAGAACAGCAGTAGGTATTTACCCTGTATTGCTTCTATTGTTGCTCTGTGTTCCAGATTTTATCAGCACTCACTAGAAAATCTTGATAAGAAAGTTAGATCCTGAATGGGGTAAACCTGGAAACAAGTTCTTCTCAGATGTTGCCTTCCTTTTTCCCTTAGGTGCTGTCTTACTTGGTAAGGGAAGGTTAAAAGTCTCTTGGAATTCTTGTTTTAGTTGGTTTTGGATTTGTTTGGGTTTTTTTTCCTTTTACTGTAAAATCTGGCTGGTGAGGGTTTGGTTTTTTTTGAGGGCATTGGGAACATGTTCACTGGTAGGAGAGGTGGGCTTCCACTTCAGGCTTTTGGATCTTAACTTCTGGTGGTCAAATGCATCAGTCCCATATTAAAGATCCAGGTGAGTTTTATTGCTTCTGAAGGTCTCTTATATGTGCTAAACTTCACTATAGGTATATAGTCAACATGTATGTTGAAGTGATACTTGATGTGAAGTTAATTCCTGCAACCCCAAAGACCTCTGGTTTGGCTAGAAAAGTGTGTCTGGTTTTGAACTTTGGCTTAGTGAGTTGCTCTGAGTAAGGTGCTTAAGTTGCCTGAAGCAGACAGAGTAAATATCCTTTTTATTATTGCTAGAGATAACAACTTTGAGCTGGGGAATTTGCACTTATTCAGTAAACAGTATACTTATCTATATGTATCTATATATCTTATCTGTCAAAACAACTGGTTATTGGCTGTGCTTGGCAAGTGTTTTAAAAATACTTGGTTTTCGATTAGCTAGGAGAATAAATGCGTCTTACAAATGTTAGGATTTAGGGGGGAAAATACTTTTCAGTAGTAAGCTGTAAGCACTAAAGCTTGCTGATCTCAAGTGCAGACTATATTTGAGAACTATAGTCTTGCTTTCTTTTTGCATTCCTTGTTTATGGTTGCTTTGAAATACCTGCCTCTCTATTTTACTACCCTTAAGTTGGTTTTGAAATAATTCTATTCCTGGAAAGACTTAATCAGCTGGAAATGAGTAATTCCTTATAGCCTGGAATGAGTGAAGGTTTGTCCATTTGTTCACTGAGGGGTAATAACCATCCCAGTGTTGCTGGACAGCTGAATGTCAAACCTTCCCTGTCCACAAAGCGAGGAGGTCATGGCTGTTAAGAAAAAGTTGATGTCTTTGTAGCTGCTCCGGTGGGGAGTCCCAGGCTGTGAGCAGAGAGGTTTTGTGGCCCTGTAGGGTATGGCCAGGAGTTTCAGCTGAGCTCCCGTGCAGCTCCTGCCTGTGTGCCTGACTGAGTTGTCACTCGAGCACCTTGGTGTCAGTCCGGCCTCCTCTGCAGCCCGAACAGCTGCAGACCCGATGGAAACCTTTTGGTGTCCTTGTCCTTTTGTTCCTGTTCCTCTGTCTTTGCTGTGGGGCCCCTCCCTGGCTCTTTGCTTCAAGGTTAAGGCACAGCAGCTAATTAAACACTGCTGGTGTGAAATGAGCAATCAGATGTTTTTTAGTAACTGTTTTAGAGTATTGAATGCTACGCTCTTGCTGTAGTTCATGGAGTAATTGGTATTTACATATTCTGACTTGGAGAATAAATGCCTGAGGTATTAGTCAGTTGAGAACATAGTTCAGACTATTTATAGTTTGGTTGTTTTGGCTTTTTTTTTTTTCAATTTTCTCTGACAAGTTATGAGTTTGAAATAGAACAACCTCATTCCATTACTTCTTCAAACATCTAATAACCTTAATTTATTTGTTTTTTTCTTGCTTGTTTTGTTGTTTGGAATGTGTCTATCTGTGTTGCCATAAATGTTTTGACTGTGTATTTTATATATTTGAAAGGGAGTATTGAAGAAGTGTGCTATAAAGAAAGCACTTGAATTGGGGCAGAGTAGGGATCCAGAATCAAACTGGCCTTTTGGAATTAACTCAGGTTTTTACTGCACATAGATCTGCAAAGCTCACATTCTTTGGAATTTGAAGCCCTGAGTATAAATGTCGCTGGAAGGGTTACAGGAATGTTCTTAGTAATATTTTTACAGCTCGGTTGTGGCTCATGGGTGTGTCTTCCCATTCAGCTTTTCTTTGTTGGACATGGCATCTCTTTACAATTCTATTTTATTTTGACTAAAGCTTGCAAGTACTACCTTTCTGATGCTATTTCCCCCTCACCCCCTTTGGCCCAGCAAGTCAAAAAGTGCTAGATTATCTTCTGCAATAAAAAAAGGATTATGGTATTTAAATAGGAGGATCATCAAAACTGGCAGATTTCCTGATTTGTAGTACTGGCAAGCAATTCAAATGGATAGTTGTTTTTAAAAAAAACCTCATATTTGAGTTTGTTTCTGTTCCACCACCTGTTCAGAGCTGTGGGTTGGTTTGGAATTTTTGTTAAGGAAGCTTTTTTTTTTTTTTTTTTCTAGGAAGTTGATGATGTGTTAGTATTCTTTAAATATACATTGTTGGATGAAGTCCAGTAAAGGTTTGTAAATATGAGCAATGGGTGATAACATCTGTGTAAAAGAGGTTTCCTAAGTTTTGGGCGGCATGAACTCGGCCTTGTTGGAAGATAAACCCATTCTACTAAATTAGATTTATTTGTAGTGAAAGGAAGGCTAGACACGAGTCTCATACACAGAAGACTTAATGAAAAAACAAAATTGCAAGACGTTTTATCTGTCAGGATGAAAAATATTACATGTGATACAGGAGAGAACAACTTGTATGCTGCAGTGCATGAGTCAAAGATAAATCTTGCTCAGGCTGGTAAAATAGCAGTTAGCTGGTTCACTGCTGACTGTGGTTTGTCCTTGTCCTGGAAAAGCACAGAGGTGGATGCCGCAGCTCATATCTGATGAAAAACGACAGCATATTGTAAGGTGATAAATTCTGTTCTGCTGGTTTCACAATCGGGGATCATTCTCAGAGCAGGTGCTGTCATTTATAGCTTCAGGCTGCTTTGTCTTCTATATCCTGGTAATTAACCTTGTGGAGGAGTCAGGGCCAAGGGTTTAACTTTACTTGGGGTTCCCGGTGAAATGGCCATAATTAAATAATTTTGAGCAAATAAGGGTTATGGGTTTTCATTCTTTTTTGTCCTTAAATTTATTGTAGCATGGCATAGCTGGAGCCTGAACAGCAGCCACAAAATAAATTCCAGGAATGGGTGTGAATGCAGCGGCTGAGCTTATTGCTGTTGCACTTTGAAACAGAAGTTTTCTGGCAGCCTTGAGGTTTTCTTCTTTATTTCTGCCATCATTATGGAGTTTGTATTTTTGTTATAAATTTCTCGAGTTGTAGTCCTTTCCTTCCGTGCTGTATCTTACAGAGGTGTATTTTCAAGATTCCTGGAGAGCCTGTCACAGATTTAATCCTTTATGAGCAGGTCTGCTCCCTGTTAGCTTTGCGAAGCAGCAGGAGAACGCTCGAGAGCCTGGATAGTTTATAGCTTGTAGTGTGAAGCGTCACAGCGATGTTCACTGTGGGAGTAAAACCTCCAGTCTTCATTAAAAGTTCTGAGGCTGGGACTGAATACTGGGAATGGGGAGAGGACCTTGACAGTAGCTGTTCTTTATTTTCTTCAAGGCACGCCCTCTTTCCGTGTGTGGTTTGGTTGCTTGGATTTTTCCCTTGTCTTTATGTGCTACATTTTTTATGACTGAGCAAACAGAGACCTTGCTGTTCCTTTGTCCTCCCACGCAGTATTTGTATAGCAGGGTGACTTTCCATATCTTCTGTTCATCCGTGTCCCCCTTTGTTATGAGCAGGCAAGTGCTTCTCATCACGCACAATTTTAGTAAAATGCTGTGGATGTAGCAGGAGCAAGTGTGGAAGATGAGATTAGAAGGTGAAATGGAGGCTGGGAAAGATAACTTTCCATGTTAATACTTCTAAAGTTAGAGTACTGGCCAACAGAGCCTCGAACGAACTGTGGAAAAGGTGGTGGTCAGGGAAGTTTCTGAACATGAGAAGTCGGTGTGTTTACAGATCTAGTTTGCCTGGAATCAAACCAGTCTGGGAAAATTTCCCCTTGGAAAAGCCCTGGATAAATACAGTATTCAAAAGAAGCAAGTGGAACATTTTTATATAGAAACTAACATTTTTTTTCAGGTTGCTGAAGTTGGCTGTTTTTTCTGAACCTCAGCTTTCATTGCCAAAAGGCTCTTTTAGTCTTGGGGTTTTTTTCCAATATGAAATGAGCGTTTCATATGGGATTAAAGGCAAGCAAACAACCTTGCTAACAAAAACAAAACCTATCCCATTGCTTCTCACCCTCTACCACAAAGGAAAAAGATTTTTTTTGCCTTAAATTTGTACCTAAAGCATTATTGAAAAAGCAACTTAAAATTTTTTTAGTACCCTGTCTTTATTGTATTTTCATGCAAAGCTAAAAAATAGCTACAAATATAATTATGCTTGTTCCTGAAGAAGTAACACTTATTTCAGTAGTGTAATAATTTGTATATAAAAATGTACACATTGACATTATGCATGCTGAGAATCTAGATTGTGAGGGTTCTTTGGTTGTTTTGTGAGTGACACAGTAATAATAGTTCTTTTTTAGTTTTCCCCGCTTTATTGCGTAAAGCCCATTTCTGAGTTAGAGAGGCTCTGAAGTGTGCGAGGCTACCTTCTATTGAGTTTTTTTAATGTGGGTTTTTTGGGGTTTTTTCCTGCTGGCTTCTCTGCCCTTCCATGCTGGGGTACTTGCCCGGAGGTGGCAGCATGGCCCTGGGGCCCGGCGGGTCCCTCTGGCAGTTGTGTGGCTGCTGCTCCTTTTTCCAGCACCAGAGGGAGAATAGGTGTTTTGCTTTTTGTGTTGTGGGGTCAGTCTTTCTGCATGGGTAACAGCAGGCATTGCTTTTCTAATGCTGGGAAGCTGCACTCATTTATTGATTCCTAACAAGGTGCTACATACTGGAGCAGAAGTAAGGTATGGTTTTAGTTTTTGGTGTGCTCTGTTCTATTAGTGTGCTCAGTTTCTATTAGTGTATTTCTGTCTCTTTAAATTTACATGAGTGTGTGCAGCATGAAATCCAAACAGTTTTTGAGGTAAATTGCAGATTTCCTAATTGTGTTTCCTTATTAAAAAAGCAAACCACATGAAAGGTGTTTCTCCATTTCAGTGTTGCTATGCAAACCAGAAAGAGACGTTAATGTGATCATGCAAAATAAAAGCAATTTCACAAGAACAGCACCCCACCAACGCAAACCAAATACAAAACAAAATTCCACAGCTGAAACTCAAAACACAGCAAAACACGCCAGATGCAAAAGGTAGTGCTTTAGGAGAAAGAGGGGGAAGAAAAGGAAAGGGATAATTTACACAACAATTCTAAAAATAGACTGGGACTTGTCATTAAAAATAACCTTCAAAAAGTTAACACTCATTATGGATATTTTCTTCATAGTTACTTTTACCATTCTTCCTGGTAGTTGTTCTGTTTGAAATAAGGCCTTTGTATTCTGGAAGCCAGTTTTCATTTTGTCCTTCATTTAGCTGTTCTTCCTTTTTGACCTCCGCTTCTATTTTGGAGAGCTAATGACTTTGTGCACTTCTGTGCTGACAGAGGCACTATCCATTTTGAGAGAGCCAATTTGTTCTAGTGATCTTATCCTATCAGTAAACCCTTCATATTTTATGGCAATGCTGTAAGCATGAAGGTGTATCCCTTCTGCTTCTTGCTCTGACCTTGCACTTCTGCAGAGGTTTGCATTTAGGTGCCTTCTCACAACTTCTTGTAGTTACTCATCTGAAGATGTAACTTCTTTGTCAGATGATTTTCTACTGGTCATAGATAAGACAGTTCTGTATAGGTTGGAAACTTCTGGAGGTTTTAATAGCAGATTAAAGGAAGCATGTGCAAGTAATGGATCCCTAACAACAAAATAGACAAAGCAAGCAGTAAGTAGCAGCTGCACCAAATAAGGAAAATAGTGTGAGGAGTGACTCTGCAACTGCTTAGCTATCTGCTTATTAGTCCAGTGGAAGGAAATGGGGAGAGGTTTCTAAGGGAAAAGCCAGGACAAAGTGTGGGGGCTGTGTCTGAATTTTGGTGATTTGCTACTGCATAGATGCTGCGTCTCAGTTATTATGTGGTGTAATGAGAGCAGCATTGCAGAAAATAACTGTATCACTCATCCTTTACAGATCTTTGCAATGAGTTACCCAGGCTATCCCCCAGCAGGTGGATATCCACCAGCTGCCCCAGGTAAGCTGTTCAGATGAAGTAAACATTAAATGCAGTGGTGGTCCTATCTGGAGTGGAAACATGGCATGGGTGAAGATCAAGACTTCAGAGAGCTTCCTTGACTCCTCAGAGCTTTCTGTACTCACTTGTTAAGTTCTATTTTATCTGGGCTGGAGATTCTGATTTGTCTACTACGTGTGTTTTGCCATGTGCTCATATAGTAACATCCCATTTCATTCATCATGAACAAAGCACAGAGCATTAGGAGATGGTCTTAACTTGACCAAATCCAGTAAATGACAAGGAGAAGTGTCTGGTCAGTACTGAGTCCTCAAGGTGGGTGGTGAGACAAATGAGTATGGGGAGAAATCATTCGTACAGCTTAAAACCATATTCCCCAAAGAAATAGGAAATGATCCTTAATTCACTGTTCTTAGGCGGGTGGTTGCTTTTAGAAGGGAGAGGGCTCTTAAATAGGATAGCAATTATACTAACATAAAGCTCATGAAATGAAACAGCTTGGTTATCAAGCTGAACTTTACAGTTGTTAGTGGTGTTGTAAGGTAAAAAAAGGAAGGACTGGTGTCATGCAGGTATGGTGAGGGGTAGAGTTAGGCTGGCTAGCTCAAGAAGGGGAAGTGATGCACAGTGAGAAGCCCAACTAGCTAGGAGGATAAAGCCTGCTTCTCAGCAGAGTATTCTGTCTTGCTGTGTGCAAACAAGTTTTAGGACTTTGGTGTCTGTAAATGTACTGTTGAGCTCTGTGGACGCCTCTCAAATTAGCAAAGTAAGTGGAATTAATAGTATCTTCCTACTGGAATACACAGACAGCTTTGTACTTTAGGTGCTCTCAAGTCAAAATATGGTGTTAACAGTCTTGAGTGCTAACCTTCAAATAGGTTTAGAGTTCTTTTAAGTGAGAACTTATAGATTCAGTGATGAACTAACATGATTTGAAATACCCAGTGAGACTTCTCTTTTATAATAATTGAGCTGCTACCCTGAACCTCTTCAGTTGATTTTTCTGGTAGTGTTGAAAATACATTGCAGTAGAAATTTAAGTAGTAAGAACTTCAAAAAGGCACAGTTTCTTTTTTCACCACATCTGTGTTTGATTTCAGGTAGCAGTCCTTGGGGTGGTGCTGCCTATCCACCTACAAATCCACCTCCAATTGGTCTGGAAAATGTGGCTGGCTATGGTAACCAGTTTAATCCCAGCCACATGGCTGGAATGGTGAGTTTGCTTTCATTTAATGTGATTTAAGGTGTTTCACTGTGGTGTCGTTAAGGGCAAAGTTGTGTTTCTGGCATTGTCACAGAGAGGTTCATCACTTGAATTGTGTGCCTTTATCTGTTTAGGTGTTGAGCATTCAATATTGCCGATTAAGGAAATGATTACTGCAAGCTATTTTTTATTTTAGGAAAACAGACCACGAATTAAATGTTGTTAACAGTTGAACTTCAGAAGTTCACAGAATAAAACTAATATAACTTGGCGTTTGCCAACAGGGATCTAATAACACAGACTATCCACTGTTAATATATTTACATGGGCAAACACAGTCTGGATTTTGCCTGTTACCTGGATTTTGACCAGTCAGAGTAAGGAAAAAGGCTCCATAATTAGAGGTATCAATGATTTATCCTTGAAAAAAACATGGGATCAACAGTCTCTTACAAACAGTGATGCTTAACAGATGGAAGTAAAAATGTTTCACATTGACTGAAGAAAATTTAGACGTTTCCAATGTGATTTTTTTTTTCACAGAGCAGAAGTGAGTGATGTTTCTGACAACTTTAGTCTTCAGAAATCTGTTACGCTGCATAACTAATGCAGTTTGTAGGAAGATATTTGCATTATAGATGTTCTGAGGCAGTGATTAAATGAAATGATTTGGCAGCCAGCAGGCAAATTGAGCAACAAAGTATTTAGAGTGTACCAGGCAATATCCGCAGCAACTAGTTTTTGACAATGCTGCAATCGTTAAATGTCACTTCTGGTTTCTTTCTAGAAGTGGGGTTTCAGTGGCAAGATTCTGATGTGGAGTGAAATACCTTCATTTCAGTTTCTGCAGAAGTCTTTCCAAGTGTAGTCCAGCAACTCCTGCTAGTTGTAAACTACTAAAACATCATAAAACAGCCAAAGGCTCCTAAAGTCCTTGCACCCAGGTGCCCCCTTGCGATCATACAAGGCTGCTGTGGTCAAAGAAGGGATTATTTGGTGTGACGTTTTAGGCAGATTTTTCCATCCTGCTTGCTATCTTTTTGCAGAACTGTCTGTCTGTGTTGGTGGGGAGGGAGGTGGTATCATATGAAGCATGTTACTGAAACTCAGCTCTTTGTACTCCTTCCTGTCTCTTGCTTTATTGGTATCATTGCAGGCATCCAACCTGGCAGGGACCTTTGGAGGGTCAAATGTCCCTCAAAGCATGTATCCTTCCACGCCTGGGGGTTATCCACCAGTTCCTCCGGGTGGCTTCGGGCAGCCCCCTCCTGGCCAGCAGCCCCCGTACGGAGGGTACGCTCCGCCTGGAGGAGCTCCACCGTCCGGAATGCCAACTTACCCGGGATACGCGGGCGGCCCTGGGCCGGGCCAGCCCACGCCACCGCCTGGGCAGCAGCCCATGAGCTACCCAGGACTTCCAGCAACTCACCCAGGGCAGCAGCCCATGCCAAATTATCCATCAGGTCCAGCTATGAACCCGTCGATGCCCTCTTACTCAGGAACTACAGGGCCTGCAGTCACTCCTCTAACAGTAAGAGCATTCACTGCTTTTCTTTTGAGGTGTGACTGTATATATGTTCCTCTATACTTTCTTAGTCTGCATTAGTGTAAACTGATCATAAAATTGAAAAGAAAGTTATGAAAAGAAGTTTAAGTGAAAAGGGAGATGGAAGCTTTTCAAATGCAAGAAGTATAGGTTCACATGTCTTAAAACAAATTATGTTTTACCCTGGTATCCAAGAAAAAGGATTTGACCTGAGTTAAAATAAATTAATCTTGCCTTTCCTAACTTTAGCAAATGTTGCCAGTCATATATTCAGTATCATCAAACCATAATTAATTGGAAAAACAGAGTTAATGTCAGCAAACCTTGATCTTGCATTTGCTTGTAATTTGTGTCTTGAAATTAACAAATTGCTTAAGGCAGGGTTGGTGTGATTTTTCTCTATTACTTTTCTCACAAAAAGACTGATAGCAGTGATCGTCTTTGCTGAGTAGTAAACCACAGAATTTCACGATTTAACATTAATATGTTGTTAACACTACTACTGTTTAACACCGTTGATCTCATTTTAGCACGGAAACCGAGGTACAATCACTGATGCACCGGGTTTTGACCCTCTGAAGGATGCAGAAGTCTTAAGGAAGGCCATGAAAGGATTCGGTGAGCAATCTGGGGATTTACGTTTCAGTTAAAAGTAGAATTGCATCTCCATTCAGCACTGATCTTTTTTATTGCTGTGTTTACTGAGTGGGATAGTTCACATGTGATTGTCCTTGGTTATCAGAAGTATTACTGGAAGTTCATGTAGGCGTAAACATTATCATGGCTTTGGTTTAGATTTTCTTTGTATTTTTACTGTGTTTGTGATTGGGAGTAGAGCTCGAAGTTCTGTGGTTGAACACAAGAGTAGATACTGTAGGTGAATTCAAGGTGTTTATGTCCTTCTCCTGGGTTTAGAACAGCATGAAAGAGAGGCAGGAAGCTGAATCCTCCTGTGAGGTGGTGCTCATTCTGTGGTGTCTGTGTGTGTACAGGAACCGATGAGCAGGCGATCATCGATTGTCTTGGAAGTCGTTCAAACAAGCAACGGCAGCAGATAATCCTGTCCTTCAAAACAGCTTATGGAAAGGTAAGTACACTGTGGAGCAGAAGCAAGAAGAAATACGAGCCTACATCCCTTCAGTGGAAGTCTGAAGACCTAGTGGTGGGAAAAACAGATTGGAAGGTGCATTAGGGAGAAGATAGTTCTTAAGCCATAGCCAGTTCGGAGTTCTACTTTTTACCCACGCTTCACTTCTTCATGCAGTGTTGCAGATGAAACATGTAAAAAGCAGTTTCTGTGCTAAATGGTTACTTTGATTCTTTGATCTGTGCAGTCTGTTTAATTGGACTTTAATGACTTCAATGTACACATTCGATTATGCTGGTTTTAGTGCTAAGTGTAATAGCTTTAATTTGAACATATATTACTGGTGCTTATGCGTAAAGAATTCCTAGTAAAATGGATAGTTTTGCTACTTGCTTTTGTCAAGTTTGGTCTTTACTTTTTTTTCCTTGGTTTTCCTTCTCATTAGGATTTGATCAAGGATCTCAAGTCTGAGCTATCAGGTAACTTTGAGAGGACAATCTTGGCAATGATGAAGACACCTGTCATGTTTGATGCTTATGAAATCAAGGAAGCTATAAAGGTTTGTGTAGGAGATACAAATTTATAAGATAGAGGAAATAGTTGAGGTGATAAAGTATTTGGTTGCCATTTAAAAGTTTGGACTTATTTGGGATTACTTGCTTTGACTTCCTATGCAAGGTTGTATTCTGAATTTTTTCCTATATAATTTTATTACATTTCTTTTATACTAGGTTATAGAAATCAAGAATCTGAAATGTTTCTCCTTTGCTTGTTTTAGGGCGTTGGCACAGATGAAAATTGTCTCATTGAAATCTTAGCTTCCCGCAGTAATGAGCATATTCAGCAACTCAGCAGGGTCTATAAAGAAGGTTTGATCTGTTGCACTAAAATTTTCTTCCTTTTCTTACTTAATCGCTGACTGATAGTATGAATTTAGGAAATGAGCAGGGCTGCATGAGGATTCATGGCTATCTCTTTTCCAGAATATAAGAAAACTCTTGAGGAAGCAATAAAAAGTGACACGTCTGGACACTTTCAGAGGCTTTTAATTTCACTTGCTCAGGTACTTGCCTGCTGAGATTTTGGAATTTATTTTTTGTGTCTGTGGGTTGTGTGGATTTGATTTGGTTTGGTTTTTTGGTGGTTTTTTTGGGCTTTTTTTTGTTTTTAATTTAAAGAAAAAGGCAGCCCATCGAAGCCCAGCAGTAACACTTCTGGATTTTCTAATTTTTCAGGGAAACAGAGATGAAAGTACAAATGTTGACATGTCTGTTGTCCAAAGAGATGTACAGGTCGGTAGAAATGCTTCATCATTTCTATAATTTCTATAATTTTCTAATCAACTCAGTACTCTGAAAGTTGTCCGTGTGGTTTCTGCTTACTGTTAGTTTTGGACACCTTGTAACTTCTTCTGATGCTTATGTTTGGGTGGATGGAAAAGATATGAAAAGCTGTGACAGCTTTAGGTGTAGGTAGGTGCAATACTGAGATGAAGGTCTTGGGAGCACACAGAATATTTTACCCTCATTCTTTCAGGTCTTTGACTTTTCCAAATGTTGGTTCATGTTACTTACTAAGGAAATTATCCAAAGAGATTTGAGGTAATATGTGTGGATTAAATTTTAGACTGATCAACACCTGCATTAGCCTTTGTGTGGTGTTTAAGGAAATCTAGAGTTTTGCAGCAAATAAAACACTTGGTAATGCTTGCCCCATCTCTTTTTCTGTACATTCCATTTCACTGCATAGCAAAGCAAAAACCCTGGATTGTTTTAGCCATACTAGTGTCATTTAAATAGTAATGTCATTTAGCTTTCTATGTAGTGTATCTTAGTCAAAACACAAGAACATCCCAGAACACACCTAGAATTGTAGAAGAAAAGCTAAATGTAAGGACTGCTAGGAAGAACAGTTTTCATGTACTTTTTGCACAATGTCCCCTCCGTTAGTAGTCTGGAGTTCTTGTGTTTGAGCACTTAGGTGTAACAATAGCAGCGAATAAAGATGGGTATAATGCTTCAAAGTTCCAGTGGCAAAAGCCACACTTGAATGTTACTGCCTGCTTTATCCAGGTTTCCAAGTTATCATGTTTAATTCTAATTAGTTAGTAACTTTCCTGCCACTCAGTTCATTGGTTAGAAGGTGCTTGTATGTGTACATGCTATGACTCTCTTGACATGAGTGTTTACATTTTTTATTTGTGGATTCTCATAGGATAGGCTTCTTATTTTTCACAGATGTAAACTGCCTTCTTACAAGAACAGATTGTTATTCAAACTGATTCTCATTCTTACAATTCTTTCTCATGGGACTTAAGAGGCTAGATGTTAATACAGCTGAAATAGTAAGGCCTGATTTTATAAGGACTTTCTTCTGTAAGGTTTTACCTATATGCACCACTTATGCATCAGCAAGTTAGGAAGACTGCAAGCATAGCTTGCAATTGGAAGGTTAGAGCTAGTTCCTGTTTATTACTTGCTCCTATCTTGCAGTAGTACATAGGCTAAGAAATAAGTATAAAAGGAGGAGAGGGTGCAAGGAAGCAAATCTGTAATTCAGCTGTTCAGCCTGACTACTTTTCTGAGTAATGAAGTGTGAATTCCCTTCTGTCCTCAGGAGTTGTATGCAGCTGGAGAGAACCGTCTAGGAACTGATGAGTCCAAATTCAATGCCATTCTGTGTGCAAGAAGCAGGGCCCACCTTAGAGCAGGTAATGATGTCTTACGTAAACAGTAACTTGATTCTGTTGTGTGTAATGATAAAAATGTGCAGCACTGCTCTGTCCCTGAATTTCCTCTATCTGTTAAATGAGCCCAACAAGTTATCAGTGAAAAACAGGGTGAATTCTGCTGAGGAAAAGCAAGAGTTGTATTTCTTAAATACCAGAGCAGGTAGAGGTCATACTTGTTCAAATGATAAAATAATTGAAAAGCTGGAATTGTTTCAGTCTTGTGTACTTGTGTATGCAAGACACTTGCAATCCTTTTCTTTTCACTTGCTAATGTAAGTTGTTGCTACATCGGTCTGTCGTGGTGGAAACACTTTAGTTAACTACTGTGAACTTTTACAATGTGCTGTTGGTGTGAGAGGTACTTATATGGAGGAAAGGGTGTGTATGAGAACCTGAATATTTTCTTCTTAATTTTATTAAGATCCAAGATCCAAAGCTTTCCTTAAAAATTTGCTCTGCTTTCTTTGTCTAGCCCTTTAATGCAAAGGACAGATCTAGGCAAGCTAGAAGGAGCATGATAGCATGTAAATGGTTGATAACACAGTATTAATCCTTCAGATGTTCAAACTAGTGTGAGTACACTGTAGTATCCTGCTGAGAAGTGCCATTGAAATGAAAGCACCCAGCACATTCCAGTGCCACCTCTTGTTGCGGAGCTGAAATCTTTCTTTTCCCTTGCCAGTGTTCAGCGAGTACCAGAGGATGTGCAACCGGGACATTGAGAGCAGCATATGTCGTGAAATGTCTGGAGACCTGGAGAAGGGCATGCTGGCAGTAGGTGTGTGCCACCTTAGCAAGGACATTCCTGCTATTCTGCTCAGGTGGCCCTTGTGACTTCAGCTAAGCGTGCTCTTAAGAGTAGTAATTCCAGTTTTCTGCTTTTTGTGTCGGGCATTCTGTGAAATCAGTTGTGATTAGTAAAGTGAGGGACTTAATTCACCTCCAAGGGACAGATGAAGCTTTTTTACTTCAGGCAACTGCATTGAGCTAATTTCGCATGTTAAAATGGGGAAAGAATTATTAACTATAATTGACACCGTTTTAAGAAGTGAATTTGTATCAATTGCTGAGTCAATGAGAATGGAGTATTTAGGACAATTTTGAAAATCCAGGTAAATACGGGCATTAACCCTCTAATTAGTTACCTCTTCCTTTATTTAGTAGAAAAAAAAAATTTGATTGCAAAGTGGTTATTTTTTTCCACATTTCCCGTGGCTGCAGTTTTATTAAATTTTGGTTTTAATTGCCCCCAGTATTTCTGAGGAGTGAAAACTCTAACCTCAGGTCTACTGTTGTCTCTTCAGAAGCAGTAATTTGTTTCCATGAGGTTGAGACAAGGCCTCAAGTTGCTGTGCAGTAGTTTTGTTTAAAAAGTGCTTTATTATAGAAATAATAATGTGCACCACTTTCCAAAAGTCTTTTGTCTTTACACATCAATTTCTTTTTCTGTTTATTATGGTAAATATACTGCTGTATCTAGAGTTCCTGCTTTAAAGGTGTTGTTCTTTGGTTTTGAATATGGTAGTGATGTTGCAAAAAAAACCCATTTTCGAACAACTATATACACAAAATCCAAAAACTCTACCAAAACAGGAAAAATGAACTTTGCATCACTTGGAAATGAGGTAGGAAAGGATATTTGCTTCAACTACAGCAGATTTTTTTCACTGAAGTTTGTAACAGTTTTGGCAAAATGAAAATCAATTTTAAAAGCCTCATTTTTTTTCACTCCTGTCTTGTGCATATGTGAGCTATGTGACTACTGTTCTTATTTTACTTGGCCACACTGTCATTGTACTGATCTTTTAATGACCCAAATTGGATCTAGCTCATTGTGTCTGATTCATTTGCAGACCTTTTCCAGGATTTAAACTTTGTCACCTCAGAAACGATTGTTAGAAAACCAAGCTTAGGGAGAAGAGATTTCTATGTAGAAAAAGATTGCCTTGGTAAAGAAACTGCTCAGAATTTAGAAGCCATTCTACTTCATGGAGCTTCATAGAGACTTGACAGGTCTCTGTGTAGATCCAGATTCTGAACTGAGACTAGCTGGCAAACAAGTGAGTAGCCTTTTGAGCAAGGCTTGTCATCAATATTCACTGAATTATCCCTTTATTAAATAGATTCTGTGGGTTTTTTATTTATATGTGTATACACATATATATGTATCAGTAAATTATATTAATATCATTTGTTCTGTGAACCTTATGTGCAGGAAAAAAGGGGTTTCTAATTGAAAATATTTAATTTTGCTTTCTTTAAAGCTTTCTGGATTGTACAACTGGTAACTTACAACAAATCTTTAAACATCTTAGAATGCAAGTGTGTTGTGTTAGCTAAATACAGCGATACAGAAACATGCATTTCATTTTATCATTCATTTTTGAATAGTATTGTACATATCATTGACAGTTGTGTGGTGAACTGCTATCTCTCATCTACATTTTCCTACTGAGAAAAGTACTTCTTCCTATATGGAATGTGTGTTGCTATGAAAAACATATCTGGGTTTACTCCTCTAGTTCTGTGTTGATTCTATGTGATTGATTTTGATGCCTTACTATTAAATGTCAAGTGTGGCCTGTTTCCTCTGTAGTTTGCCACAGTTTGCATGATTGTTTATTTGTAACTAACATTGCATCAATATATAGATTCTAATTCTGATCAGTGCGGGAGGATTCTTTCGTTATGCTGATTAACATGACAGTAATTTGACTTAGATTTTGCTCTTTCAGATTTCTAATGAACTGTGCTAGTTAAATATAACATCCAGTCATTATGAAGTGAACATGTTAAAAATTTTTCAGGAGTCTTGATGAACTTTGTTGCTAAAATAAGACTATAAAATAAGGGTTGCAATGACTCACCATTAAGGGGAAGGAACCACCTAGGATTCCCTGCTATCATGGGTGGTTTCCTAATTTGTACTAGGGCAGGACTTGAATTTCTCATACTTCACAGATGCATGGCCTAAAAATTTAGAATTAGGAAGCCAGGAGCACTACTGCCTATGTGTTCCTTCAAATCTTCTGCTCTGTCCTCATCCCCTCTTCTCCCTTTATAAACAAGAATCTGGTCATTAGAATTCAAAGGGGTTTTTTTTGCTTTTGTGGCTGTTTTACCCTAGATGATTTCTAGTGACAGAAATGTTTGCTTTGAGCCATGCAGTGTAGGTTCTTTACCAGTATTGCAGCTACTGTTTGGATTAAAAATAATTTCAGTGACTAATGGAAGGAGTGGAAGCTGCATTGTATCAAGTGTATGTTTATGTAAAATTCAAGCCTGTGACTGTGTCTGATAAACTCAAGAAACTCGGTTCTGATTGAGGAGGAATGCCTGATTTCTGTAATACTGTTCCTCTGTTCCTCTTTGCAGTTAAGTGTCTCAAGAGCACACCAGCTTTTTTTGCAGAGAGATTATATAAAGCAATGAAGGTAGGTGTCTGTGACAAGTTGCATAAACTTACAGTGTGGGTTGCTTTTTTTTAGTGCTTGTACAGCTCTTGGGAAGGAACTGTGCAGCTGAAGGGATTACATTTTTCAGTGGGCAGATGACTAACAGGATGCAGTCATTATTATGAAAGGCTGGAAAAATCTAGCTAATTTGATCCAACTTAACAGAGCAATGAATATAATCATACGTAAAACAAAAATCTTCAATTGGTGAGACACAAATATGCTTAAAACTCATTGAAATTGATACTTTTAAAGTAGGGAATTCTAGCAGAAAACACCAAGAAGGTATAACTCACCAATGAGGCCATTTAGCTCACCCTGTACCTCTGTCAATCCCCCTCTTTTTTTTTTTTGAGCTGTTCTTGTGCAGAGAAATTAGTGTCCTACCACTAAATTTAATTTCTTAAAGCCTGATAGGCCAAATTCTGTTCAGGCTTAGGAAATCAGTGGGTTTATGCTCGTAAAGAGGCAGTTTATGCTTTTCTGGTGCTGTGTCTTTACACTTTTCAGTACATGCCGCTCCGCTTTGTTGGTTTCAGGGTGCGGGAACAAAGGACAGGACGCTGATCCGGATCATGGTGTCGCGCAGCGAGGTCGACCTGCTGGACATCCGTGCCGAGTACAAGCGGATGTATGGCAGATCTCTCTACTCGGATATCACTGTAAGGCTTGGAGCCCTCACCTGCCTGCCAGGGCACCCCCTTCTGGCTAAACACTGCTGCTTGTGCTGAGCAGCTCTTAGCTGCACTGATTGCACAGGGACTCGATGAGCTAGAGATGGGGAGGAAGCTAGCAGGCAAGGAAGGAAAGGGGAGGATGGTCCAGAGGGGTTTCTGAGACCCCTCTATCCCAATCTCCTTATATGATTTTGTGGGAACCACTGAGTCCTCCAGCTGAGGAACAGTGGTGCTCTACTTCATTATGTGTTGGAAGAAGATAAAAAAAGCTTCTAAAAGTCTTTTAAAGGATTGTCTCCTCTTGGAAGTACAAGATTTTGCAAATAGACTAAGCTTCAGATTCTTTAGCAGTTGATCCACCTTCCTATTGCTATTAAGAGCTGTAGCAGCAGCCAGGAGGATGCCTGGCCAATGGTAGGGTAATAAGAGCTGGAGAAGAGTGAGTGGCGTCCCTTTTATTTACCTTGTAATGAATGAGCCAAACATGTTAAGGCCCTGCTTATTCCTTCTGCTGCGGATCCTGAGGGGCTGTAACTTGGTGGTGTTTGGAAAGAATCCTGTAGACATTCTGGAGGTTAGCATCTGCCAAATGTTTCTTGTGCAGTAGTTGCATACCTGGTAACCACCAGTGCATGAGGAAAAAGCAGTGAGACATTGGTGAAAAAGCTCTGTATTGCTTCTTCCCCCTGTTCCTCTTTTGATCTGGCATTACAATTTACCATTCAGAAGCAGAACAGGCCATATCTGTTTAATGGACTGAACGTGGTCAAAACTCAGCTTCAGTAAATACGGGGTGTTCAGGTCCACAGTTAGGTGTATGTAAACTCTGCTGCTTATTTCTGTAAAAGTAGAGCCAAAAATGTCCCTGGAAAGGAAGTTCCTCATTTTTCAGCTGTGTCTTCATCTCTTTTGGTTGTTCTTCAACTTTTCTTTTTCTGGGTTCCTTTTCAGGATGATACTTCAGGAGACTACCGGAAAATCCTACTCAAGTTGTGTGGTGGAAATGACTAAATGGAGCAATGAGCTTTTCTTAAAAAAGCTGCTGTTTTCATGTACTTGCTGCAAAGCATCTTTTTTTCCTCCATAATTAAATATGTAATGACCTGTTTTTTCTAAAGTAATTGCATTTTAAAAGATAATACTGCGTATATCTTCAGTTCAAAAGTAGTAGGTAATAAATACCAATATCCCCCAAAATACCAAGCTTATGTGCCATCTGCTCAGGATTCTGTATAGCACCCTCAGCAATCCATGAATGACAGGTCATTGTTTAGTTTCTGCTTCTATCATGCTGCAATAATGTTTGTTGTATGATTTAAGTCAAATCACAGTTGTATGATTTAAGGTGTTCTTTTGTATAAACATTGAGTGCCATTTTAATGCAAGTTTTATATCTGTTGTATGCAGAGTTGGTTTCAGGCTAGCCCACTTCCTGATATGTGGAGCTAACAGCCTCAAGGTTTTGTGTCTAGTTAAGACTGCTTTAAAGAAGTTTTGTCAAGTTCTGTTTTTTAACTTGATTCTTTTCAAGGAAGATGTGTTCTACATTTCATTCTTGCCAAGGCAAACTGTCCCAAGGCAGTAGTAATGTTGACAGTAGTAAAGATTCTGTCATTAATGTTTAAAGGTTTTGGATTGTGCCTTAAATATATGTATGTAAGAAGAGATTATGAAATTAAAGCTGTTTAGGTCTTTGCAGAGTGTGCCTTTTGGTGTTTATGTTGATGTATATGAGTGATGACTCAGTTCATGCAATGTAGTTTTTCCATAGAAGTTCTCTTCCACAGGATTATTCAGAAATTGTTGTTTTGATAAGAGTTGGGAGTTGTGTGCTGTGACTGTACACGATATGTGTAATCTGTAGCTATTACTCAGTATTTTCATTTTGCATGTTTTCATTTCTCTTACTCTTGGAACTCTGAATTTTTATTCCCTGCTGGCATGAATGACATGTCTTCAGCTTGGCGTTCTCAAAATAAAAACACACAAAGGTAAAATGTACAAAGCAGGAGAAGCGTTTTCTAACTAGGTCAGTGAAAATAAACTGCTTGTTAATCAGGAACAGGCAAACTGCCCTTACTTCACACACATATAAGTGTGCTCCTTCTGTTGTGTAAGGGTCAGGCCTTTTTCCTAGAAGTTGCATTGCTGTTTGTCTTGGAAAAAAAAAAGACAATGTCCTGGATTTAAATCTGGATTGCATTTGTCACTGTGGCAAGGGAGGGGAATGTCAGTGATCAGAATATGGTAGCTGTGTGTCCAGATGATGGATTCTGAGGGGGCTTGCTGACAGGACTCCCGTTTTGGTCAGTGGTGGCAGTGTGTCCTGTGTCCAAAGGCAGACCATATTCTCATTTCTGTCAGACAGTCTGAGCATGTCTTGAGAGGAATTTTCAGCTGGAAGTCTGTCTTTCTTGGCTGAAACCAATAGCAAGAGTTCACTTCTTTGCAAGTGAAGCAGGAAGCTTTGGAATTAAGGCAAGTTTGTTAGCTGTGCTTTAGTGTCCTGAACACCACCTGATCTTTTTCTCTAACTGACAATGCTGCATTTAAAAGGCAGTTTCGATAAAGTAGGGCTCCTGAAATATTTAGAATGCAAAGTTTGAAACAGTGTCTGAAGGCAGATACCTTTTTATTATAAAGCACAGCGACAAACAGCACAGAAGACAAACTACAGCTGAAGATTGTTCACCCTGCACAAATTCTGGAAACACAGATTTATGAAATGATCAGAACTGCAACTGTTTGACAACCACACTGTTATATTCAGCTGTCTTCTCTCTTCACAGTGCTCAGCTGGTATCTGTAGAGAAGAGTTGATGTAATTATTTTTTGTTATGAGATCAGGATCAACCTTTGTGGATAAATCTCATTTAAAACATGAATCTTGGTACTCTAAAGTGGGGAATTTGAGTCAAAAGTCATTGAAGGAAAGTCCAGTCTGTAATTCCTGAGCAATTTGGCAGTTCTTGCAAGATCTGTATGACTAGTACTTGCTATAGATTTTCTGCAAGTGTCCTGATTTCCACCTTAAATTCACTGCAATGTTTTACTGGAATACTTTTCAATTTTAATGGAATATTCCCTTCTATTGCAGGGGTGTAACTGAGTTGTTAACCTGTTAACTGCCCCTCACAGAAAACCGTAAACTTCAATCGATAACAAAGTTAGTGAGGACATTATCAGTCAGGGTGGCCAGATCCATACAGCCAACTGCAAAAACCAAAAACCAGCATAAAATTTACTGTTGTCTACTTCAAGCACACTTCCATCATGTAAGTGCACTGCAGTGTGCCCAGGTACAGCTATGTTAAATGAACAAACACCCAGCAGTGACAAAAGTGACTTCATAAACATGTCTATGGATGCTTATATCTGTCTACAAGTGGTTTATTTTCCACCAAGAATGTCTCACCTTGTTAAATGCACTATTAGTATTTAGGCAGAGGATGAAGAGCACAGAGCATTGCACAAAAGTGAGTAGAATAGGTAGTCTCATCCAACTAATTTCTGTTGTGGTTTAATTTTTTCTGAAAATGTTTATCCAGGCACACATTTTGTGTGAGGGGCTTACGTGTCAAAGTTTGATTTAGGATATAAAAATGGCAAGACTCCAATTTTTTTGTTTTAATTTATTGCCCCCCCCCACCCCCAATTTGTCACACATGAAGCTAAAGAATCACAGGATCTTAAATCTGAAAGGGACCATGAGATGACTTTATCTGTCCTACCATTCTAAGGTTAGTTGCTTCCTTTTCTCCCAGACCTCTCTTTAGTGGTTGTTGAAATCTGATTTTCCAAACTGGACACAGAATTGGGGTCCTGAGGCCCCCAGTTCTGAGGCTTACCTACCCTGAAATGAAGGAATTAGTTCACATCTTGGGAGAGAAAATGTGGCATATTTAATAATATAGGTAACCCTTCTTTTCAGCTTAGATTATACCTGACCAGATACTGACCATCAAAAATGTCTATAAGTGGAGTTCCTGGAGCGGTGGGGATGTTCAGTGTTGTCTCACTGATGATGTTGAGGAGCGATTTGACTTCTGATTCTAGATGCTCCACTGTTTTTATTACCTTCTAATGGAAACAAGAGAGACAAATGGAGAAAGGTAATCAAAGGGTCAAGTGGAAGGAATTGCACCAGATGTGCTTGTGGAAATGCAAACCTCATGCCCTCTAATGCCAACAGCTAATTTAGTCTACATGGTGCATTGCAGATTTCAGCATTTCCTGTGTTCTGCTGGCCTCTAGTGGCACCAAATATTAGCACTGGGTTTTCCAAGAGTTACGTTACAGCACAGAATTTGACTTCTTGGAGCTTTGCCTTAGGTAGTTTTAATTCCTTTTCATTTCTTAGAGAAATGCAATTTATTATATGCAGTAAAAGAATCTGTATGGACCATGAGACGAGCTGATGGGGTGGAAAGAAGTGGTCTGGGACTAGAGCAGAAGAGAGGCAACGTTGCCATTTGAGAACCACAGCATGCAGTTTGGGAGCTCCCCAGCTGAGAATAGTTAGCAGGTGTCTTGTGAGTGCTTAGAACACCAGGGAATAAAAAGCAAAGTTTGCAACTTTCCTAGAATCCCAGTCACAGAGCTCATTTAGCTCTTGAGTGTCAGCAGGGGTGAGCAGAAACTCCTCTATCAGTCTTGGAGTCACCTGCAGAACTCAGATCTACCCATAAACCAATGTGAAACGTTACAAATACCAATTCTGAGATTTTTTAGATTAAAGACACAGTTGAAAACATTCCAGAAAAGGCTGATACATAATAAATTTTTAATCAGCTTTTTGGATTTCATCAAGATTATGTATTTCTGGGGATAATGGAGAGTTATAAACTATGACATCTGAAAAAAGTAGTCCAGCCTTGGCTAGAATAAAGTCAAGAAGGGACACTGTCTAGAAACATCCTTTTTCTCTGGGCAACAGGATAGGGCAGAGGTCTGGTAAGGTTCAGGAGACAGCACAATACGTCTTACCTCTTCTATAATATCTAAACGTTCATGGAGCATGTGTTCATTGCACCAGCTTCCTGTTTCCAAACTTCCAGGTACCATACTGACAGGATCTGCAGCAGCTGGAAATACAGACACAGTTAATTAGCAGAGGGTTAATAGCAGTCCTTGCCTTTCTGATTTCTGAAGTGGTATTTTGCATGCTACACAATATTGTTTATGAAACAAGTGTAGGAGTGGAGCTTCATTTCTAGTAACTACAGTTGTGCCCCAGTGCTGTGAATGTCTCCTTGCCTGCCCACAGCATGTTGGTTGGAACAAAGTGTTTCCTCTTGTCACGGGTGTTGTTTTGTTTTGTTGATGTGTGTATTTGTTTTACATGATCTGGTTTTTTCCTACCTGTGTAGGTTAACTTTATAGGGTTAAATTGTGTTTCTCTTAAGTGTAAAACCTAACTGCTGGAAAGATCTGCTTTACACAACAGTTCCTCGTAGACTTTCTTCAGAAGCAACTGCTGTGGTAAAGCTTTGAAGAGTAGCTAAGCTAACTTTCTAAATGAATGCTGATGATGGCTGATGATTCCTCTGTGCCAGATAGTTGTCCCTGACAACTACTCTGACTTTGCAATGGGAAGGGAAACAATAAGAATGTGTACATTTGCTTACTCGTATATAGGTGCTATATACAAAGTCACCTATCTGTCAGGTATCTGTGTTTACCTCTCAGTACTTATGAGCTCTTGCTCTTTGAACTTTTCTTTCTGCTGGCTGTGCTCCATGAAAGGTCAGTAGCTGCTGCTGACCATGCTTTAGTGGAGCCTGTTTCCTTCTCATAATTTCTGTGCAGCATTCAGTAACATGTAAATTTTCACGTGTGTGCAGAGGACTGTAGTGGAGTATTTTAAACTGTGCTAAAGTGATAATGTGTCTTCCTTGATGTACAGTTAGGTTTTGCTCTTGTTTGATGCTTGAAGCAGCTGTGATAATGAGGAAGCAGCAATAACTTTTTCTGTCATGATTGTAACAAAAAACTGACCTTGTGTTATGATGAACAGTAAGACACACAAGAGCAGTAACTAATTCTGTTTTCAGTACTGCTGTGCCATAGCAGTGGTTTGGAACTGCGGCAGTGCTTCATCTCAAGCCTGTGCCAAGATTTCTGGAGTGTAGGCATCAGGTGATGGGAGACACGTGTCAGTAAGGGCCATTGGAGTTTGGAGGGAATGAGAGATGTACTGTGAGTTGGAATGGCATCCTTGGAATTGGAGGGTGGAGGATGGAGAGGAAGAGTGATTACAGTGTGTCCTGACTTACTGGGCTTTATTTAGAAATTGGTCTGGCAGATTTGGTGGGTTTTTTTCAGTGCAGTCACCAGAAGGTGGTGCTCTTAGGACAGAATCCCCAAGACCATCTACCTGTTTAGAGAGTGCTGAAATCCAGCAGGTGTTTCAACAGCAGCTGCTTTGCTGTTGCCCTTGTTTTCCTGTTTACTGCTCAAGTAGTGGTTTATGAGTGTTGTAACTGTCTTAGTGGTCACATGAACCATTTCTCAAAATTTTTTGCTTCTTTACCAGTTTTTTTCCATCATGACTGTAACAACGTGGAGATACTGAAATTGTGCTGGTTGATTCTCTAGGCAGGTGTTTGTAGGTGGGGAGGTTAGATATGATGGATGAGTGACATTTGTTCAAAGCTCACGTATAAATACCAAGATAGGTATGTACGGCCAATGTAAGGCTGTTGTATCTTACTGTGAGCTTAGCAAAGCACTGCACAGCTTTGTGTGCATCTAGAGAATGAGGAAAAGGGGTTGCTGTGAGACACAGGACTCAGTAGCTCTTGGTTCCTTGGGGTGGTGGGTTCCTCTCCTGACATGGAGGGAGACAGCCTTCCAGCATTCAAAAAGCACTGCTGCATTATCAGCTGTAATGGCCATGCTGAAGGAGGACAAAGTGCCTCGTCCTAGTTTGACAGGGCTGTAAGATATCGCTCAGAGCCACATAATTAGTGCAGTGCCTAAAAAATTTGACAACTGGGCCAAGCCTGAGTGTCTCAGGAAGTACCTGACATGTTAGCATGGCTAAGGGTTAGTATAAGCAAAAATGTGTGTAGTTGTAGACCTCACGGGATGGAGCAGTGAGAGGGCTGAGCTAAGAGAAAGGACCTGTGTGTCAGTGGCTTTCTCACCAGAGCAGAGCTGCTCAGGCTCTGGCGATTGCCCCTTCACCGCCTCGCCAGAACAGGCTATTTCAGCTGCTGCTGGCTGGGCAGCCACTGTTTTGTCAGTCTAGATTTTTTCTTTTTTCTGAGTCCTGGCTTGAGGCTTTGGCTGCCCAGAGCAGTCATTGTTATTTTGTTGTCTGTCTTTACTCTTAAGCCACAGCTTTATCTCTGGGATGGGCTGTTCACAGGAAGACACATCCGGTCCCTTGTAAACACAGCACATATCTGGGTCACTATGGTCAGGCAATTCAGCCAAAGCAGTAATTTCAATGTGCTCAAAGAGAGCACATGGAATGTTGCTTATGAGCACTGCCCTTCTCTATTGCAGCTGGTGAAAGGAAGGGACACAATCTGCCTTTGGCACTGACCTTACTCCAGCAGCATCTCTACTTCATGTAATAATAACAGTCACCGTGTAAAGGAAGTGAGGAGTGGAAGGCTGCAAACCATGTACAGTTCAGACTAATGAGCTTTTAGGATACTTCCAGGTGCTTGCTTGCTGAAGTTACCAAATAAACGTTTTTAAAATATAAATTTGGTTTTTACTTGTCTGTGTTTCAAAGCACATGCATAAAACAGACAACTTTGGTAGTAACTTTTGAAGCCAACCACTTTTAAAAGTAAAGTGTTTTTTGTATGCCATATAAATTACATATTTAAAATGTGTGGGTGTTTGGAACTTCTGACTGCTTAGGCAAGAGTGTAGGAGGCATATTTCAATGTCTTCAATCTCTCATTTGAAATGTAATAGATTATTTCACACAGACACTTGTAACATTTCAGTGTGGCAGAGAGATCATTACATTTCAGTTAATGTTCCATCTGCAAATTTCCACCTGATGTTTCTTGCAAGTGAGATGTTTAGTTAAAATCTTGAAATCCATTCTACTTGCTATTTTCCTTCAATAACCAAAACTCTCATATTCAAGGTAAGAGAACGACTCATGCCTTTTTTGCTCTGATTAAGCCTTCTGTGCTACGTTGATGTTGCCCATAAATCTGGGGTGTTCTAACCACCCTGGGCTGTGATGCAGTCACACACCAGCAGGGAAATGGAACATCTCTGAACTGGTTGGTGATAAGGATCTGTTTAGTAGAAGAACAAGATTAAAGTTTGAAGAAAGTAGCACAATGAAGAGTAAGATCTGTGTATCATGGTCAGCCTGACTGTGCAAAACTTGATCTTAGAGCAAGGGGTAGAAAGAACAATGAACTAAGAATCAAAACAGCCTTACTAAACAGGTTAAGAGTAGAGGCTGCAGATTAAGAGTATCCCTCAGTTAAGCTCTTCTGCCTCCTGTACATTTAATATATTCCCCCCAACCTGCAGGATGTCGCTTCTCTGTGCTCCCTGATGAAATTCCCTTCTAGGGCTGTCAGGGTTCTTTCCATCCAGGTGCTGTTCAATGATTCATTTTGATCATTCAAGTGGTTGCTAATGGGAAGCATCAGCATAAACCCAAGCAACTGCCTCTCTGCTGTCATTTTCTGTGGTTCCTAGGACTGCCAGAACTGAAGTGTGTGACCACACAGATGTGGTAGGTCTTTTATAATATCCTTCCTAATGACATATTGCTGGTCCAAATGAGGTTACAGGCTTGATCTAGAAATTACTGGGTTAGGTTCTTTCATCTGCTTTCCAGAGAAGGTCAAGGTGAGTGACCACAATGTTCCCCATTGATCTTAAAACCTCTAAAACTCTTTAGCCACATTCTGTGATCAGTGTGGTGTTGAAAGTTGACTGCAATTTCTTGTTTGTGCTCAGTAGGACAGAAGGGGTAAAACAAAGCAGGCCTCAACCCCAGGGGAAGACACAAGAGGTTGAAACAGGAACCAGATGACAAATGGGGAAGCCTGAAAATATGTGATAGAGCAAGGGAATAAAGGAGAACATCAAACTCTTCAAAAAAACATGCTGTGCTGTGTGTTTTTGTTTGCACTGCCTTAGGTTTAGTAGTATCATTTTATTCCTGAGCATATAGCATAAGGGGGCAGATAGCCTTTGATGAGGAAAGGAATGGTGATAGTAATGATTTATGTTCCAACAGAGTCATGAACTGCAGGATCAATTTCAAATGATGAATCCACTAACAAGTTTGGGAGGAATGCAACAGACTTTTGAACGGATTTGCTGATCCTTGCTTAAATTATTTTTTCTCTAAATATGAGTGTGGAATTCCACTTTGAAAATTGCATGTAACTTTGAAAGGCTAGCTCAAGAAATCACATGGTTTTCAAAAGTGATTGGTGAAGATAACTTGCAGCTGAATTCAAGAAAGATACTATTGCTTTGAAACTGAATCAATACCAATAACTGTCAGTACTAGTACTAGACAACAGACTATGTTCATCTAAAACTGTTAGTCATGTTTAATTTTGGGGGCTGCTCTTCAAGACATCAAAGTTAGTTTCCAATAATGTCAGCTTTTAACTAATCACGTTGTCATCCATGGATATAGAAGTACTGGATTACCTTTCTGTGTCACTACCAGTTTCATTATCACCAGTATGCCCAAATTAATTTAAAGCTGTGATATATAACTCAAGCCATATCAAATTTTATTGTTAGGACATAAAAACAATTGATTTGACTAGCAAATGTTGCATTGTAAATGCTTTTTAGGGCAGAGATTCCCTTCAAGTTCTTAGCCACTTGAAAACATGTCTTTAACTGGACATAGAGCACCTTTCTGGCTGTAATCCATAAAACACTAATGTGATTTAGACACTTCTGAATCTCTTTTTAGAGTTTAGGCTCTATTTTCTTAAAGGTAAGGGAATTTTTATCTTTAGTGATTGCAATACAGACTGCAGGACACTACCATATGCTTCACATTGGAGGTAACTGCATGGATTTGCTTATATTTACATGCAAATATATATATATATATATATATATATATATGCATGTAAGTATTTAAATGTACACCACACACCTTTACTAGGCTCTAGGTTTTATGGCAGAACGACAAGGCAAATTTCATACAGGGTAAATATGATCCATCCAAAGTGGGAGATGGAAAGCAGGCATTGTATATGAGACAGTAAACTGACAGTACAGGAAGATCTGAAATTGAGGAGTTGTGGGAAGATTGTGTTTTATTGATTTGTTGTTTTTTGTTTGTGGTTTTGTTTAGTTTTTGAAGGTTTTTTTAATTTGAAGAAGGTACATAAGACAGTTTTTTAAGGCCTGATTAGGGATGAATCTGTAATCTATACATTCACTGAATACTTCAACTGCTGCCTAAATTTCAACTCTTGGAAAGGTTTCAAACATGATACAAAATCCAAGGTATTTCTCTGGTATCCAAGATTTATGATCCTCTGGTAAGGGAAGCACCCTGAAGCAAGTTTCTTCCATGAAATTAGCTATTTTTAAATATTAATTTTAGAAGCTAAAGAACTGTATCAGAAAGTCAAGTTCCAAAATGGCAGACCTGGTTCATACTCTCTTTATCGAGGTGTAGAATATGCTGCTATGAATATTATTTCAGATCCTAGATCAGTTAACATTGTACTTGTTTTACTTCTTTTTTGCCTGAAAGAAAAGGAGCAAAGAGGAAATCTCATGGGTTGGAGAACGTGAGTCAGGTACCAGCCTGTGAGTTCTTACATCTCTGCCCTGTCTGTCCCATCCACCTGTGTGGGACCCTGTGTCACAGTGTGTACCTGGTCTGGCCACACATCCCTTGTGCTTGTGAAAAGTGCAAAACCAGAAATGGGGCCCCACAGAAGTTGTTCATGACTAGATAGCATATATTTCTGTGCAGAGCTGCTTCCTTTACAGGCAGATTTTGCTATTGTGACCTGCGTAATTCTCATTTCATAAGGGGATCCATCTCTTGCTTACCCAGCAGTGGAGACTGAGAGGGAGTGCACAAGGCCAGGGATAGTTCATGCTTCCAATGGGTGGTTTTTTTCTAAGACACAGAAAAATCTGGGCTCCTGCCATGGCTATGTGCCAGATGCAAAACTGCTACTTGAAAAACTACTTTCCTTTTTCTGCTATTTGACCATATCTGTGATTTTAAGAAGCACTTAAGTTTTGTGTATTTTCATTCAAAGGAAGAAGAATAGCAATTAAATGCTCATGTGAGGGAACTGTTGGTTCGGAGGATGTTTTCAGCATTTTGGTCTTCTCAAGAAGCAGCCAGAAAACATCCTCTTACACTTGCTGCTGCAATGGAAAATGACTATAGGGAACAGGACTGATAAGAGACACAAATTATGTAATTAGCAGGTACGTTACTCTAATTCATGCTGTATATTACCATGGTGCTTTGGGCTGCAGAAAATTTTCCCTTTATTATGTGTTTATTTTTGTGGAATATATCTTTGTTATGAAAACTAAGGCTAAATGTTAGAAGGATTATACCTAGAAGCTGTGTAGGACATACTTGTGTGTAGAGAAAAGGAAGCTGTTTAGGAAGAAGAGGAGCTGTGCCTAGTATACATAAAGAATCCAGGTTGTGCAGAATTAATGAGCTAAAGGCTGGCTTGAAAATGGAGGATGTGAGATCCATAAATAATGGATGTCACCATCAATTTGAGGATAACCATTGGTATTGGCATAAAGAGTTCCTCAGTTTTCTGAGGACGTGGCTTTTGGCTGTGTTAAGTGGTAGGAACTACGCTCACGGGGGGTGGGTGAGGTGAGTCTGCAACTTATTAGTCAGCTCTGTGATTGTGTAGTTTTCATATGTCTAAGTCGTGGTAGTAGAAAGAAATAAGAATGCAAGAATATAATTTGAGGAGTTTTTTCTAATGTCTAAATAGAATCTAACAACTTGCTTGAAGATATATTTTCTCTTGGCAGACAGTTCATGCATTCTTCAACAACTACTGAAGTAGAATAGTGATAGAAGGGGAGATAATCATTCATACATACATACATACACAGTAGATCCTGACATTCAGGCCCAGGACTTATATCTGCCTCAACGAGAGCAGATCAGCTGCATTTACAAATAGAGCCACATCCTGCAGATGAACAACAGGAGTCCTATATTTCTAAACTCCTGGTTTTGGGGGGGAATTTGATACTAACTTCTTTACATTTGGGGGTTACAAAATCCATAGAACTTAAAATTCTTTTAATTAAACATAAGAAAACATAGGGCTATACAGATATATAAAATCTCTTCATAAAAGGCTCACTTCTGCACTGAACCCTCATCTCCAGATGCCTCACAATCTTAAAAAGCACAGTTATTTTGGGGTACCATTTGTTGTTGCACGCTTTACTTCTCCTTCCTTGTTAGAGCTCAGAGGTGGGTTCTGCAAAGACTGTAATCCTTGCATAGGAGACAATAATGCTGATTCATTTCTATAAGGACAGAAAATACCTTTAACATGGAGGTATAGGTTAAACCATTATTAATTTGTCAGTAGAGAAATATGAATCCAAGTCTGGTCTAAAATAGGAAATCTAGCATAAATTTTTACTGTAGCTTTAATTCTGCAGTGCAGTCGTTAAATCTCCTAGAGAAAAAACACTCCTCTGTAATAATGCAAATGATCAATTTGGGGCTCCCCCTGGCTGTTCTGAAAGGAGTTTTTAGATAATAGCCTAGCTTATAGATCTTCCCCGCTTTGACATTGCATGTGAATATCAGAGGATTCAAAATGAATTGCAACGAATTCAAATTGAATTCAATATGAATTCAAAAAATGTCAGGCAAACGAAGAAAAGCGTTCATCCGCTTGGTTTACTTCAGCTTGTAGTCGGAACCGCATGCAACTCCTGCTGCTGAAAAGCAAATCACGCCACGGTGTGGAGCAGCAGTGCCTCCCCTGGAAGCTCCCTGGCAGAACGCTCCGTGCAGGCTACTGCACTTGAGCAGCATCCCTCAAATGAAGGCAGCAGCGGCAGCAAAGCACTATAAACCACGGTGGGAGCACATGGCTGCATCCAGGAGGAGCCCCGTGCCAGCCTCTCCTCCTGAATGATTGAGATTGTTTATATTAATGGTTGGTTTAAAACGGGAGTTCTAGCTTGGCTGAATAGTTTTGAAGAGGAACCTGTGGGAGTTAGGATGGGGGGATCTGCAAGGGAATCAACAGGTATGTTCCGAAATTCGAGGGTAGCAGAAGGAAAATGGGGATGGCTTTTTTAAGCCTTCAGTCAGGCAGGGTGTTCCCCTGGCCATGACAGACACAAAATTTCTCATTTTGCATGATGTACACCGTTAAGACACTAAACATGGTTTGCTGACTGAGTAGCTGGCACTTGGCATGATGCTGGGTGCTAGTCTCCACTGCAGTTATTATTGAAGTGTAACTTCAATAACTGGATTTTATCTGACTTTTCAGATGATTTGAGGTTAAAACCATACTCTGATGGGAATAGACAAAGCCAGTTTTTTTTATTTTCTTTAATTTCACATTTATTTTGGTGAAGCTTGCAAAACTCACAAGAGGATAGTAAATTCTTGCGGAGTGAAAATAAGTTAGAGTGCTCTTGCTGTTGCATTGATATTTCAGTTCATCACTGAGATAAACATCACAAAGCCAGTTAAGTAGGAGGTAGTCAGGGCAAGGAAGATTGATGGGAACTCAGGGGCAGAAGGGACTAACAGTTTTTCAGAAAATGTTTTGAATGTAATAGTCTTAATACCCCGCCATGAAATACAACTGTTGTGTTGTCAAGAAAGTAGGACCAGAGGAAAAATAAAGCCTAGCCTCAACCAGCAGAAAAGATGTACAAACAGGCTGGGAAGCCAGGTTTGTGGTTACACAGGGACTGTAAGCCCTTGAACTAGCCAAACTGAACAGCTTTCAGTCACACTACAATGTGATTACAGGTTACTCAGCACTCATCTCTTGTTAATGGAAGTACAATTCAGATGCAGGTTTATCAGATATTCTCTGTTTATACTTCGTTCTCCCAAGGCTTTTAGAGAAGTCATTCTGTACCTCAAAATCTCAGAAATAAGCAATTCAAAGCAGAAGAAATAAAATTGCGATGTTGTTACATGGAAATTTAAAAAGAAGGCTTTGAATAAAAGAGAATCTTTCTCTAATCACCTTGAACTTGAATCTCTTTTCTAAGTGGATTAGTGTGACGTTAATACGGCTGCCAGAACAGAAATTATGGAAATTCAGAGCACTGTCTGCAACACCTCAGTGTGGTTCTAAATTTCTGAAGGTAGAGTGGTACTGTCTCCTGTAAGAAACAAAAAATCTCTACTAAAGCAATATGCCTACAAGACAGACTTTAGTGTCACAAAAATTGAATTTTACCTCTTAAAATCAGTATGCCCACAATTTTGACACATACCTGTGTCACCTTGACATAAAATCCATAGAGCAGTTAAGCAATTATTTGCCTCACCTCCCACCCCATGCAAAGGCAGTCTTAGCTGACTATAGTAAGATGAAGCTACAGTTTCTGCTTTGCAAGTTGAGAGTTGCTTACCGAAAGGATCTTGCTGCTGCAGGACCAGAGCAAATGCCAGTGCCCAGAGGAGAAGCATGGTTTCAGCTGTCCGGGCTCTGCCGTAGCCGTGCTGGAGCGCCCTGCAGCCTCCCTCCCTCTCTCCCTCCCTCCCCGACTCCTCATCCAGCCCTTCGTGCTGAGGTTTAGCCAGAGTTAGGCGGAAATATGCCCAGCCTGAGCCAAGATTCTTAAGCTGTTCCCTTCTGCTTCCCTCCTTTTAAAAAACACCCTTCCAGCTCCATGCACAGCCCAGCTATCCAGGCAAGTTGGAAGTGGCCCAGGCTCCCCAAAGTTTTGGGGTTTTTTATGCTTGTATTTATTTACACAGATTAAAATGGAATGCAGTGAAAAGCCGTGGATCCTGTAAATACAGCAAGTGGGGCAAGGAAAGGAAGGGAGAAAGGAGGAGGAAGGGGTGCTGGGTGTTTCTTTCCCTGTAGAGTTTCATCTGGAGCAAGCAAAGCAGGAGCATTGGAAAACACGGTATCTTTAGATCTTGTGAGCTTATAGGGCTTTTACCACTATATGCTCTTTTGAAGAGGGCAGAAACATCTTCCATGGGCAGCACAATGTGTGGCAGTCTTGTGGGAGGTGACAAGAGTACATGGTGCTTTACGTTTGGACAGTATCATCACATCTCCTGAGGAGCCATCTGAGCTCTTCTCAGTTTAGCAGGGTTTTAAAACTGGTTGGGCTTGGTAACATCACATGCAAACATAGCACTACTCATGGTAGCCTGGCAACATGTGTGATTTTTGGCAGGATCTTAGTTGAACATTTTTTGTCCTGCAGGTTCCTTGGTGTTGACTGGATAAGCATCACCCTCTAGGCTGGTGTTAAAATACTTAAGGTATCTCTTCCCCAGTGTTGTTCCTCATATTAATTTATCTTTTTTTTAGCTATTGCAAGCAAAAATGAGAGGCCAGTAAGGCGTACTACTTAATCCTTTGTTCAGGATAGGCAGTGTTTTAATCATTGAAAATAAACCCTTACAAACTAGAAGAGATTTCCTTGGTCTTTACCATCCCCCTAGCAGTCAAAAAATGAAGTTATTTGGATATCTGAAAATGATCCTGTAGAGGTGCTATCTCAGAGTTCAAAGTATAATCATCCTCAGTGGCTTCCATAACAAGTTAGGTTGTAAGCTCAGTTGCAAGGCAAAATAGCGTCCGTAACAGAGATTCTGTGACTGGAATTTAGCTGAAAACTTTGATGAGGCATAGAACAACCTCAATATTTATTAAGCCCTCAGGGTTGGTTTGAATAAGTTAACATTTTTATGAAATATAAAATTAAATTAGCTATGAAAATTGGAGTGGTAGTGTTTTTCTAGGCATTTTGGCTCGAATCACTATGTAGCATACTGCAATTCTTACAAATTCTTGTCTTGAGAATAAATTTGATTCTGCCTGCTGAACACATAAATAAATCTTAATTTTCTTATTGAGCGGGAAACTGCAAAAGGGAACTGTGAATCTGCCCTCAGTTTTACCCTGTGTTTCAATATGAGGTGCTGATGTGGTAGGCTGTGATTTTTGAGGTGTGACGTTATCTGTGTGTCGTCTGTGCTTTGAAGAGAGGGGACTGGGGAGCAGAAGAAGAATTATGAATGGTTGGCTGCTGTTTTCTGAATGTGTTTGTCCTTTGCCTCTGGCCTTTTTTAAGCAGAATCACCCAGTGCATTCTGTATTGCAAAGGGAGCTTGTTCATAGAGGATTTCTGCAAGCTCTCTCTGCCATCCTCTATGCCACACACTAAACAGGCAGTGAACATTGATTGAAACAGTTTTCCCTTCGACTGTAAGAAGTATGGCAATTTCCATTCCAGACCACCTTTGCTGAGGCCACTCACCCGCTTTACAGCACACTTCCTTGAGGTTCCTCCTGCCTTGCTCTCAGGCTCCTGGAACAGTTCAGTTCCTCTAAAGCACTTGCTGTATATTTTTGCATACTGTGTTATGTTTGACTATAGTGAGGTGCTGGTCTGATAACCATGGAGAACTAAACAAAATAGTGTGAGTTTTCTCTAGCATTATCCTCCAGAGGTTGTTTCTGTAATCAGAGAGTAGTTTTTTTCCACTGCAGGGAAATGCAGCCAGAAGGAATATTTCTGCCAAGTGGGATTCTGCTTTTCAGTAGGACTACCTGTCCTGAGATTTTTGGTCATCTTGGTTAATTACCTCAGATTGCTTTTGTAATTTCTGAATACTCAGAAGGAAGTTGCAGGGTTAGACAGCTGGCAACTAAAGTACAAAATATCTGGGGATGTGACAATAGCCATTAAATTGTAAAGCAGATTTTTCCGAAGGCAGAAGATGTGTGTGAGCATAAGAAAGAATATGATGCAAACATATTTGTGTTCTGAGAAGTAAGTAACTGACTACCATCACAGAAAGCATTCTTTAGCACATGCATCTTGGAAATGGCCATATATGAGAACACAGTGAGATCATATGAATGTAGGTTTGCACAAAATCCAGCTGTTGAGATATGTTCCCAAGATACTGGCAGCCAAAAAAAGCATACCAGTGAAGAGGGATGTGAATTTATGCCAGCAGGCAGTTTGGTGAAAGGGAGAGAAAACATAAGGATTAAGTCTATTTTGGGAGGTGCTGTTTTGTTTGGTTTTGGTACAATCTTCTGCATCTCCTTCTTGGACTAGTTAAATGCTTGGCAAAAGCAATAAATAACTGCACAATGATCCCATAGGGTGCACAGGGAGAAGGAACGGACTAAATAAAGGGTATATGTTGCCAGAGGACATATGTGCCTTGTGAAAAAATCACATTGTTATTGGGCATGAAATCCTGCAGTAAGGATATAGCTGAGCAAACTCTTGGGAAAAATAGGACTTTATGTGAAACACAAGGAAATTAAGGAGAAAAAAATATGATCAGGAGACAAAAATACAGTAGGAAACCAATCCTTGTAGGGAGAGGAAAGTGCCTTACCCTGAAGAGAAGGAAATGAGAGTATAATCACCACCCTGGATTCAATACTGGTGGAAAATGAAATTAGTGCAAGATCTGTGTAGTCTGCCTACCTGTCCCTGAGAGATTTGTGTCCATTAGGACTCTGGAGGTGCCTTAAGCTCTCATCACAGGCTTAACTTCTGTCGGCTGCTCATGACCAGAAGTTCTTGCTACTTGGAGGCTGTTGAATATCTAATTCAAATTCAGACTTGTTACATGATCCATTTGGAAGAGGTGACTTACATTCCCTCTCTTAATTTATTTGGTTTCTGAATGCTGTGTTGGAGCAGTTGTTGAACAGATGCAGAAGAAGAATTTTCTGACCTGGGGAGGCTGATTTGTGCAGAAGATCAGCTCTGTCTCTGCCCTCCCTGGAGAAGTTAACAAGTGTGTGTGTCATGGAGCAGACAACTGTGATCCAGCCTTCTTCAAAACAATACATTTTGTGCTACGCCTAAAGCCAGCAGTGAGTCAGCTACAGGAATTAACTCTCTGGTGTCATCTTGGTGCCAGCACACTAGGCTGGATTCTGTTTGCCAGCATTAGGTAAGCATCCCATGGCTGCAGGCTGTTTTCAGTCTGTGGCTTCAGCTTCCTGAGCAATGATCCACAAGGAAACTGAATCAGAAAGCTGAAGGAAAAGGCAGGTCACATGGAATATTAGTGAGTTATGTTGTTTGGTTTGTATTTTTAACTGGTTATTATTTTCTTTCATTTGTCAAATTTCAGGCATTTTATGAAGCCTGGCCATGCCTCATGAACCCTATGAAATAAGATATGCAGTGTGCCCACCCATTTTAGTGAAAAGAAGTCTTTGTCTTTAGAAAGTTGGATTAACTATATTCCCAGCAATATTAGTGATTCAGGAGTAGACTCAACTCCCAGTCTTGTATTGCACACGTGGTGATCGGATATTTGCTATATTTTCTGTTGCAGAAGGTTGTGGCCCTTTGCTGTTGCAACTTTACGTTCACCCATTTGCGTCACATAAAAATGGGAAGGATCTGTGAGTCGGTGGTGGATAATATTCAGGGAAAATAATACGGGGGAAGTACTTGATTATTCCCAAATTAGAATTACTCAGCTAGTGTCCTTAGCAGATAGGTATTGCAAGCCACACCAATTAAATGAGATAATTACTTGAAACTGAAGCCACAATTTTGCTCCATTAAAGACTTGCTGATATCTGAGAAGCTATTCATGTGTTGAGTAGCACCTTGCTGAACAAGAGCCATGGCAAACAGCAGTACAGCAAAGGTCTGTTACTTAACAGCTGTGTACTTTTCTCCATCAGGGAAGGCATCAGCCACATGTGTGAAGCCTTTGAATGTAGGTAATGCTTACCATGTGAGTGGAGATACCCAACAAAACAGAGAAACAGCTGGAAATAAATCCAATTTTTGTCTGCTACTCAGCGTGGTTTCCTCTCCTCTTAATTACCACAAGGTCAGAGACTTGCAAGGGGAAGAATGACTTGCCAGAGAGAGAAGCCAAACTAATCACTCCACTGCCATTTCTCTGAAAATTTATAGTATGTGTATAATTTTAAAGCCAAGCAGTAAAAATCCCTGGTTAAAATTCCTTTTAAAATACATGTGTGAGTGAATATACAATCCTGTAGCAGGATGATAGTAGTTCCTTTGTTATTACAGATCCCTTATGTCTTCAGCTGCAATTTTTCTTCAAACATGCTTCCAGTACATGTTTCCAGGCAGTAAGTGAACAAGAAATAGTATGAATTCTTTTCATCCTGCTCCCCATGTAGTTAATCACATGATGGATCTGGTCTAACAAGATTCCCCAAGAGTACAGCTAGTTATTACTGGATGGTACTGGCTTCTCACCTCTTTAATTCCAGCCAAAAAACTGCATTAAAAGACAAATACTTTCATAATACCACTACTTAATAGGAGAGTTGGTGGTAGTTGCCATAGGGAAATAGTATAACCATAAGAAGGAAGAGAAGGGCCCGTGAAAAAATTTCTATTAGAAGTTGATCCGAGGCATGAAAAACCTTTTGAGCATATGAACAAATGAACAGATTAGCACACTCCACAAACTCTAGAGGCAGGACATTAACTCCAGTTGTTGGAAAACAGATGTGAACTCGGCTATTGTTCTCCACCCCTTTTCTAAAATTTTTTCTAATGAGTTCATTAAAGTGCAATCGGTTCCATATGTATTTAGGAGGGAGCCTGATGGTGGCTACACTTGCTGTAGTTTGCTGTATCTGCATGCACAGTTTAGTTAGTGTTAAAGATGAAAGAAGTAGGAGCAGGAATTATCACCTGAAGCAGCATTCATGTAGGAAATCTGGATAGCATGGATGCTGTTTCAAATGTCAGATTTTAGGACATCTTTTCTTAAGAGACCATTTGGCTTGAAGTGAGTTAAAAGATCTGTTACAGCATTCTGTCCAGCTGCAGTAAAACACTTTAGATTATCTGTCCCAAATGTTCTTTAACTCAGACCCACCACTGGAACTCTTTGTAAGGATATCAGAAGTGTTATATCATAGTGCAGATATTAATCTATATCATACTGTAATTTTTATTTCTCTAAGTGCTACCTGTTTTTATCATTTAGAATACTACTTTTTTCCTTCTACATGATAATGAAGGGATGACTTTCACAGTGGTGACTGTCTAAAGTCTCTTCTCATTAACACTGAGAAAAGAGGAAATACAAGATTAGAGGATAAAAAAGTCAAAGGGAAATGGAGGGCTCATTGCATGCGTTCGAGGAATAAGAAGCATCAAAGGTGAGGACAGGAGCCAATTGACTCATCAGGATGCTATAAATAATTCTGAAGTAATCTCTTTATCATTTAAAAAAAGTGAATTAGGAGAAGCTGACAGGCCAAAAGCCTATGGTTTGAATTTAGAAGAAATTCTAGCAGCCCAGGGTGCGCAGTGTTCTGCTGAGGCCACTGGGAGGGAGCTGATTGCCCAGCTTTGATGGGGTTGTTGGAAGGAGAGCATGGGAGGCGAGGCAAGGCGGGGAAGGCAGAAGGGCAGGGGCCTGGCAAATGCGTGTGAATGGTCCCGGGCAGCTGGGGGGCACCGAGGTCACCTATTTCTGGCCACCAAGTTACCCCAGGGACCGCTGCATCTCCATCCTGGGCTCCAGCGGCTTCTTCTGCTCCCTCGTCCCGCAATAGCGCTGGGCACGGCCCAGGTGAGCGGATCTCCGGCACAGCGTGAGCTGCAACTGAGAGCCTGGCGTTTTAATGAGGCCTAGCAGGAGGGGAGGGAAGAGGATTTGGATCAGCGAGTGTCTCGGATACAGCCGCAGCCCCGACTGCTGCGTGCTTGACCTTGAGCGGGGAGCAGAGCTCGGTGCGGCCTTCAGCAGAAACTGCCTCCATCATCCTCCAAGGCATCTCCAGCCTCCAAAAGCATCGTGTAGTAGTTATGCGTGGGCCGTGGCAAATCAGAATCCCTTTGGGAGTTAAGTCTGTTAGAAAATCCCCACAATTAATTGTGTTCCAGCCCACGTTCACTTGCCGTTTGAATGCCTGGTGATTGCCATTAGTGAGAACAAAATATTGCAGGAGCACTCTGAAGGTATATGGTGCCGCTGTGATGGTCTAATGTGTCTGGAAAAGCAGAAGTGAAGCTGCTGATCATGGTTGCTGTTCTTTGCACAGAGAATCCAATGTGGATTTTCAGTGATTCCCTGAGGGCTTCAGCCGGTGCACTTCCACTCTGAACACAACTGCATGACCAGTGCCTTAGACCCAGAGGGACAAAAACCCTGGAGCCCGTGATAACATCAGGGATCTCGTGTTATTTAAAGATAACTGAATACCGTGTTTCTTCATTAATATAATTTTGTGAGGTCATTTAGAATAGACTGCTGAGCATTTTCATGGTTCTGCAATGCTAAGCTGCTGCCTCTGCATGTATTAGAAATGTTATCCTACCACTTGAAACTGAGATAAGCGGGATGTTACAGTTAAATATCCCAAATAGCAGCACAAAATATTTTGCTACTTCTTTAGTTTGGTTATTTAGTCTTAGTAGAAGAGAATGTACATTATTTTTGTAACAGCAAGGCGCAAGCTTTGTCTTGCCAGTTTTTCCTCATCTGATGCTACTGGTTCAGCATCTTGGTATTGGACCTCTTATGGATATAGATAGTATTTTGAGGAGATAATTTTTGGACTCTAATGTAAACTTTTGCTCTTTTCCTTGAGAAATATCTCATCCTTTCTGCAAAATGTTTACATAAAACAGATAGAGCCTGTCCCACATAAACAGATACAGCCTGTTCCATAACTTCAGATAAAGCACATCCAGGCTTCCCTGTTGTCTCTTGCTTCGGCAAATGAATTATTTGAGTTGATGCCTGCTCTTTCTTTCAGGCTCTGTGAAGCACAGCTTGAAGAAGCTGCTTCTGTCTACTGATTTCAGTCTACCTTGTCAGCCTTTTCTGAGATCCCTAAAGACAGCAAATGAGAACGTGAGTGCATAGACACTGACAAATATAAACAAATAAAAATATAAAGTCTGGGGGCTGAAACTCCAGTCTGCTCTATGAATATTGATTTATGAAGAATCCGAGATGAGAGTTAAATTAGTGTCTATAATTAGAAGGAAATGGGAAGCTTTTTGGTGCCTATTCTTTTTTTCCCTTGTTTTTTCTTTCTTTATTTTTTTTTAGTTGGCAATTTTTATGGGTTGCCTGTATTTCTTTATCCATATTGATTATCACAGTGGTTTACCACTGCATTTGCATCAATATTTTGCATAATCCTCAATTATCATTTTGGTTTTCTGAGTTGCCATTCTCTGAGAAACTTTCATTGTTTTCCTTGGCTTAACTGCAGACTGTCTCCACCCTCTTTCCTTCTGCAAGTGATCAAATTCTGTAAAGAATTTCTGTTTTGGATAGACTATCACTTCCCACCCATGCTGTTTTCACTGAGGTTGGAAATGTTATTAATTTTATTTAGTGTAGGGAAATGCTTGGCTAACCCTTCAAAACAATCTTTTCAAGTCCTGTAATTCAATAAAGTCCTTATTTACAATGACCATAGCTATTTTTCTCAGTGCTGTCCAAACTGAGTTCTCTCTGGTTACAAGAGAATGAAGCATTGTTTTCCATTCTGACAGCAAAATGGTTCTATTTTATTTTTTAGTTCAGGAAAAGTGCAGCATAACCTTGTTTAAAAGGATTTCTAGAAAAAGAAGCAGCTGTTACTCTCCACATTATGCTATTTTTAATGGGTTTTGCACCAGGGACTGAGGGATGAAGGCTGGCAGTTATATATGACCTGGTGAGTATAAAACTGTTATTCTAAGACTTGGATTTTTCAGTTCTTTCCAGTCATAATCATTGCTTTTTATTACACACCAGCACATGAGTACTGAAGTAAACTTCTGTCCATTGATTAAACTGTGTGGTTTATTTCTTTCTTTAGACTCAAAATTACCTAAGTACAAGATAATGTTTTATTATGTCGTACTGCCCAAAATTTCAGATGTACACAGAGCCTCTGAGTCTGGTTTTACTGAGGTGTCAGCCTAAAGCTGGGCAGATATGAACATTGATTTCCTTGCACAAACATACAAAGTGTGAGTGGTGGCAGCGTGGAAGTTGTAAATGAAAGTTTTGGAAAGCTATACAGCACTGAGGCATTGGTTCCCTTCCCTTGGGACCCACCAAAGAGCAGCTGTGAAGGAAGTAAGAAACTCTAGATTTGAAAAGAAATGTCATCTGGGGTGACCTGTGACTAAATGTTGTCCTTGACAGTTTCGCAGCAATTGTGTTAGAAATCACTTGACTGTACCAACAATGCAATTGTATCTTACTCATCCCTTCCATCCATCCATATAAAAGAAAAAATCAAAGCTGAAAATGAAATTTTCCTTCCTGTGGTAATTGTGGTGGTTTTTAAAGCACTGTGAACAGGTTTGGAAGTGGCAAGGGCTTTGAAAGAATGTTTGACATGGGCTGAAATCTGCAGCAGAAATTCCCAAATACCCTTTTTCTATGGTTGGCTGCTTGTTTTGCAGTGTTTTACAGGGATAGCAATTCAGTGCTTCATGTAATTCTGTCATACCACAGCTTGGTGAATTTTTTTTCCAGCTTCTTGACCAAATGGTCCAGAAGTCCTTTTACCCATGCATCATGGCCTACAAGTGTCACAGATCTACAGGTCTACAAGTCACAGATGAGAGCCTTGTTTGTGAGGAACTGAATTAATGTCAAGACTTGAGTGCATCGGTCTGGACCACCAGATACCTAAAAGCTGAAGGAATTGCTATTTTCAGTGCTATAAAGCTCCATTTCCTGCCCACCACTGCAGTTCAGGAGTGTTGTGAACAAGGTAGCAACTCTCCTCACCTTCCCTCTGTGATCCAAGGTGCCAGTGGGGTTGGCCTGAACATCACTTGGCCACAGGGCTGCAAGTCACCATAGCGAAGATTCCACCAACACAGCTCAGACTTTGCAGAGATCCCAGAAGACTATATGATCGTTAATTGACTCTCCCATATAAATCAGATTATAGTATTTCTCATGATCTCCTGTGAGGAGAGTTAGGTTTTATGACATATCTGTTCTCTGTCTTGGAGATTAGGATTTTGTGTGCTCTCAGTAGAAAGCAGAGGATACTGAGGAACTACTCATACCTGGAAATGGATACCTAATCCATCTCCAGGCAATCTGGAGACTGCACTCCATCAGAAATATATTTGAGGAGAGGTACCACCAAAAGGACCTCTGCCCCATCCCTGCTGCACATCCATTCTGTATCTGGAGCTGTGACTCTGCCTATGCTAGTGCTCCCTCAGGGCAAAGAAAGATAGATTTAGATGGATATAAATCTATCTATCTATCTATCTATCTATCTATCTATCTATCTATCTATCTAGGTTGATATATGTATAGGTGTATATAGATAGATACATACATAAACCCCACATATATCTAAAAATAGATATAACAGATATCTGTATAAATATAGTTATCTCTTCCATTAGATGGTCTTTTCTTTATGATCAGATAGCTGTATTTTTCTGCTACAGGGCCTTGTGACAAGAGTAGACCTGAACAAACTGAGCTGTCTCCTCTGTGCCTCTGTCATGAGGACCCGTGTCCCTTTGTGCTGCCTTAAAGGATCCCTGCAGAGCCTCAGCCACCCCAAACCTGGCCTCCCTTTCCTGCTGCACTGCCCACAGGGTCCCACTGCTCAGTCGTGAGCCCTGCAGCCGGTCAGGATCATGCTCCACAGCTCAGCATAAGTAACTAAAGCTTCAAGTGTCCTGCTAACAGAGCGTCACCCAAGCATAATCCAGGCCCTGACTCAAATTGACAAGGACAGGTTGGGCTCTGAAATAATCTCTTTAAATAGCAGCAGCCATCTCTTTCAAAGGCACTTCCCCCCCAGCCCGCGCTGAGAGCTGCTTACAGCGCATTGCCTGCTATTTCCCACCCAGGCAGTGCAGGGCTGACACTTCTCGCAGGCAAGTGTGTCCCCTGCCAGCAGTCTCCCCGCTTTGCTTTGCACCAGGAGTTACAATGAATTTTGCAGCACAGTTTATCTACTTCAGGGTCTTAAAAAACAGAAGTCCCAGGGACCGCTACAGGGAAGACGAAGACTACGATCCTTTCTGGCAAAGGTTGGAGAATATTGCTGTCTGACTTAGAGCTAGAGTGCTCCTTTATCCCCCTCAGGGGTCATGGTCAGCCCTCGGGGTCCACCCAGGGCCAGGCCCATGGACATGACAACCCCTGGACCCCTCCTGCCTTCTTATGGTTTCGTAGTTGGAGTTTTGCTTCGCCTCGTTGTTTATTTAGTCGCTGTGCTGTATAGGTAATGCTTTCTTTTTCCTTTCATTTCATTATTTCCTTAAAAAAAATCAAACCAAACAAAAAAAATCCAATTGTTTGTAATTTTCCATAATTTTCCAGGGCTCTGTGGGTATGAGTTGCTCTTAGAGTTATCCACTAGAAGTGGTGGAGATTTGAATATTTTTAGCCTGCAGATTCAGCTTTTTGATTTCTTCATGAGTACAGTAACAGAAATAGCCCTAAATGGGTCAATGGACTGCTGAAAATTTATCTTGGGATAGCCCATGTCAGATCCTGTTATTAAAATGCTGTGGTTGTCTTTGTTATGGTGCTCCTAAATTCCTGTATTCAAACTTGGATGGTGCAGATGGAATTTAAGAGTCATCCTTGTGTAGCATGAGCTGAGGCTGTGCACACACATGGCATGGTGGTGTTGTGCAACCTCATTCTTAACCTTTTCCATAGTTTGTTTCTCCCTCAGTTTTATTATCTAGACACCACTATTGAGATCACGCTCTTGTTCTGCCAGATGTGGTACAAACAAGGAACAATTCTCATTTCCTGCATCTCCTTGTCACAGATGCTGTTAACATTCAAGACGTAAATTGTTTCAGTGGGCCTGATGCTGTTAATAAAGGGGAAGACAAGGCCTTCTGCCCTTCAAAAAGGGCTTGCCCAAAGTCACCCATGATATGACCTGTTTGACAGCACACTGCGAGTCTCCTTTCAGCACAGGACCATTCTTTCCTCTATTTTGAGTTATGCTATTTGTTCCTAATTGAAAGTGAATTATGAAGATGTGTTAGTCACCAGAAAATCTCTAGACCCAGAATACATTCAATTTAGGAAAAAGTTTAATTGCTTGAGAAGTTTTAGCTGCCAAACTCTGTGCAGCATTGGATAGTGATCTTTTGACATTCACGGCTGTGAATGTCCTATGAGAACTTTTGAGAGGGATGGGTCTGTTTGAGGGACAGTTCATTACCTCTGCTCCAACATTTCCATGATGGATGGCCTTGTGAGTTCTTCCTGCTTTCAGATTGCTTTTTCTAGTGCTCTCTATTCAGCAGCAGAGCCCCTGTTGCTATTGCCAGCAGTAAGCGATGGCATGTGCCCACTGTGTACAGGAGAATGGCAATAGATTATGACCACGGATGAAGACAGATATAGTGGTAGGCTCAGGTTCTGGTAAATCTGACTTACTAAAAGTAAGGAGAGATTTTATCAGAGGTGAATAATACAGCTTGGTTGTTTCCTGCATGAACTTGATCTTTCTTTGTGTGTGTTGCTGGTGCAGCGTCACATGGGTTTGTCAGGCCTGTACCTGGTGAGTAGAGTTATAGGGGCCTGGTCAGTCTCAAGGCTTGGTTATTATGTACCTATCTGTGCTGGATGGTCACAGTGCTTACACTTTTGTCATCCAGGCTGGTTACTAAGCCCTGATCTCTTTGTCTTTAAGACACTCTGATAAATAGCCCTGCGGAAGTCTTAGGCAAGTCACTGGATCTGTCTGTGTCCCAGTTTCCATCAATCAAGTTGAGCTAATATTTGCTGAACTTGTCCTTCTGTTTAGGGGAAAATGTTGGGGATTCATATGTGGCTTAGGAACAGTTTGTATAGGGTTTAGGTATATAAATGTCAGATATGCATTTTATATTTCCATCCTGTAGGTGCCACTAGTTGGAGCAATACAGCCTCAAATGGATGTTTCTAAGTACTAATTACTATTTATACAAAATACTGATCATTCAAGACAGCCATAATTGGAGTGCAGTATTGTCTGTGATGAGTTTTGAATTTATTGCCAAAGAGAGATCTTGTGTTCCTTCCCTGTGCCTGCAGGAGTTTACTTGTCACCTTGTAGTGGTGTGCAGACACTCAAACACTATAGAGTGCATAACCTGGAATTCCTGGTAGGGAAGATGACATTTATTATGATCCTTCTTGATGCTTTTATTTCAGCAAGCCTCTATTTTTCTACCATTTGTATTTCATAAAGTCCCACTTGCACGAGTTGCTGAGATACTTTAAAGCATTGCTGCTATTGCAGTATTTGGATGTATTTGGGGATGGGTAAAAAGGTAGAAGAGGAGTTGAGATGGAACGGGTGTGCTCAGGGGCTACAGGGAAAGGGGATTGCAACAAACAAGGAAACTATCAGAGGGGTCTTGGAGGCTCAAGCAGCGAGAAGGGTCAGAGGAGACAGCACTGGGACATGGAATTAGAAGGATTAATGGAGCTGGGAAGGTTCTGGGTAAAAGGGATTTGGATGAGGGAAAGGGCCCTCTCTGTCATATCCTGGGATTGCCTCTTTCTCACTCCCATAAGAAGAGATCCCAGCCCCAGTCACATTGCAGTCATAAGCCAAGGAGGCTGCTCCACATGCCTTGCCCCCTGTACATTACCCATCTTGGCTCAACACTGAGGAAAGAGGCAGAAGTGACTTTAAAAGGGTCACCTTTTGCTGTAATAAGCATTCTAAACTTGCAGGCATAAGATCTGAACCAAATTACCTGAAAGCAGATGACGAATTTGTCTAAAGCTGTACCTTACCAAAGTCTCTTGGTCAGTGAGGTCCAGGAAAGGCTTCAGGGAGCCTGAGGATGATGGTAGCATATAGGTATGAACTTAAGAAAACCCTACAACAAAACAAGAAAAAAGGGAAAAATTAAAATCCTTGTGTAGAGAACACATGCACATGAATTTGAAGTGGTATTCAAGTTTAACATCTCGTGGCTGCTCAGCCCAAGCTGGGCATTGGAGTTGGAACTCCATGTCATGGTGTCAGCCTACAAAGATGCTAATGTATTCCACAGACCTTGTGCCACACTGTTGTTGTCCACAAAAACCTGATTCCTTACCTGGGGTGCAACAAGTCAATAATTACACACTGAGAGAGCCATTCATTATACTTGAGAGTTGCACAAGCCTGGGTGCTCTGTGGTTTCCACAAATGAAGCACACCAACTATCAATGCTTTTTACTATCTGTACATTTTAACAAACAAAGGAATTAGCTTTCAATTGCTAGAAGTTCTCTCATTATTACTATTTTATCTTCTATTGGTTAATGATTCTTGTTTCTTGTGCTAATTAGTCCTCATGCTCAGTCCTTCTCTTCTTTTTGGGTCAGTGGTTTCTTGGGTTGGTGATCTGCCCCTGCCAGAATCACCTTTTACCCAGTCAGAGCTAATTTCAGCAGAGCTGCTGAGTTGGCTTTGTTAGTTTCTTCTTTGTCTTGGGAATTCTGCCAAATGTCCTTGGGGCCCATAAATTCTGTACTTTTTGCAGAAAAAATTTGTTCACTATCAGTGGCACGTCCTTCCCCTCAAGTTTTGTTGACATCCTGTGAGGTCCAAGATCACTGAAGCATGTCAAGCCCTAAACACTACTGAGGCAATTCTATCAAGTAATTTGCTTTTCTAGCATATGAACATCACTTAGAGCTTGTTACCTGCTGTTTCTTGGATTAAATCTCCCTTCTTGTTGATTAGGCTTAAAAATACACAAGCATCAAACATCAGAAACATCCTTGCTTCAGAAAATTCTTACATATGCACATTTTGCAGCACTGTCAGTCCCTCTTAATAGTGAATGTGTGTCACTAAGAATGCAGATGACAAAAGCTGCTGTAGGAATGACAAAGAAAGGCTGAATTTGCAGTCTTATATTGAAATTAATTTCCTTTTGTGACAATTGAATCTGTGAACCAGTACATAGGAATGTATGTCCATAATTCCAACTTCACGTCTGCCTCAAAACACGTTGTTGTGATTCTTTTTCAAAGTGTAAAATCTGCCAAATGGGCCAGCTGCTGACATTGGGTACATCTGCAATCAAAATGGCAACGCTGGGTCAGGCCAAAGAGAAGTCCTCCTCCGTGTCGTCTCTCTGGGGGTAGCCAGGAATGGAGCTGGGAGAAAAACAAAAGCCACCTAAGAGACTTTCTCTTTTTTCATGGATGTTGCTTTCATGGAGTTTGCCAAGTGCTCAGGGGTTTCCTGAATCACAGATTAATTCTTGAATTACATGTGTATTGGTCACTATTTCCATTTAGTTGTGCATTTTTAAAAAGCCCGCTTACATTTTTTGTCAGAGTCTTCTAGCAATGAGTTCTGTGAGCTAATTACTTTCTCTAAGAAGGGAAATTTTAAATTTTGATACTTTGATACCATCTCCCCCTAACATTTATACTGGGCCGAATGGTGACTGGTCTCCCATAATTTGCTATTCCCTGGACATGTATGATTTTGCAGAGCTTGCTCCTTCAGTTTTAGAAGCTGAGGAGGTCCAGTGCATCAGTTCCATCTGCTTGGTCTGTTGCATGGGTCCTGAGGAAGGCAATCTGAATGTGCTTCACGATGGGGACCTGTCCATCATTGCCCACTTGGACACTTCTTTCCCTGTCTGATGAAGGCAGTAGTTGTAGTCTTTAGGTACAGTATGCCTTTTATCTTCCCAAAATTACTTTTGCCAGTTTTTTTTCTTAGTATGTTAATATTACTATTTTTTTCCCCCCCCTAGTGCTGTTTTCTTTGATGGGTATTATCAGCATGTTTTAAAAACAAAACTGGAGATAGAAAAATTATTCATTCCGTGTTGTTGCTTTTTATTGTTGTAGGAGTACATTTTGGTACATACTGTCTTTGCATTGACTTTGAGATTTTAAAATATGTAAAGCTATCTACTTAAATTATATTTTTTTCCTGTGCCTTAATTGTTTATGGAATGTCTGCATATGGATCTTCTCTTTTTTTTTCCAGTTGTGCTGAGCAGCTGTTTTTGAAAAAGTAGGTTTATAAACTGTATTTTCATGTTTGCTTTTACTAATCACTTTAAAGGTAAAATGTTGTCATTTATAACCATGTAACAAAGCTTGCCAGCTGGGTATTTGTTTTATGTCTGGAAATAAACAGACCTTTTAATGAAAACTTTTTACAAACTCCAAAAAAGGAAAAACTCCATTTGAAAGGAACAGTGTTTTAAAATTCTGGGGCTTGTATTTATATTGGCTCAGATCTTCATCTGGTGGACATGATGGCTGGAGTAGGGGCTATATTTTGTTACTGTGCTGTGTTTTTGTGAGCACTTGCATGCTTTGCTGCCTGCTTTGGCTGTTGCTATGAAAGAAATCCATGTAAATCTCTGCCAAGCATGTGGAATGCTTTTGAGGCAAGAAATACTTTTGACCCGAAGGGTCATTAATTTCTCAGTTGTGATATGTGTTCAAACCTCAGCCCACTGTTTACCTTGGGAGTTTCAGAGCTCTGGGAGGGTCTGTGGCACATCCAGGTGGGCTCAACACAGGAAAATGTCATTCTCTAATGTAAATGAAACATGTGGGTGTAGAATAAGAATTGAAGTTATTCTGAAACAAACACAGACCAACACATATATGTACAATAGAATTATATCCCCTTGATTAAGAGGCTGCTGAACTTTCAGAGGCAAATGTATGATAGTTTTCAAATTAAATATTGAGATGGTACTAATTCAGATGTGCTCTAAACTTAGCTCAAGCCTGAAAAGCCTATTCATACTTCACAGCTGTTTGATTTCTCTTCCTCTTTTCCAATGCTCACAGGATGTTGTCTCCATTGGAGTCCTGAGCAGATACTCACTGGTTTTGAAAGTGATACTGCACATCAAGGACAGAGAATCTGATTTACTTCCCTCCTTTTTTTTTTTTCCTGCCAAAAAAAGGGAAACCTAACACTAGGGCAAAAAATCAATATACCATTTTGGTCTTTCTATTTGCAGATACAAATATTTGATGGCACTAATGTGGTGAGGCATTGCCATGCTATTCTACTTTCTCACAGAATCCTGCTTCATGTGGTCATCTTTGGCTGGGTGTTTTTAGAAAATTTTTGATTGCAATAGATGCAATGATAAATGAGAACAGTTATTCCATCTCAAAGGCTAGTTGGATAAAAAAATTTGACCCATAAAATCACAAATTTTTGACCTGCCTTTTTTTTTTTTACCCTACATAGACGCCTTCAACCCATTTCCAGTGTAAGAAACATAATTCATTGCTAATGCTTTCCAAACATTTTAGAGAGTATGTTCAGAAATAAGATCTATCTGTTCTTCCTTTTGGAGTGCTTATGGGAGTCTGTGATATGGAAAAGATTTTTTCAGAAGGGAGGGGTGTGGAATGATCTCTAAAAATGCTGGGGCCCCTTGGATGCTGCTGCTGTTGTTGTTTTTGTGGGGCTATGCTGTGGCAAGTTCACAGGGAGGCAGTCTCATCTGTTTCTCAGCTTTGCATTAAGAGGACTAACATGCACCCGAACTAACACTGGAAGCTTAACATCTTTATGGAGTGTTCCAGCTGTCCAAGCCCAGTGGAGCAGAGATACAGAAAAGTATGGAACAGAGCTACTCGATAAGTTATTTGATTTGAAAGCATAATGCCTGGTGTTAGACTATATCATCTTGAAGAGCCACTATTAGGAAAATACTTTAGATCACAAGTTTCAACATAAAAAGGTTACAAATGTGCATATACTTTATTTATCTTAGGAAATTAGTGTTCTCATTAATTTTGGAGAGAGAAAGTCTTGCTACAAAAATTTTCTCCTGTGAAGATAGACACAGTAGTTGATTCTAATAATAAATCATTTTATGTTGCCCATATTGTTCTGTGAATTCCTCAGTGGAAAAATTGGAAGTGTAATAGGAACCAGAGCTGCTGGCACAGATTATTGATACCATTAAGGGAATGGATGATACTGCTCAAAGTGGGAAATTGCTCAAAAAACAGATGTTTCTAAATATTTAAAAATTCTTTTGGAAGCTGCTGCTCAGCATATTACCATACTGATTGCTGCTGTAAAATGTGATTTAACCGGCCCTGCTGATAAATAACTGCAAAACTCACACCCAAATTATTTTAGCAAAAAGGTAAATATTTTTTGTTGGAGATAATGCTGGAATCTCTGGCATAATTTAACATGTTTGTTTTTAGAAAACCTTTTCTACCAAACAGATTAATAGTGAGTCATGTAGAACAGCTTATGCCATCTGTCTAATCATAGCCAGAGACCAGGGCTGGCATCAGCTCTTCTCCAAATCACTGGTCTTTGGGATAATGCTCCTTTTCCCCATAATAATCTCCAAATTCCAAGAATTCCTAGAATTTTTGCATTTATCTGTTTGTAGGACTGTAAAATCCTGCACTATAGTACATTACTCCTTGCGAACTGAACGCTCTGGACCATGGAGTCCAGCAGGTGAAGGCAGCAAATCCGGCAAATTTTTGTACCAGCGCCGTCTCTCAGAAGTTTCTGGGGGAAGGAGATTTTTGTGCCACCAGGTTTCTGCCATATCTACCCTTGAAATGTTAACCCACAGATCAGAAGACCTATTTCTTTAGCTCTGTAGGAGGATATAATTATTATCCATTATCAAAGTAATTTCCTTCCCATCACAAGGCAGCCGATAGCTGTCAAGAGTACGCTCTGCAAGTATGCAAGGGCAGAGAGCAGACCTCTTGAGTACAACATAGTGGCATTTGTTACTGCTATTAATAGCTTATGGGAATGATCTGCAGCAGCTGCTTGCCTTTTTCAAAAAAGATAAATTGCATTCAGAAAATACAATTCCAGTTATTGCAAAAGTTTTGAAAGCACTGATCTAGGATCATTGCTGGTTGAGTACCAGGTACTAAGGAAGGTCTTGCTGTCCAGGCAACAGAGATGATATAGTTCTTATTTTCTTGGGACAGTTTCACGGTTTGCTCACGTGTTGGGTTATTTGTGGCTTTTCTAACAGCTGGAAGGTTGCAGTACCTTTCAGGGCACCCACAGGTAGGCAATGTGACAGTAGCAACTCACTCTGCCTGTTCGAGGCCTGCAAAGAGCAACTGAGATGTGCATCCTTCTAAAATGCTAAATATCAAGCCTTTAATCATCCAGACCTTTCTAACAAGTTCATTTTATTTGTTTTCAGGGATGACAATAAAATAAAGAAACAAGATATGCCAGCAATTTGTGATCTTCATTGCTGTAAGGATGTGCCCGTAAGAAATGGCCTTATTAGGCAGAAGCCACCCTCCATCAACCCCGAGAGACTGAAGGATTTTGGTGAGGAGGATTACCTGAACGGGGATGTGAAGACTTGGGAAATGAAGATAGTGAGCCGAAATGAGGAGTTACTTAGGGATGCCCTTTCCTGCATCCCTCAGCCAAGCAGTAGGACCAGCCTGGCAAGCTGTAACAAGCTGATTCGATTTGAAGACATTAGTGCAGCAGCCTTCAAAATCCAATGTGGTGTTCAGAAAACCCCCTGCATGGTAGGGAATCTTTATGATCTTGCTTTCTTTCAATGTTTCTTATCTTTTTCCTTATGAAAGTCTATCAAAAATGAAGAAAGGTTGTGTGTGAATTGCAGCAGATAGATCTTTGTAAGACTCATGTTCATATTAATTGTATTTAACTGTCAATAATAATTTTCTTCTTCTCTGTTTACACTAACCTAAATCCTCAAAGATTGCAGTGACCTGTAAACAAAGGATAAACCACATTAGGCATAGACTTAATGCACTGTGGTATTATGCTCCCAGTGAAAAACTCCTGCTATAAGGAACCTGAGTTGGAAGTGGCAGACTACCAGTGTTTGGGTAAGCACTCTGGTGGGAGGGTCTGGTTTGGAACCAGCCCTCATATCTGGAGGGTTTGAAGGTAAAGATTTGCCTTCTCAGTCAGGCCAGCCGGGAAGGGCTGGACATGTTCTGCAACCAGGTGCTTCTGCCACAAATCAGCAAAATAAGGGTGTTAAGACACACACACACGTGTGCACCTGTCAATGAGTCTTAGTGTAGAAATGACTGAGATACCCCCATCAATATACAAGGTCTGCTAAAGCTTAAGGGAAGTACAATGACAAGCTGTACTGTGTTTCTATACATCTTCATAAAGTATTGCTACTGCTGGGAGCTCTTCAAGCAGGCTACTCTGGGCTCTCTGGGTATTGTCTTTTCCTTGTGGTGGGTGAAAAGAGTGCCTTTGTCAAATGGCAGTTTCTAGCAGAAGCTCCAAATCATGCTCTCAGTGAATCCTTGTGAATTGTTTTTCTGGCATGCACAGGGTGAGAGCCTGGCAATCTGCTTGGGGTCAGCAGTCCCTGGAGTGAAGTGGTTGAGTCCTCAAGGTGCAGCACTTGTCCTTGTTCCCATAAGATGCCTGCTCATCCAGAGACATCACAACTACTTCCAGCATGGGTTTTTTATCTAGCGTTCCCAAAATAGGGATAGCTACCGTAATGTGCTTTTTGTAGCACATTACTGAAGAAGTGTGTTTCATGTCAAAGGACAAGGTACGATACAGTTTGGGGCTGTAAGGTGGCACGAAACCTTTGGCTGGAATGCAGGGCAATTTTGGCTAGGGTAGAGTTAATTTTCTTCACAGTAGCTGGTATGGGGCTGTGTTTTGGATTTGTGATGAAAATATTTTTGATAAGACAGATGTTTTTGTTGCTGCTGAGCAGCTCGTAGACAGTCGAAGGCATTTTCTGTTCCTCACTCCATCCCACCAGTGGGAAGACTGGGGATGTACAAGGAGTTGGGAGGGGGCACAGATGGAACTGCTGACCGAAGTGACATCCTGTACCATATGACACCTTGCTCAGCAATAAAATTAGGGGGAAAGTTGGCTGGGGGCCTCTGGCTCTGGGCCTGGCTTGTCATCAGCTGGTTGGTGGTGAGCAATGGTTTTTCAGTTGCATAAGCTGTCTTTCTTGGGTCTTATTTATTTCTCTTTATTATTTTCCTTTGCATTACATTGTTGTTGTTATTACTTTATTTCTTTATTTACATATTCATTCCTACTAACTGTTCTTATCCCAACCCATGAGATTTCTCATTTTTACCCTTCCAATTCTCATCTCCCCCAGAGCCCAGGGGCAGGGAAATGAGCAAGTGGTAGGATGATGTTTAGTTGCCAGCTGAGGTTAGACCATGACACCCCTCAACTTAAGTGTCCCCTTTCTCCTGGGTGCTCCTGGAGATTCATGCAAATAATTTTTATCCCCTTTCTGCATTTACTGCTTCAAGCTGAACAGTCTCAGTCTCTTTCTTTAGTCTTTTTTTATGAACTATGTTTTAAAAATTATCAGAATAGTGTAACACGTATATCCATATAAAAACTTGCATATTTTAATGTGAAAATAACCTATGGCTGTTATTATTCGAAGTAATGTTCCAGCAGAAGTCATTAGTGCATTTCATGCATTGTTTCAAAAGCACAGAGCGGTGTCAGGAAAAACACAGAAAACTTTTATTTTGACTCATCACTGAGGGGTAAGAGTCCCTCTCAAGGACATTTGTTTAGACTAAAAAAGTGAGTGTGACTGTAATCCATTTAGCTACTTGAAGGGACAAACATTTTGCAGGGTGATTGCTAATCTCAGGTAAAACCATGGATGGAACATCCTGGTTCCTTGGGCAGGAGTTTGCCTTGGAGCTGAGATATTGGCATCATGAGTGAATCATAGCACAAATCAAAGAGGTAGAAAGCATAACAAAACTAGGAACTGATATCAAACTGGACACCTGGTTTGGCTACTGATGAAGGAGCTGTAAGGGTTGGGTTGTGTTAGCTTTGTGGATGCCAGAGGGAGGCTGTGCTGTGTGTTGGATCTTAGGCTTTCTGACAGAGTTCCTAAAGAATAACCATGGACGTGGCATCTCTAGTCCTTAGAGAAGATCACAGTGACTAAAGGTAAGCCTTACAGGCTGGTTCAATGACTCTTATGGGGTCACACTTCAGGTCAGTTCAGCTGCAAATAGCACTGACGCCTGCTTTGTTAGAAGTAATTGCTATATTTAGGCTATATGAAAAAGTCCTCAGTTAAAGGAAGACAAAAAGGATAATAACCTAAAGAATTAAAATCCTGAGTATCAAAATTAAAGAAATGTATCAATCTAAAGCACACCATCCCTGTGGCAAAGAGTGACTTAATGACAGGGTTTTAAATGTAGGAGACTTAGCAACTTTATTATTCACAGGATTCACCTCCTTAAATCCTTTTTCTGATGGTTCACTCTAGAGTCCAAAATCCTCTACAAAAACAAGCATGGCAGGTGGGGAACTAGTAGCATTTCTTCTATAGTGTTCTTGTTCTATTTTGCATAGGCATTCTCCATAGATTAGGATGTTTAGGATATAAACTATTATCCAATTAGTGTGCTAAGCGCTTTCCATTGTTTCAGTTTCTGCAGTCAGATTTGCAAACGAGCAGCCAGTTGTAGGTAGCTCTTATGTCAGGATTTTCAGAAGCAAAACAGAGAATCTGGCCCCACCTATGGGTGAGGAGCTTTACCTATGCTTGGAAATCCACTAAAAAGCCTTGAAACGTTTACCTGAAACATAGTTTAACTGTGTACTTTAAAGCAAATAGCTTTTTCAGATATATTTAGTTTATATAAATTCACTTGGAAAATTCCCACAGTCTGAAAAACATGTCAGAACATATTAGTGTATAACTATACATTGCATGCATGACACCACCAGATATTGCTGGAGATAAATATTTTGTCATGCTGGTTTTGGATCTGTCTCTCTTTGTGACTTATCTTAAATGAGGACTTGATCCCCTAAATCACCAGGGCCTCATTTGCTTTGGCAGCCAATAGAGGAGATGGAGCCAATTCTGAAACAGAGCTGCACTAAGCCTGGGGAGCTGGCACCCACAGGCTTACTGCAGCTCCATTTCAAAAGTTATCTTGTGTAAAACTCTTGGTTTAGTGAATATGGTGATAGGAAATTAATATGTTGATACATGCTGGGAGTGTCTTATTATTAAACTTAACAAATATTTGCCATTATTTTTTTTTAATCATGCACTTGGGCACTGCATTGCATGTGACATGCTTGCTAATTCCCCTCAGCTCAGGCATCCTTTCTGTTCCAAACACTGAGCTTTTCCAAATAGCTGCTGCTTACACTTGCAGTCTTGGGGAATTGGTTTTTATTATTTCCACCTTCCTTTGAATAAGAAATAACCTTACCAATATTCTACTGGCCTTAGGATGCAAAACAGACAACACCCAGTAGTGAATCAGTGGCAGAAACCATGGCAGAGCCATAATGGAACTCAAGGAGGTGTTTTCTGATGGCTTTTGTATCTATTAGATGGTGACATTATTTTTTGTGTGTTCAATATCCAGTTCTGGCATGTGCTGGAAGCGTGGGTTTTGAAAATATTTGTTTTAATGCCTGTTTGAACAGTGAGATCCAAAGCAAGTGCTGTTTTCAGAGCTCTTAATGGCATGTGGTCCATATTTCTCTGTTGTGAGTTTGAAAATCACTTCCATAAAACAAAAGCATCTGGTAGGTAACAAACACTATTATGTATTTATAAAGAACCAGAAGATGAATTTTACATTTTGGAGCTCATATATAGCAGTAGAGTTCATGCCTCAACAGGCAGCTGATGGGGTGTGGAAGAGTTTTCTTAACAGTAGATATATTGACATAATATTATTTATCTACTTCAGTATTCTAGGCTATCCAAGCAGTATGGAATGGACATCTACCTGAAGAAGGAGTTCCTCCAGTACACGGGGTCTGTGAAGGAGCGAGGTGTACTTTACCTTCTGATGTCCTTGCCTCAGGTATAGCAAAATGTCAGCGTTCAAAAAGAAGTAGATTAGTTCTGCTTCACAAAAATGGAGCAGAGTTGAAGATAAATTTGCCTCTAATCTCCATGGAATCACTGCGTTTCTTGTCTTTAGAATTATTGTACTGAACACAGCACAAGAACAGGGATAGGTCTGAATGTAAAATACAGTTTTCTTAACAATTGATCTGCTGGTGAAATTCTTAAAAATGTTTGAAACAAAAGCTTGCAAAATGGAAACATCAGAATTTTCCTGTGGCATTAAGATGCAAATGTTTTTATGTGTACTGCAGTTCTGATATTTTGAAACCACCAAACTCATGAGCGATGACGCAATTGAATTACAATGAGTGATGACAAGGATCTAGATCACCAATTGATTTTGTAATGAATTTCAGTTTTCTTACATGAATAGCTTGTTTATCATTTGTCACAGGAGGTTATTGCCATTGTCATAGAGGTCTCTGCAGTAATAATTGTTATAATAGGCATGAGACAGCAGCCCAGAGCAGAGGTTATTCCTGTCTTTTGCAATAATATAAATTAAACCTTCTATTACAAAGACACCTGAAAATTAAATAGTTTCCTACACGCAGAGCAGAGATACCAGCTCTGAGGGACCAGACATCAGCTCTTCTGTGATCAGTTGGAGTTTTGCAGCTCTTTCCAATGGAACAAGAATAGAACCCAGAGAAATGCAGGCACACAGACTGATCTTGTGCTGTTTTAGCTTTGTGTGCAAATCCTGAGATCACACCAGACACGCATAGACCATACCACATTATCACAATTCAACCAGCTAGTAAAGGGAAAAAAAGCAAGTCAGATCACTGGAATGACCCAGGATCATACGGGACAGCAGTGTGATGCCGCGTGGCGTGCAATAAGCAACCCTGTTTTTCAGGAGCAGCAAAGGAAAGGGGTGATCGTGGCTTCGGACAGCAACTTCTCCATGGCTGTTGCTTACCACGCCTCAGAGCTGCGTGTCCCCGTGTTTGTCATCGTGCCCACCAGCACGGCTCCGGCCAGGGTGAGGATGTGCCGCGAGTACGGCGCCATGGTCATCTCCTACGGCACCGCGGCCAAGGACGCCCAGGTGCATGCCAGGAGGCTGGCGCAGGAGAATGGCTACCTCTACCTCGAAGAGTAAGTGAAAGCTCTGTTGAGATGCTTGCACAGCTCTCCAAAAACAATTAGTTCCATTAACATTTTATCTCAGCTTGTCAAAACGCTCTTTTACCCGGAATAAGGACAGTTGCGTGTTCCCAGGCACAAATCCCATCTTTCTGTAACTGCTGGGGAGGGAGACCAAAATGAAACACTCTTCTTTGCTCCTACATTAGGCAAACTTTGTGATTTGGGATTTCTATGGGCTCGCGTGATAGTGGCTATAGGTTAGCTCTTTAGGAACTCCGTCAGAAAGCATTGAGGCTAGTGTTAATTTCTGGTCTCTGTTTGAAGTTAGGTGGGTAAAAGTTAATCTTAATGCAAAGGGTTCAGTGGGATAACATGGAGCAGAAGGTAAGATTTATCACATACCTGGTGTGAGGAACAAAACTGATACTGCCTTGAAAAAAGTTAAGAGGCTGCTTCACACATCTAAAGTATCTAGGGATGAGCATAAATCTAAATTTGAACTATTTGAGGTCACTGGACAAGGTAGATCTAACAAAAACATAATTAAGACAGGCAATAACACTTAAAACAGATAGTTTCCCTTTTTAATCTCTGTAGCCTCTTGTTCATTCTACCACCTTACCCCACCTCTTCCTTTTTTTACCTTTCTTCAGTAAAGATTTCCAAAAGCACAGAGGGGTGAATCATTAACAGTGATCCCTCTGCTGCCCTGGGCTGGAATGTTATTGTCCCCCTGCCATTGCTGCTTCCGTGCAGGCTTCATCCCACCCCTGGTGTTTGTATGGCATCTCCTGCAGGGAGTGCCCCTTCCCCTCCAGCTCCCAAGCACTGCTGCCTTAAACACAGCAGTGATGAGTGCTGTTGCCTGGAAAGAAGGCCCCAGAAGGATCAGAGCAGAGGAAGTCCTCACTTCTTTCCCAGCTGGTGTATTGGGAAGGCAATGCTGCAAGCTGTACTCTTTGACTCCTCTGTTAGCCACTGACATACAGGACTGGCTCATGTGCCTGGTCTGCCACCATGGGCACAGACCTGTCCCAGACTGGGATTTTTCAGTAGGGAATGAGGTGCCCTGAATCCCAAAGAATTTTAAACACTTTTAGCCCCCGTTGAAAACCACGGTTTTCCATAACTGTGATTTTCAAATTTCTGTCAGCCATTTTTCAATTGATGTGTTAGCTTCCAGCTGGCTTGCATCAACTCTCATGTTCACACATAAGAACTAAATTATTTAAATTGGATTTTGTATTTTTAATTGAAATTTGGAGTTTAATCTTCCCCTCCTCTCTAAAAAATGACTGAAGTCGCATAAGGTAGATGTTCTCCAGGGTCATGGACCTCCAGGGACAATGCATGTGTACAATTTCAGCACCCAACACTGAGCAACTCTGAGTGTACACACTACCTTTAATAATACTAAACTCTGATCTGTTTCAGGTCACAGAAACAAAGTTGTTCAGTCTGTGTCTGTGTTTAATTAAAACATAACAGATGCAATTTTTCACTGGGAAAAAAAAAAAAAGGAAGAAACCCCCACTTCCATTAATGCATGCCTTTATGGGTAGCCAGTCTCATCCAGTGTGGGTCTGACACACATTCTTGTCACTTGCAAAAGCTGTTCGTAAAATACCAACTGATCTCCCAAGTGTGAGAATGGAACTTCCAAAATGTCACTTTATTTCAGTATATTTCAGCTTGGATACAATCCCTAGCAATTTGGTCTCTGGGTCTCCTGACCCAGTAATTCATTCTGCCCCTCCTGCAGTGTTTGCTCTACGTGCCTGGGTTTGGCTGTACCTGCATGGGCGATGCCCTGCAGCTTGGTGTGTCACTGTCAGCTCTTCCCATTGCTTGAGTGCAATTAAAATACTGTGTCATGAAAATGACCATGCAGTGATTCAAACAGACGAAAGACACTTTTTACTCAGTTGCAACTTCCTGGGAAATCCCAGGAAGGAAATGTGATTTTTCGAATTGGAATTCAATCATTTAGTCTGCCTAATAGCTGCCTAGGTGCTATGACATTTTTACAAACTACAGGGGCTCAGGACCTGATTATAAATGCAATGTGGCTATTGCCAATAACTAACTCAGTACCTCTGTGAGGATATGAGAAAGATTCCTTTGTGAATCAGGGAGGAAAGCATGCTGCAGATTGAATTACACACCTTCCTTCCTTGAGAGCCCATTTTTAAATTGTGTAAATCCACATCTATATGCTGATCCGACCTTATCAATTGTGATCTGGTAAGTCTGTTACTCTATCCAGCAGACCCTGAGCCCTTTACTTGGAACAGACAGGAGCAGAGCCTTTTAGCTGCCACCAAAACTTCACTGGAAAACTTCAGCCTGACAGTCCATCTCTGATTTCTGATGTATCACATGTTTCAGAAGGCAAATATCCAAGTTTCTAGGTCTGGCTCAGAAATGCTTGTTTCAGTCTACGGTCTTTAGATTTATCTGCCCTGTTCCTTCATTTTGCCTCAATGGCATATGATACTCAGAGATGTGTTTGCTTTCAAAAAAGCAAAAATTATCAGTCACGGTGCAAAGAATATCACCCATTTTATTATAAAAGCTGACAGCTGATCAGTGAACTGGTGTTTCAACTGGATGTTAGCAAAGAAAATATGATGAAGGTCTGAAATACTGATTCAAACTGCTAACAGCTCTCCATGCCCAGAGCAGTCTCATTTGGACACTTTTCAGTTGTTAGAGAGGCTTTATTCCTTCATTGAATATCCCAATCCTACATTAGGTTTTGCAGTTCCCCTTGTACCCCATGTAACCATGGTAGGCGTGGCTCCACAAACTCGGATCTGAATCTTATTTGGGAATCAGTCTCCAGAATTTTTAAGGAGGACAGTGATATACCTTGTCAGATATAAGGAGGACAGAGCTCCTTCAGTATCTTGATAAAGACAGTAAATACAAGGATTCAGTTACTCATTCCACTATGATTTCTTGCCTTGCTTTTGGCTGTGCTACAGGAGTGGAAGTTCATTAATCCTATCCTTTCTAATGCAGTTATACAGACCCTTGCCCTGAGGAATTTTCTATGTCTTGATATATATGTGAGGTAACTTCTCTTCCTTGCAGGAATTCTGTGCTCCTATGCTGAGCCTCTCTGTGCCTGTCTAACTGTAATAAAAACAGTTTCCTAGTACCCAAGCATCCCTGGGTCAAGTAAATTGAACACAGTAATTGGATCTATAATTCTGTGAGCTAGAAAAAGCAGAATGTACAGAGAGCTCATATTTCTTTTCTCATATATAGTTCCACATTTACATCATTGCTAACTTGTAAATAAAATGCAAACCAGCTTTTAGAAATAGATCCAAGTCAGTCATGTGACTGTATAGTGGAATTATCTTCAATTTTTGATGCTGCTTGTCCATATTCTTTATAGTATGTTTGCCTGAAAATGTTTTACCTGTGAATATTTTGGCATGACTAAATGCTTTGCTTAATGCCAAAGTATCAGATATTGGCCCCAGACTGTAGAAAGACAACTCTAGCAATCTGTTTGGTATTTGTGAGGTTGAATACACTGCTTAAATCTCATGAAAATTTCCATTAATCACAAACACTAAATCCACTGATAAGTAAAGAGAGGATTTCTTTTTAGGCTTTGCCTAAAACATTTAAAATTTATGAAGCTGAAGGAAATCATGGCAATGGAAACACTACTTCTCCCTGCCAGTTCTCTAAACACCTGATAAAAATGGGAGTTAAGTGCTCTTCAGTCTGACGACTCTTTGAGGGGCTTGTCTATAGCACAGGTTTTCTCCCAGTAGACAGAGGCATGCCATGGTCCACCTGATGGCACCGTCCTGTTGCATCACCTCCTCCCCTCACGCGCTGCTGATTTACTCTCCCATTTACCTTTTTCTGCTGAACAATGTCTTGAGAGTGCTAGATGGAGTTGTTGCTGCTGTGCTGACAGCTATGACCTCTGCTGATCTGTGCCCTTCCTTCTCACAGGGAGGATAGTGCTGTCTACCTGTCGGGCCTGGGGACTGTGGGGCTGGAGATGTACGAGCAGGTGCCAAAGCTGGACGCAGTGATTTTCCCGGCAGGAGGCCACTGTGGCTTGCTGGCAGGGTCAGCTGCTGCACTCAAACACCTCAACCCACATATTTCTGTAATTGTAAGTTGCCTTTCACCTATTAAGCGTTGCATTTGGGTGGCTTTCACCGCAGCTGGTTGCAAAAGACGCTGGTGTCTTGTCATACTTGCAGAGACTGCCTGTGTCAGGGAAGGAACAGTGGTCCCATGGGCTTTGCCTCAGTGAAGACCCTGTAAGAACCAGGGAAGTTCCTGTCCCTTGGCTGTTTGGCTGGATTCAAGAGAAAAGTGTGGGAACACTTTCCCTAAGCAAATAAAATCCAGTTCTGTGTTTTGAAAGAAGTTCTTACTGGAAAATGTTGGTCCAAAGTAAGCCACAGAATAAATTTAGTGGTAGCACGGTTGTTTTGCAACTTGAAATTAATTGCTAATTTGAAGAGGAACTTTCTGTAGGTTTTGCTGTCTACTTTGCAGGCAACTTCTGTTATAACTGGTACAATAAAAAAGTGACAACACCTCTCTTTCTCAGGGAGTTGAATCTGAAAATTTCCCAGTATTGCAACAGTCCTTAAAAGCTGGCCACCCAACTGATGACCAGGCCTGCAACAACCATCACTTCTACGGAGGTGAGAAAATGCAGTATTCTTTTGTAGGTATAATAAAGGTTGTAACAGAATACTCCAACTCCATTATTTTCTAATTATTTTAGTTCAAACCTCTTTTAAGGGAGTTCTCTGAAGAGTCAGGATTTAGTTCAATCTCTAAGAGCAACTTCTGCCACATTTTCCCCCGCACCCTGATGGGGTAAAATACTATTTCCAGTGCACATGAATACTAGAAATATGAGAGTATTTATCTGAACATTGTGTTAACACACAGCATCTAAACCAGTGAAGCCAATGGGAGAGCTCTTGTGTAAAAGAATAATTTGGGGAAAGGCAGGAAAATGATGCAGCGCTTAAATATTTAGACACAAAACTCTTCTCAGAACAAAAGTGTTTATAAATTGTACAGGCTTTTTCATGTCATTTGCTTAAAAACCCCTCAACTGTTAAGCAGATTAAGAACATCCTATTTGCCTGATGTTCAAATCTCTGGAAGTTTTGGATTAAATGGGAGTTTTATAAGAAAGTTCTAATTTCTCTTGGTTAGCTCTGCCTGTGTCTGCACCCTTAGCCAGCTGTCCTGCTGGAGCTAACAAGCCCAGTGCCATGCTTGGGTCTCCTTTCCTTCAAGCCTCGTTGCACAGTGAAAAGCACTGGGCTGCAGGGTCGCTCCCACACTGCAACAATGCCAGGGAAGTATCAGAAGTTTCTTGAAAGGGTCCAAAATGGCAAAATCTTCTTGTGAGGTTTGGTCTTTCATTGCCAAACACATTTCTGTCACATGAAAAAAATCAAGCGACTTAAGGTCATGTAACACTAGCTTAACAGTACTGCACTCATTAAGGTCACAAACCAACCAGGACACAAAAAAATGTTGAATATGTCTAAAGCAGCCAAATTAATATTTTTATCTTTTGAAATCTGCAGATGTGAGTGGAGTTTGCTTTGGCAGCAATTCTTTGCAGCTGACTGGGAAGCTTGTGGATAAAGTTGTTGCTGTGAGGTGGGTGAAGAAAAACAGTGAAATTATTAACACTGGATAGACATTACTGCATATGAAAAATGTGTTCTACCAGCATGGCATGGTGGTTCTGCATGTGCAGTGGAGAGCAGGTTGGCAGGAGTTGCCACCATGCAGAGACTGGGGGAGTGTGGGAATGGGGTTCCTTTCCTTCCAAGAGGGGCACTGAAGACTTTGAACCCAGACCCACACACCATGCAATCACAGAATATCTCAAATTGGANTAGACTTTGAACCCAGAAATTGGAAGACACCCATGAAGAATTAATCAAGCCCAAGTCCCAGCTCCTCACAGGATGACCTAAAGCTAAGTGATATGACTAAAAGTATTGTCCAACCAGACCCTTTGGCCAAAACTTTACCTGCCACCACTACCTGGGTGGTACTACATCATGCTCTGGGTGTAAAGCTTGTCCTTGTGTTCTACAACACTTGAAGGCAGCCTCAAACCTCTTCTAAATCGTCACAATTGTAAAATGGTAAAAAGGCCACATTTGTGGACTTATACTCCAGTATATGTGGAGTATACTATACTATACTAGGATTTAGGTAATATTTCTAGTAAAAAAGCCATCCTGTCTTTCAGTTAATAAGGACTCTTAGACGTACATTCACCCCCAGCAGTACAGCATTCTGTAACACCACCTTGGGGTCATATGTATCTGGTTGGGTGGCAAGAACCCCGTCACACATAAATGTATTATCTTCTGTTTTTGGGAGCTCCTTTGATTTGATTTGTTTTGACTCCAGTGTCTTGCTTTCAGGGAGGAGGACATCCTCATTTCAATGCTGAGACTGCTGGAGTACGAGCGAGCCACGGTTGATGCAGAAGGGGCCATTGGACTGGCAGCACTGGTGGCAGGGAAGCTGCCTGAGTTGAAGGGTAAAAGGTACAGCAGCTATTGCAAACAGGGAACTGTGGCAAAAACATGGGACTGAGCATCTTGGACACAGTGAAAATCTGCTTGTTCTATGAGTGACAAGGCAGTTCCGGCCCCTGGACTAGCAAGGGGCTCATCAGTGGCAGAAACTTCAGACTGACTAGACTGGTCACAGGTGGAAACATTGTGTTGAACCAGACTAATGCCAGCCTGGAGACCTGGCAAATCTTGTCCCTTTCCTGGATTCTCAGATATTTGAGGAAAAGGCAGTTACAGCTCCGTGAGGCATCGTCGCACCCGCCGGGACAGTGTCCTGCTCTTGCCAGCCTCTTGTCTCCTCCCATTCCATGAGTGCCATCCAGCCCTGTCTGTGGTGGGACAGGAGCTAGGCTGTCTGCTGCAGTGACCCAGTGGCACGTGCCTCCCAGTCCTGAGAACTGTCCACATAGGCAGAGGGATTATCCTTGTGCTCAGTGTCGAACGTGTGGCTAAGTGCTGCCTTGCCTCTCAGCTTGAGGACTCAGCACTTAAGTGGATTGAGCCTTGGCTCAGGTCATAGTCCAGAATGTACTTAAACATAGATGCCCTCAAGACAAAATTAAATTTCTATGTACACTAAAATACTGCTGAGGCGATTCCTCAGAAGAGGCTGACTGTACACACAGGGCAGCAACACATTGCAGAACAGCTAAAATAAAAGGGAAAATGCAAAGGTTTGGCCTCAAAGAGGTTAGGTTTGGCTCTGCAGAGAGAAATTTTTATCTCTAATAATGTGGCTCTTCTCTTGCACTTCAGACACTTCTGCACTCATTTTTCAGGGTGTGATGAATTTAATAAATGGCTACAGATGGCCTTGAACATACACACTGTCTGATAGGTAAGAGGCTGAAACTTAGAACTTCCAGGAGAGACTTATGTCAAATTTTTAAAACTTGAAACTTAGACCTACAGTTCTCCAGCTAATTATCTCTAACAAAACTCAAATCTCCAGGAAATGTGAAAAGAAAATATTTCAGACCAACTACTGCAGTCAAATTCTAGACCTCCCCTACCTGCTCACAGTGGACACTGAGAGGCAGGAGCCCTCTGACATGTTATACGTATTGAGGGGAGGTTCTAGAAGACCTTAGGCTGATATTGATACAGTACTTACGATTTATGGTTCCTTTACACAGGCAAGTGGTAATCCAAACTCCTATTTTTCTGTCTGTTTTCAGAGTGGCAGTTGTTATATGCAGTGGAAACCTGGAATTACATTTGCTGCAGCAGTGCATAGCTCGTGCTCTGACTCTGGATAACAGAGTGTGCAGATTTTCCCTTGTGATTTCTGACTGCCCAGGAGACATGTCAAAGCTACTGGAGATCTTGGCTCGGGAAGAAGCAAGGTAAATCAGACTAATAGTTGGGAAATATAATCACAGACTACCACAAAGATTATTAAAGATTGGGAAATGTTTCCAAACATCTCTGAAGCCAAGTCTGTAAGAAATGGATTAATCAAAGGGGTATTTTCTTATTATTTTCAGAAAATTTTTATTTCCTTCATTTTTGTTCCAATCTGAAACCACCTTTGTAGCATAGAATTGTGTCTAATTCAGAAGGAAGGAAATATATTTGCTCTCCAAACACTTACAGAAACTGTTTTTCAAGGGCAGGGGGTTCTTCTGTTCTCTAATTTGTCCCTTATTTGATCTAGAGTTTTGGATATCAAACAAGAACGCACATTTGTGACATCTGAACTCTTCACTGTTGAGGTAAGATGAGATGCAATTTCAGTTTCTCTGGTAGTACTGGCCTGCCCTGGCGTATTCTGTTCTCCTGTCTCTTGCCTATGTTGAAGAAGTCCAACAGAGTCACAGTGTCAGAGATTATTTCCTCTGTGTTATACAGCTTCTTGCCAAACATTTAGCAGGCATATAAATAACACAGGACCAGTTTTACCTGCTGTTGCAACAGCCTGGTGAGGTACTCCAGGTGTTGCATTGCACTGTTGCTGGTATGAACCCTCCTGACGTGTGGCAGGGTGCTGGAGGAGGTGAGCAAGCTGCAGCATCCATCCAGAACTTGAAGAGCCAGCTGCGTAGGCTGGCTGTAATTGTCTGACATGTTTGCCTTAAAGCAAGGTAGAGAACACCCTTACTCTTAAGGAATCTTGGTTTTTAACTAGAGACTCCGTTTTGTTTCTTATCCATCAAGAGCACAGAGGAAATCCATTATTCCTTTGTTGATTGGATGCAGAAACAGTGCAGAGGTGTTACCAGCTAGTGGTATCTCTTAAAAGGACCATTTGTCTCATGGTGTATCTCTTATTGCAACTGGTTTGGCAAAGGTGTGGTCCTACTGATTTCGTGCTCTTGCTGCCCAGGTCCAACCTGACTTAATTTGTGAAACCTCAGGTGGAAGTCAAATTAAAGATCTTTGCTGAACAGGCTCATAATTGGGGTGCAGGAGTTTTACTGGGCAAGCTAGTTCTTTGATTTTGGCCTTTTAAAATTTAAATTTCCCACCTAGATGCAAAGAACCTGCTCAGTATTTTCACTTGCAGATATAAAGAAGAGGCAGATTAAAGATCACTGTGGTACATGTTATTCTCAATACTCTCCAGCATCTAGCATTAACCCACATTGTTCTGCAGTGTGCCATAATGATAGGGCAGTCACTGCTCTGGATGATTTGGGATAGCGTGACCCTCACTGTATGAGATGCAGAAATCCCTCTGAGTGACTCACTTAGCTCTGGAAATGCTTTTCACTGAAGGCTAGATTCAACACAACCTGTAACTCTTATAAAGTTTCCAATGCCATTTTTATGGAGTGAGGTTTGTTGTTTTTGTTAATGGTATTAGGGAAATTAAAGAAATCTACTGTCTTAGGTGGGGGTTTTAGTGGTTTTGGGGATTGGTTTGGTTGGTTTGGTTTTGCTTGGGTTTTTGTTTGGTTTTTTTAACTTTTTTAGTAAATACAGGCCCTGAATGAAAACAGTGCCATTATTCTCTGCACTTTAAACACAGTGTATTTTCACTGGCTGTCCACTTCAAGAATCTGTGAGTGTTGTGCTACAAAAAGGCTGAAAGGACAAATTTGCATCTCTGTGTAATTTAATTGGATATTGGATTTGCATGATGGCTTTCAATCAGTCTGGGAGAGGCTATTGGATGTGAAGTACAAAGTAGTGACCCAGACGTACAGACCTCTGCAGGCAGCTCTATCTGGTGACATTTAGTGAACTGTGAAGCTTTCTTTAAAAACTGAAACACATGTAATCAAAAAAGGTAAAATGTAGAGTTTATATGTAAGCATCAAAATGAATTTGCTCTATCCAGGTACAAGAAAATAAACCATGTTTTCTTAGTGAAGCTAATACCTGTGAGGCATGTTTTGGTTTTCTCTTTGTTGTTTTTAAAACCTGTGTCATCAAAATATTTTAAGCATCTGTAAATCACAGCACATAAAATAAGGCATGAATTTAAACCTGGATCAAGAATCAAGATTGCCACCTTATGCTGTACTGGTGTTAATAACAAGAAAGGCATTGCAGCTCTACCCATTTCACTGTGAATTTAATGTGTACTTTTGACTGTGGGCATAGATTAGGGGTTTGACAGAACAGAGCAGTGAGCACAGATGTTGATTTGAAACACTAAATCTCTCCTGTCAAGATTATTGCCTCAGTATTTAATCACCCTTTGAGATATACCTTTTTATTCCTAACGAAGAGAAACTTGGCTGCCAGCCACTTATCAGGATGATAGAGCTGCTTTGGTTAGGAGTTTTTTCATTCTAGTGAAATGCCTTTCTGGGTTAGTGTTTGTTCATCTAGTGCACACTTGGAACACTCTGTAGAAAGATCCTTGCTGATAGTCTGATTTCATGAAAAAATAAGGACTTTCTAAAATTGAGTTTTATGTTCAGACTATGCTTCTGGGGGAAAAAAATCTACTTTTGGAACATTTTAGTGGCAAAAATAAAAAAAAAAACCATTTTATTTTTTTCCTAAAAAAAAAGAAAGGAATATGTCTATATTAGAGTAAGAAACCCCTTGTGCAAAGGGATCAGCTAATTGTTTTCCTTGGAATATTACAGGAGTTTCTTTAGGATTCTGCCTGCTTATACCTCCAGTTTAGATTCTCTTCCCTTGTGACTCATTCTGGATTTCTTTCTCGCAGAGGACTACCCCCTAATTCACTCTTACTGACTGGTTAGGAAACTACTTCCAAAGTTCCTATATTGAAATAGATAACTCTAATAGAGTTAATAGATAAATGAGACAAATAATCAGTCTGGTAGGCTTCACAGTTTACAGCTGTTGAAGGAAGTTAAGTGACTGGGAATATCTAGATGGAAAAAAGATCAGAGCTAATGAAAAAGATCATCTGGTATCACCAGTTAACTGGATACAGAAATCTAAAGGATTACCCAATTCATGGGGGGAAGCTACAACTTGCTTCTGTGAATGTTCTCTGTTCTCTATCAGTAATATTCCTCACACTCAGTTGGGACAATTTATCACTTAAATTGCTTCAATATGTAAACCTCTTTAAGACCATTTAAATCCCTTTAATTTCATATTACTATTGGCTCAGAGAGAATCATTGAGCAAAATCAATAGGCAACTTGATATGGTAAGGACATTTTTTGCTGTGAAGTAGACTAGCACTTTGCCTGCTTAATAAGTGTCTAATTTTTGACTTGGGCAACTTAGCTGAAAAAAAAAAAATCTTTGAGCTCATCAATTTTCTCAAAAATCTTCTCACCACTGAAACTACAGCACAACCAAACTGGCAGCTCCAGGAGGGTTCTGTAAGGTCTTGAGTTGCCCCAGCAGCATTTCAGGGGGTGGCTTTTGCACTGCCGAGGTGGCAGCTCCCTCTGAGCTCACTCCTGCCTGAGATTATGGATTGTCTGGTCCGTTCATTTCAGACCTCTTGGGAGCTTCACTATGCTGTGGTTTTGAAGAACTTGGAAGAGACCAGCTGCAAAAAGAACATCCTCCACATTACTGATCCCTCTTGTCTATGCACACAAATGCTAAAACATAAATCAAATATTTCCTTTTCTTTTCAGTAGCATTACACATTCTCCCAGTGGTGCTGGAATTCCTGGCTTTGTGTGGTGTAATACTTTTTTTCCTCATACAGTTTGTTCACCTCAGGCCAGAACTCAATAAATTATTTTAGTCCACTCTGGTCGATTTGAATAAATTTGTTTGGGCCAACTTGCATTTTGTAAAGGCTGTAAGGGAATATTTTGGATTAGAGTCCCCAGTTGCCAGCATATTCCCTGTTATTGCCCCATGAAGCAAATACATAGGAGCAGGGAGCTGTACAGCCAAGAGGTGCAGAAGGATGCTATCATTCCCAAAGCATTTCCTGCATGACCCTGGGCAAGGCTCTGTTTACGTGTTCCATTCCCCAACTGCAAAGTGGAGACACTGGGAATCAAACACTCCCTTTCTCCTGAGGCCCTCCAGAAGAATTCAGTCGTGTTCCCTAGTGGCATTCCACATCAGCCTGTGGCACAGAGCAGCCTGGCCCAGCTGGAGAATGAGGGCCTGGCTCTGGGCAGGGGCTGAGTGTTCCTGCTGGGTTATTACCTGCCTTACGTAATGTGGCTGTAGCTTGTTCCTGCTCGTGCTCGCCCACCTGAATGCACCAATTGCCAAAAGATAAGGGCTCGGGTTGCACAACCACTGACAGCTGCTGCACTCTTTCTCAAGCATTCCATTACTCTGACCTTGGGGACAATCTGGCAGCTGATCCCCAGACCATCAACTGAGCTGATGTGACCGAATAATCTGTATTGTGAAGTAACCCACACTGGGTCTTTACCAAATAATTCAGAAAATTTACCAGTTGTTGATGTTTTTGAAAAAATAAACCCATTTTTGTGACTATTGAACTGAAACCAGCATATGTAAATAAAATCTTCACTCTTAACTCCAGTGACTTTCATGCAAACAAACCTATAATGTTGCTAAATGTGGTGTATCATGAATACTAAGTTATGCAAATCCAATAACAGCAGCTTAAGATGATGAATATGATTTCTAGAATTAAAGAAGCAGGATACAAAGGTTCACTGGATGATTCACAGACATAAAGAACTGCACTAGTTATTTAGGATTAGCTTTACATGGAGCCTGGAAAAGAGCAAAAGACTGAAATCTCTTGATTCAGCATTGCTACTCACATTTTCTCTGCTCTCTAACATTGGCTCAGCACATCTACCCATTGTTTTTATTTGCACACCCAGCCTACAGATAGTAGGCATCAGGGAGCTGAGAGGCATACCAAATTCATTTTTAAAATCCAGGAAAATAATGATCTAAAAGGCAAAGTGCCTCCATTATGAGAACTTGCAGTTAAAAGGGAGTAGAGGTGCCCACCCTATTCAGCACAGAACCTCGCAAATTTCTTCCTTTTGTGAAGTTATGAAACTTCCTCTCTTTGAAATCAGTGTAATTCCTAAGAGTATTTGGATTTATGCATCTGGATTTTGGTGCTGCACAGCAATAACTTGTAATCAATTTTTTCCTTTAATTTTTTTAAGCCTTTGTCCTGCTTCCTCAATTAATTCCAGTCAAATAAATATTTCCAATGAAATAAAACCCACAACTCATCACTATTCAGTGAAACCTCTTCTGTCTTTAATTACTTGTAGGCCTGCTCTGGAAAAAAACTTACAGGCTGACTAAATCCTTTGGCTGAAATATATCTTTAGATTACCTGTCACGGGGGATAGAACTTTAAATGCAGTAAAAGATCAGTCTGGCTGGTTACTTTAATGGTCTTACTGGACCCAACAATTATTTATTTATTTGATCCAGCAAAGATATTATATGTAGGATAGAAATTAATAAAACGTTGCTGTTGCTAGTAGGTTTATGGGGGTTTTGATACATAGAAAAGAAAAGTGTGCTGTGCAAAGCTGGCCCCACAACCTGTAAGAGCTCAGCAGGTTCAAAAATCTCATGTATAGTTCTGAGGGCTTATCAGTATGAAGTAAGTTTAAAGTAAATTTTTCTCTAGTTGTCATAAGTTACCTTGTCTGGTATACAAGGAAGATCAGGCAATAAGTTCTGTCATTTATTCTTAAATAAGACAATTTTGGGGCGCTTCCTCTTAGGTCATCAATAGCTATACAACCTCCTATAGCGAGTGGCACTGGGGTGCATCTGCATCCCACATCAAATATAACCTCATAAACCTCCCTAGAAATGGGAGGGTTGGACACTTGTGTAAATTATCTGTCCAGATGAAGCAAGCATGAGAGAGCAGTTTGTGAAAGTAAAGCTGCAGTGTAAATTGGCTTAATCTAAGCAAAAAAAGTAAATTCTTGCCTTGCTTGCTGCTGAGGTCTGTAGCTGCCCTGAAGTGTTGTGTGAGTCTCTCTTCACTCCTGACCAAATGCTCTCTATTTCTCTTTGACAACTGTGAACAATCAGGTGAATTTCTGCAGCTGCTTGTTATCACTGCTGTTGCTGCTAGCTACTTTTATGACACACTACAGCATAATAGCTCCCATATCAGCTGCTGGTTGTGGTGCCTGCTTAGAACGAAATGACAGGGTTTATCCAACCTGCTCACAAGCTCTCTGGCTCCAGCACAGTGAGGTCTGCCTGGCTTCCATCCTGAGCAGAAAGGAAAGGGCAGAGAGGATAATTAGCCATAAATCAAAATGCTTCCCCATGCTCGCTCCCAGGGCAGAGTAACAGTTTGCTGCCAGACACTGAAGGCTGAATCTGTCCCATCCAGACTGGTTCCAAGAGCAGCAATTGATTTACTCAGGACAAAACAGTCACGATTACTATGGAAGAGGGAAAATCCTGATTTTTAAACTACAGACTCCATGTGAGATGTGTGTGTCCCCTTGAGGATATGATTGCAAAGCTTTAGGGATTTTATATGAACCAGGGAATGGATAATGGGTGTTTGGTACATTGGTGCTCTCAGATACTTTCCCCAATCATTGTGCTCTCTCTCCTTTCCTCATTATTACTTGCCCTCTATGACTATCTTTCTCTTGAGATTAAATCCCACTTTTTTGAAGAAGAAAGAAATTAGCATCTAATTTGCATTCCAAAGAGCCAAACAAATTGGACTATGTTCAGCACAAGAGGCTGAACATAGAATAATTACAAGACCAGATCAGACTTGTGGTTTATTTCATGATGGATATTTGAGTAGCTGTAGCCAGTTTTCTAATTAAGTGAGCTATGGCTATTTAGATTAACTTGGACTGTTAGTGTTTTATATTTTCATTCAACAGTTTTGCTAAAGGTTTGTTGTTATTTTAAGGCAGTTCCAGAAAACATGCATTTGAAGTTCTTATTCAGAAATGTCCTTGTAAACAAATTAGAGTATTTTTTTCCCTTGTCGCTTTCTAAAAGGGATGCAGCTGTGATAGGAACATTTTGACAGGGATGTCTGGAGCAGCCCACCATCAGGTTATCATGGCTCGATGTTTCTCTGCTCTCTGTTACAATGAACTCCCTGTAGCTGTGCTGTGATTCACCTTGGGTGCTAGATTTCCATGTTTCTGTGAGGTCTTTTTTCCACGTGGCACTTTCAACACCAGTGATTTTATTCCAGCAGAACTAGCAGTAATGGAAGTTAGGAGTCTCAAATTGTGAAGTATAATTTTCCTTCTGCACCTTTGCATTGGTGCCTCATCTTTGCTAGTGCCCAGATTTTTTTTTCCACGTGATGGGACAGAGATGTGAGTATGCAAAAATAAGAGATTATAGAAAAATTGAAAAAATGCAATTGAAGTTATTATCTTCAGTGGCTACATGACAGGATTTCAATAGTACCAGTGGAAGCAAGTGAAGTATTAAAAAAAACCCAAAAACAAACAAACAAACAAAAACAAAACCAAAACTATTAAGATTAGTTTTTTCCAGGTTGTTTTATTTAGCAGCAGGACAACCATAAAAAAAACCCAAACAAAAACAAACAAAAAAACCAAACTAGAAGTGATGCAATAAGCAAACAAAAACCAGAATGAAGGAAGAAGGTGTGTGAGAAGTGAAACCAGCCAAAATACTGCAGAGATGATAAAAAACTGAAGGATAACTCCATTACAGACAAGAGAAGGAGAATATAACAAGCTTGAAGAACGGAGGAACTGGAAGAAGCCCTTGCTAGAAATACAGAAATGTGGTGAGGTAAGAGTCAGAGTTGGGTGAGGTGGCAGCAATGCTACCCACGTACATACCCAGGGAGCAGAAAAGAGAAGCTACTAACAGATGTCTTCAGGGAGGCCAAGAGCAGAGAAGTACCTTGCCCAGGAGCCAGCAGAGAATCAGTCTGTCTTATTAAACTTTGAAGTTAATAAAGTAGAGGTTTTGGAAGGTTCTATGGTCACGGAGATGGGCTGGAAGAGCCCCAGAGTTGTGCAATGTCCATTTTCTTACCTGCATTGACAGCAGATGTGAGGGCCAGAGTTTTTGTTTTGAACTGATTGTTTTCATGAGTGTATTTTAGGTTTAAGTTAGAAATTACTTTGTCTGAGACTGCTGCTATGCCATCAGGAACGGTCCTAATTCTTTTTCCAGGTCATCTGCACTGTGGAGACCAGAGACAAGCTCCACACAGCCCAGCTGAGGAACGCTCTCTTGGAACGCTACCCCACAGCTGCCTGGATGGAGCGGTGACGGGCACAGCGCGGCGCACCAGGGCCTCTGACAAGGATTCTACACAGCCCCAGTCTTGAGGCTTTCACAACAAATATTATCTTTCAAAGCTGAACAGTTAGCAAATAGTTTCAGGATATTTATTTCCTGCTCAAAATGTAGCAAATGTCTTTGGGGAAGAAAAGTTAGACTCAACACTTTAGTTTAGCTAAGAGAAGCTCTTAGTCTCTGCTGGTGTTGGAATTCCTCAACTCGTTATCAGCTGGCTGCCCGGGTTTTAGCTAGTTTGTAGAATCCAGTGATATTCCATAAACAAACAGGGAGAAAACATTTCTCTGTACATCTGACTATTGACCTCTCAGAGGTCTTTTGATTTTGATGCCCCTCGTTAAAGTACTGCAGCTCCTTCTGTCACTCTTAGCCACACTACAAGTACAGAAATTTTCTGTTTCCAGGCCAGGAACAGTTTTCTGTTTGCTAAATCTGCTTCAGGAAGTGTATATATGTGTGTGGGGTTGAACACACTTCTGTTCTGATTTTTGCTACCATGCGAGGAAAAATTATGCTAATAGAAGGTGATTTAAACAGACAGTAAAACCCTTGGAAGATAAAAGCCAATATAATATTATTTTTTTCCCAAGGGAAAATAGATCCTTTCTGCAAAATAAAATTCCAAAATATTTTGCAAAAATTTTAAAAGTGTATTAGAGCTTGTAAACAGAATGCAAATGTATTTCTTCCCTCTGCCTTTGGAGACTCAGTATAAAAAATAACATATAAACTGGCTTGTGTTTCTGTATAAAAAGGGGTCTCACTACCCAGGTGAATTTTGTAATTAGCATTCCACTGATTATCTTAGTCTGTCTAAAACAGACTCTATCCATCTCACATGATAGATTAAGTACAATGTTAATAGTGGCATATATTTAAAGACCAGATGTTAATAGCCAAAGGCAGTGCTGGGAGAAGAGGAAGCCTAAGTCTTAGGCACATGGCTAATGCAATTAACAAAGAACACATTGACCTAAATACCATTTTTATCATTACAGGCAGAGACTAACTAATAATACAGCAGAGTGAGATGGGAGGAAATGTGAGTTTCTCTAAGTTCAGGCCCTCTTCTGAATGTGCACACACCACAGTTGTGCCTTTTCATTCAGGCAGAATTTAACCTCAGCTCTGGGAAGACCTTACAGCACCTTCCAGTACCTAAAGAGGGCCTACAGGAAAGCTGCATGGGACAAGGGGCAATGGCTTTAAAGTGAAAGAGGACAGATTGATATTAGGTATTAGGAAAAAATACTTCACTCTGAGGGTGATGGGGCACTGACACAGGTTGCCCAGAAAAATTATGAATGCCACATCCCTGGAAGGATTCAAAGCCACGCTGGTTGGGGCTTTGAGCACCCTGGTCTAGTGAACAGAACTCCATGGAAGGGACATTGGAACTAAGTGGTCTTTGAGGTCCCTTCCAACCCAAACCATTACGTGGTTCCATGATCCATCTTTCTCTGTAGCTGACACAGGCAAGATGGGACGAGAAGGGCAGCACTATGGCTGTCTCTGCAGTATTATTTTTCTGGGAAATAACCTTAAGCTCCTTCTTCTCATGGTTCACAAAGGAGCAGGAGTAGAGAGTGTGACAAATGGTGGACAAAAAAATAGAAGTTTATAGATTTGGTCTGGTTTTGGAAGGACTATAATGGTTTGCATGTGGAGCTAAAAATTATTGATGCTCCAATGGTTAGTTTTGTCCCCTTCTTGCCATCCCAAATGATGGGTCTAGGCCTTGGTCCTGTAAATCACAGCTGTGTCCTGTCAGATGCAACTCCTTTCTCCACTGTCAGATGAGCTTAAGAAATCTGTATGGAAATAGATGACAGAGTCCATATTACATACTTGCTACTTCCATTGGAATGAGAACTAAAGCACATCCTCAAAGAGCAGATTTCAGGATGAAAACCCACTATCAATAAGGGTGTCAAATTACCCTCTCATGTGTTTTGGCAAAAGTCTCAGGAAATTTTGAGGATGTCTCAGATACCTGCATGAGATGAAAATGGAGTTTTATAACCAAAGTTCTCAGCAGTGGCCAACAGGTTCTGCTGTCTGTATATTTGGTTTCAAATTTTGTATTATCCTGGACTTTATTGTTTTAGAAGCTCAGAGCATTAATAACTTCTTTCCTAATCAGTGGGAACTGCATTTAGCAAGTCTTCACAAACCTGGGGCAAGAAGATGTAGTAGATAGAGCAACCAAAATTCAATGCACTTGAAATCACTATAAGATTTTGGAAAGGTGTTTGGGGTGGGGGGAAGGAAGGTGGTGTCCAGAAGGTACTTAAAATGTCAAATATTATATTTTCAGTTTGGTTTTATTTTTTATTGTTTTAAGCATAAACCTACTTTAAAATGTAAATCACTCTTCAGTAAAAACCACTTTATATGTGAAGATATCAGAGGTGTTTTTCATTCTGTATTGCCTTTATTGAAGTCTCATTGGCTTAAAAGATAAAATCAAGATCTTCCAAGGGAAAAAAAACCCCTCAAAATGAGACATTTAAATGAATGTATGCTTGGAAAGAATAATGAAATACCTGTGCTGCTAACTTTTTCCTTTTTGAGTTATGAAATATAATAAGATCTATGGCATTTCAAAGATCTAATAATGTGATTTTGAATGTTTTATTTAAAGAAGTATTTTTATATAGAATGTTCTTATGTACCTTGAAAAATAACTTTAAGGATTACGTAAAAATTTCACTAACGGTTAAATCAGCAAAATATAAATCTAAGCATTGTATTTATCTGAAAAATAATTAAAGTTCTGCTATGCCACCTCAGCAATGAAGGATTTTTCATTCTCTTGTGCGATAATGATAGCAACCTCACTTTAAAAAAATCAGAGGTAATGTTTTTGTTTTATCTGTCATTGGCATTGGCTCAAAATCCACGTCATTCATGCGAGGGGGGAGCTCTGAGCTGCCAGGGAGGAAGGAGATGCAGCTCTGGCCCCGGGCAGTGGAGGGGCACTCCTGGCCTGCTCCCCAGCAGGGTGGAGGTCCAGCACGGACTCTGCTCGCCGCAGAGGACGAGGTGCTGGAGCTTGCCCTGGGCTGGCTGTGCTCCTGGAGCTAAGGGAGCTGTCCTGGGCACACACTGCCGGTCAGGGCCACAGCACAACTGTCTGTGCTGGTTTGCCTCAGTCCTCCTTCCCAGGACTGATGCAAACAAGGTGCATCTTAAATTGAAACAAAATCTCTTCCCACACTGATTCCCTCATTTTTTCAGCCAGGTCCTGTTAGCTGGGGATTAACATCTAAATCCCTGCCAGTATGTGTTTTTGCAGCGTCAGGAGCAGTTCATCTCCTCATGCAGGTGGCATGTCCTCACAGGCAGCACCTTGCCTTCTGCCCTACTGCTTTTGGGAGATTCCCAAACTCCCCGTCCCACGATGCACTACGTGCATTTGACATGTTATTGTTAAACTTTGGCTAGACCCAAACATAGACGTGGTTTACTGAGTGGAAAAGTAAACTGCAACACTCTGGGATTGGGCTGTAATTCTTGCCAGTCGTTTATTGGATGTTCTTGGTTCTCCTGTCACTTTGGCTGCAGTGTGATTAACTGTAAGCAGTCTGCCATGTAAAGGGTGTTGATGCTTGTAGAGTTTTCTTCTGTTACAAATCTTTGCTTTCACGTGCTCCTAAACTTTTGCTACATCTCAAAGGAGGAATCCTTCAGTACCTTGTTCCCTCCTGATCTGAGGAATTTCCCATTGTTCAAAAGCACTTTTTTTTTTAAAGCCTCAGCAAGAACTGGTGGCAGTATTTGGAAATATGGAAATAATAAAATATTAGTATTTTGAACTATGTCAATAATAATCAATATCCTGTACAGCTAAGCCCATACAGCCTTTCAGTCTGAAGAAATGAAGAGTCCTTAAGGACAGACCCAGAACATCTGAGTGCATCCACACAAAGGATACAAGGGGCTTGTCCTGTGCTGTTAACATCTGAAAGCTCCTCTAAAAGCAGGTACTTTTACTTCTGATTTACTTGCTGCTGGGGGGGTTGCAGGGGCAGATTGCAATTGTGAATATCCCTATCCCTCACACTTTTGAAGTTTTGGAGAAGGACGTGGTTTTCCTTTTGATAAGAGGCCTAGAGTGTCTTTAGAAGGACATTTTAAATCGTGTAATTGCTATGCTTAGTAAACTGGCCACCCTGTGTATTCCTACAGGAGGCACCTAAGTGGTTTTCCTTTGTGAAAATGGTCTCAAAGAATGCTGATAAATAATGCAATAATGTTCCTTACACCTCTCTTTCCTCCTCTCACCTCCTTCCCCTCATGCCTGTGCTGTAGCTATGTTTGGAGCTGCAGGGGCCGTGTAAAGTTTCGTACAGTACATGGATTGTGCCATATTATTATTGCTCTTCTGAGGAGCAGGAGTAAAGGAAACAACGGATTTTTTTTCATTTGCTTTCAACAAACCTATGGTAATTTCTTGAGCTGTTCACATAGCTCTTGCATACAGAGACTGTACCAGAATGCCCACAAACATCCGACTGTGGGACCTCAAATAGTGGTCAAATTCACTGCACTCCATGGCAGTGATCAAGGGGGTCATTCCCCAGCTCCACCAGGGTTCTGATGCTCTGCAGGGAACCAGCTGTTTGGCCCCAAAGCAAATTAAATATCCTTAATTAACCAACCCTTGGGTATTTTCAAAATCTGGCTCAGTCGACTCCTGTTGTGTTTAGAAAAATCTAGGTCAGCATGAAAAAGAGGCAAAGCAAGACAACATATTGAGATTAGGAGACGAGTTTTTCATTGCTCCCTCACAAAAATGAGTTAAAACCCTGAAGGCTTTAAAAGTGGTTCTTGAAAACAGGTAGGAGACCTCTCGCTCCTTCTGTTGAGGCTCAGCAGTGTTTCTGAGCTGATGCTGCATGTCCTGATTTACACATGCAGATGTCCTCAACAGAGCTCGATTTGAGCAGTGATTTGCCAAACATGCTGATCTGGATAACTTGTCTTTAAGGAGTAAATTACACTCATTTCCATATATTATGATTAAAGGGTGAAAATGGATCTGGGTGGTTTCTTTGTTTTCTTCTGCAACAAAGGTACCAAGCTATCACAGCAGAAAAGTACTGTTTTAAGTGATGTGGTTGTGACTTGTATGAAATTCTTTCTTTTGATCCCCAATGCAGATCAAATAAATAATGAATGGGGGTGGTTTTCTTGTATGGCTAGAAAAAACTAGCATGGTTGCTTTAAATTTTCTTGGCATCTACTTTACATTGTTAATATAATGCATATCTAGTCTTGCACTTAGACTTTCATAGGAAGGGTTGGAGTTTTTTATGCTTTCCAATTTGAAATGGATGTCTAAACTGCACTTATTTGTCAGTGCTGTCACCAGCCAGTTGGCAGAAATATCCATCCTGAAAAATCTTTATTAACATCATCTTAGCTTTCTTGGTGATTTACCTTATTTAGTGGTCTTTCAAAAGTAAAAGCTCCTCTGTATGTTTCATTGGGGTTTCCTTTCAATGGGAAATGATATTTTGAAATATTTTGTTACAGTGAATTCCTTAATTTGAAATTGTTTTCCTTTAGCAAGCAGGGCGGGTTGGGTGTTGATGGGGATGGTTTGACACCCAGCCTTTGGGAACACGGGATGCACTTCTGTTGCTCTGCCCTTCTGTTGTGGAAAGGGCATTTTGATTGCAGTGGAAAGAGCTGCTCTAAGTGGTCAAGAGCAATCCCTTATGCCAGCAGAGAGCCTATCGAAGCCAGGAATGTGTGTCTTTGTGAGCTGAGGTGCCAAACTGGATTTGTGCTCCTGCTGGCTTTTACAAATAATTTTATAATGTATTAAGGGTATGTTTATCTTACTGTGATGTTAAGAACACTACAAACACTTTCTCAGAAATGCTATCTCAATATTATTTCCAGTCTTGTCATACTGTGGGTTCCTTCCTTTTCCTCAAGGCCAGTCAACATTGCTTATCCCATGCTCCTCAGGTTTGCAGTTGGGATCTCATTGTGAAGCCTCCAAAACTTCAGCAGACAGGTGGCTACACTATTTACAGCTCTGGGACAGAGCAAACACTGCTTGGTTTTTGTTTGGGTTTGTATTTTTGTGAGTTTTTTTTAAACAAGTGTTAATACTGAACTGCTCTGAAGCAAAGGTTGGGGAAGAGAAAGCGTCTTGAAGCTAGATGAACACGTGATAGTTGCATTTCTAAAATCTTTGATAAGCAATGCCCAGCACCCTCCAGGGAGAAAGCTGCTAAAATCTGTCATGCTAAACAAAAATCCCAGAGAGGCTTCAAAAACTGCTGCTGATGCCAGTGCCTGGCTAAAACTTGCTCTAACTTGGTCATTTGTTAAACTACGGCAGTACATTTTTTTTCTACTCCAGCTTCCTTGGGCTGCAGGGAGGAAGCTTTGCCATTGCCTGTCTAATTACAGGCAGTCTAAGAGGATGTGGTTAACTTCTCAGAGCTGTGATGTACCTGTAGCCACTCCAGAGCCCAGTGGAAGGGCTGAGGGTGAACCTGACCAGCGCTTGGAATGCAGCCTGGCCACAGGAGGGGAGGGCAGAGTAGTATCAGTGATGGGACTTTCTCTGGAGAGCTGATCCTGCACATTCCCAGTGTGAACACTGATACTGGTGTCATGAAGGTGTCTATGTATTTTGTATGGGCATTTTATTTCTAGGATGCATGAAAAACAACTTATTCACCTTTTAAGAACCTTTATTCCAGGGTCACAGAGTAAGACAAAAGGTTACACAGTAGAACGTAGCTCAGGCTCTTGACATTCCTGTTGGATTTCTAGCCACTAAATGAGTTTCTACTTCTCCATAACACGTTAAAGTTAACAGTTTGCCATTAAACAACAACAAAACCCAAGCCACAAACAAACCTCCATTTCAAACCCTTCAGTTCTCCATGCTTTTAGTGAAAGCAAAAGCTTTATGTACCCGTGCTAGAATAAAGCTTCCCACATGGGAGTGTTACAGTCTGCAGGTACTGCACAGTTACTCATCACCCCTTGTGGAGCTCTCACAGGTTAGAGAAAGAACAACCTTTTCTTACCCTTTCTTCCAGAACATGGCATGGCAAAACTCCCCACACCAGTTAGTACTTTAAATAGTTATTCCTTTTAAAAGTGCTAAAACTACACAGGCTAAATTCTTGTACAAATATTCAAAAGTAAAAGACAGTATGATGAAAGACTCACTACATACAGGAAATACTCTTGAGGGGTGCTTATGATGGTCTCTCAACCTCACATTTCAGAAGACCAGCATCTGGGAAACACTGGTATATGTTTATTCACTACACCTAATTTCATTCCCAAATAACAACTTTTCTACTCGATTTTTGAATGAGAATTTTTTCTTTGGATAATAAATTACTTCTCAAAAAAAAGCTGCCCTCAAAGCTACTTTATACTATAGTAACTCATAACTTAAAATCTTCATTAAAAAGATGAGGTCATGCTGCATAAATTTAAGGCACTTGTATTAAACCAAGTTAAAGTGCTTTATGTATCCAAGCTCACTGCACCTCAGCCTGAGCTGAGACCTGGTCTTTGCAATGTGCCTGCAGCTGTACAGTTGTCTGTCCTTTGTGGAACAAAACAAGCAGACAAAACAAAATACAAAGAGCAGGCTTTAAAACAACAACATCAGTCCCATAGAGAAAATATAAGTAAATTTAAATCCTATTACAAAACAGGTGCAAGCTGCCTTGTGGCTGTCAACAACCCTCCTGGTTGCAGAAGAACAATTCTCCTCATGAAAAGGTAATTTATCAATCACTGCTACCAGCTGTCAATCACACACCAAAATCTGCAGAGGAGCAACTTTTGGCTTCCTGTATAATAGGATTAAAATTTGGTAGTGCCAAGACTGAAGGGCTGATTTTCTGCTGAACTATCTACAGAGCCCTGGGAATTTTGTGTTGCTTAGCAAGAGGAGAGTTGCTTGGGTAGAAGGGCACTGCATCATGCAGCAGGAATGTGATTTAGCTAATTAGAGCACCTAGATATGTATGTGGGGGTCTTTTCAGAAAAAAGAGATGAAGGATGTGAGAAGTGACTTCTTTCATTGTCTTCTAGTACTGCTTCTTGGCTGGAGGCTTGTAAGACACCAGGAGACCAAAGGAAGCATATCCAAATAAAAGGGTCTGAACGAACCATTGAAACTGAACAGCCGGGTCAGTGATTCCTTTAGCTCTGCAACATTAACGAAAACACAAAATGTGTCAGAAAACTTTGCTCCTGCAGGCTGTACTGGTAAAGCAGGGTTAGCTATCTCTACCTATCTTTGAGATTCAGACTGGATTAGAACACTTCAGCTCAGCACATCAGTTTCCATCTAGTGAGACATTTCCTGTGCTAACTAAACAAACCAGCTCTTGGGGTTTCAGGATGTTAAGCTATTTATTGAAGAAAAGCTGTTTCAAACATTCTATGCATACAATTTCCTCAACAATATATAAATTGCAATCCCCATCTGTCCTATTTGAAATTACTTATCCCAGAACTTTGTGTACAAAGAACCAAGAAACTGGAGTAACTTAATACTGATCTTAATACACGAATCTGAATATAATTTCTTGTTGACTGTGTTAGACAAGAGAGACTTTATGCTGGCAGGGCAGAGACCTGACAATGACTGTGGGATGAGGGATGGAGGAACACTGGTATCTGAATCTGTGGCTACACCAAGACAGGTAACAAGGCTGAAGGTGCTTCACTTAATTTATTAAGAAGAGACCTTCCTATGTTAGTTAATATAACATATTCTGTAAATTACAGAAAATTTCATATCCTCCTCCATTGTTCTTGAGAAGTACTCCCACTGAAAGGAACAAGTATAAATACAACAGCAAACCCAAGGGATTTCACATTTCCAGTAAACAATTCCATCAGGCATAATGCTGTGTCTTCTTGTTTATAATCCCAGCTGCAATGTTTTCTAATTAGTGCGGAACCTGGAGAACAAGGGCTTAAGAAATTTACCTGCTGCTAACAAAGCAAACATAACAAATAAACCACATGCAGCAATACAGGCCAAGAGCCAATGACAATACTAGTGCTGATTAACAAATTTCTATCTGAGTCCTCACACTTACTCCTTATGTCTCCTTTGTGGTGTTGCCAAGTACACATAACTCTGACATAAGTGAAAAGAAATGGTGTTTGGTGCTCACAGAAGTACAACTGTAAGGTAATCTAAAGCAGCATTCCTGATAAAGTGATGATGGGCAGCCCATCTCTGCCTTTTTCTTGGGTTTTTTTTTTTTTTGGCGAGTTTTGACACTACTTTGTAAAACTTCATTTAATTAATGTAAAATTACATAATGCAAACGAAATGTAAAATTTACATTTAATTAAGGTAAAATTCATTACAATATACTTATTTGGTCTGTTTACTGGTAGTCAAGTTCCCAGATAGCAAATTATTTGCACACTTAAGACCTAAAGTTTTAACTTTAAAGCTACATAACTTAAAATGCCTGTCTGATAAACACAAAACTTTTAGTAACTCTCATTTTGAAGGCAGAAATTATTCATCCATACTCTACTATCTTTAAAAAAAAGAATGCTGCCCTTATGCAGCATTCCATGAAACAAAATCCTGCTGCTCCCAAGAGCTGTTACCTGAGAAGCCTGGGACAGACAGCAGAGAATGACCCACATGAAGTGGAAACCCATCATTTGTACCATGGCAAACAGACTGCACCTACTCTGCAGTGCATGAGAACCTAATGAGTAGCTATGTTCTCCTGGATTCCTGCAGCCAACAAACAGAAGGACGAGGTGCTGGAGCACTCCTCTCCAGGTAAATTGTTATCCTAACAGAAGGACGAGGTGCTGGAGCCCTCCTCTCCAGGTAAATTGTTATCCTAACAGAAGGACGAGGTGCTGGAGCACTCCTCTCCAGGTAAATTGTTATCCTAACAGAAGGACGAGGTGCTGGAGCACTCCTCTCCAGGTAAATTGTTATCCTAACAGAAGGACGAGGTGCTGGAGCACTCCTCTCCAGGTAAATTGTTATCCTAACAGAAGGACGAGGTGCTGGAGCACTCCTCTCCAGGTAAATTGTTATCCTAACAGAAGGACGAGGTGCTGGAGCACTCCTCTCCAGGTAAATTGTTATCCTAACAGAAGGACGAGGTGCTGGAGCACTCCTCTCCAGGTAAATTGTTATCCTAACAGAAGGACGAGGTGCTGGAGCACTCCTCTCCAGGTAAATTGTTATCCTAACAGAAGGACGAGGTGCTGGAGCACTCCTCTCCAGGTAAATTGTTATCCTAACAGAAGGACGAGGTGCTGGAGCACTCCTCTCCAGGTAAATTGTTATCCTAACAGAAGGACGAGGTGCTGGAGCACTCCTCTCCAGGTAAATTGTTATCCTAACAGAAGGACGAGGTGCCGGAGCACTCCTCTCCAGGTAAATTGTTATCCTAACATAAGACTTAGATGGCCTTGCTCATCCAGTCCGATTAGTTCAAGTATTTTATCCCACTGACCTGCAGATGCAAGCAGACCTGAAAGAGTCCCCCCACATGAAAGTGTCCAATTGTGTTCTCACTACACAGACCCAACTGTCTGAGCGTGCAGTCAGCAGAATCGCAATCCTGACGAGGGAAGATCTGATCAAATTGTAACACCTGAAGTCACCAGGCTATTTCTCTTGTTCCCTCTGCCTCCTGAGCAGCAGTGTGACCCGGCAAACAGGGAGTTCAGAGGCTGCCAGACAAGCTCTGGCTCCCCTTGCTGCTGCCAGTTCTGCAAGTAGCCAGCCCTTGGTTTTGCTGCCCTGCACAACAATAACCACTGGGAGAACCGGCAGCAACATCCTAGGAGGACAGCAAACTATCACTGCAGCAAGGGTTTTATACCAGCACCCTCTGAACTCACTGCTGCTGAGAGCCACCACAATCAGTCTGCAGCTTATGTGACTTGATTCAGAAATCCCTTGCAGAGAACCTGTGTTGGAGTGAGAGGAGGGGACAACTTACTGGCATAACTTAATACCGTAGAGGGCTTCCACTATGTGAATCAACCAGGATATCCAGAACCTGAGGGAAAGAAAACATGGCTTATTCTGTGGAAAATTAGGGAGAAGACTGTTCTATCCAAGATGCATTATGAAGAGAATATACATGTGGAAGCACTGAAGCGACAACTTATTTTAGCCTAGAAAGGAAGGGGTGTTTTTCATCTTGAAAAAACCTCACAAGAGTACACTTAAAAGGCACTGAAACCGACTGAGAAAATCAGAGGAACTGTAACTTCTGCAATAAGCCTTGACCTGCTATTTGAAGCATCCACTGGGCTTCCAAAACTTTCAGCACTTAGATTAAGCCAAGAAGCCAAATGCTTAGTGAAAGCAGTACAAGTTAATCTTAGTTAAGCATGCAAAATCTGTCCTTTTACCTCCACAAGTATTTTTGGTGAATCCTAAAGAGCCACTCAAGTTTTCACAGATTTAGTTCTACGAAAACAATAGTGTGTATGGACTCAGAATATATAATGTGACTGGATGAACCACTCTTGGCCTACAAATTTTTATATAGAAGCTTTTGTAGGAAAAAAAAAAGTTAGACAGGATATTCAGTTAGGATCAATTCAGTACCTTACTAGAACAAAATATGCTCTGAGAAAAGATGAAGGTTCTACATGATGCATGGTAAAATAAACAAGAAAGCCCTACTGATTTCTGTCTTTACAGGAAGTCAGCGAGCTCAAGGAAATATTTCCCAGCTTTTTTTGTTAATTAAACTGTTAGCAAAAACTAAGATTCAGAACCCAGCAAAACTTAGCAGTTTGTTCAGCAGTTTGTTTCTCATGTGGATCAGTACTAGGGTTGAAAATGTTCTTTAACTGAAGCTGGATAAAAAAGATTCCTAAAGAAAGAACTGTCTGCTCAAGTAATAACTGGAGGGAAAAAAAGACTTTCAGCAGATGGTACAAGTATAACTTTGGACTAATAACTGCCATCAAAAGTGGTATCTTAACATTTTTCCACTTTCTTGTCAAACCATCAGTGATGCCAAATTCCAAGTTGAATTTTTCAACTATCAAATTGGTCTTAGGCTGTCTAGTCCTCTACATACTTATTACCCCACACCCTTAATTATAATGAGCTTGAAAGGAGAGCTCTTTAAATCTAATTAACAACTGGGTTACAGGAAAGCTTGTTAACACAGACTAAGCACAGGAGTCAGAGAGAGGCAAAATAAATACACAGTCAAATATAACTTACCCGTAGCATACCCATTTGTGGTGGTGCTCCACTAAATAATTAAGGAAGGTACCAAATAATCCCAAGTAACTATAAGGTATAGTTGAAGGCCAAAGTGTTACCCACTGAAACAAAGGAAAGAAAACAAAGTTATCTTACTTCAAAGTAGAAGTACTATCAACTTAATCTTCAAAACAGCTTTATTTTTTTAGCCCCATGAGTTTATGGCTAATTTATTCAGAATCCTTAAATTCTTTCATTCCATTAACCTTGTCCAGGGACCATATTCTTCCAGTAGCCTTTGAAAGATTCCAACTAGGAAATTTCTATTCCTTGACATACCAGATGCCAAGGGGATAAGTTTAAGGTTACTGTCTGGGTACCAAGAGTGCATCTGCACGTTAAGTAGCATTTAAATTGTAAGCTCATTACCTATTAGACATGGAAGCTGCAAAACCTACATTGTCTTTGTCCTGAACAAGTTAATCTGAGGCAAGTGACCTGAAGAAGCCAAACAATGAATACACTATTTAGGAGGATTATCTATTTATCTAAAACTAGGGAAATCAGTCTTTCTTCTGTTGTCCTCTAAAAAAAGGAAAATGTCAGATTTTTGTTTATTTTGAACAGGGCACAGAAGATAACGGAGCACAAATCCCAAGAGCAGAGATGCAGAGCTTCTTTCCAGGTTTCTTTCCTGTCACAGAGCTGCTCTGCAGTGTTTACCACTGCGCACCCTGGTTTCACAAGGCGGGGAGGAGAAGCAGGCGGTGAGTGATGAGCTGTGCGCTCCGGAGTCCACTGGGGACGGAAGGTGAGCACTAGGCCAGGCCAAAGTTCACGCTGCCTTATCTTGCTTCTGCTATCAACAACTGCAGTGCCTCGCTAGGTGTAAATTTAGCTATGCCAAAGATGAGGAGAGGTGATGGGTCTAAACAGGGAATCTGCTAAAAGCCCTTTCTGTTTCTTGAAACAGCCCAAAAACTGTTTTCTGAGCGGCTTGATGTGCCTTGACCATCATTTTTACAGCGGTGGTTCTTAAGTTTAGAAAATCTGTGCAAACAGAATGAAAATCACAACACGTGAAAGTCAAGGGATGACTTTTGTAAACTCATCAGATACATCAAAGCAGCCATTAATATCCCCGCTCCAGTAATCCAACCTAACTTCGCTGAAGTCTGGCTTTGGAAGTTAACGCGGTGACCGAACTCGAGTGGGTTCCAACACAGCACAGAGAGCCTAAAGCCCTCTCCTCTAAACGCCGCTCGTGGCTGTCCCGGAGCGAGCAGCGCTCTGCTCAGCGCCTCGATCCCGGTTCTGGGAATGCTGCAGCGCCTTTCCCAGGGCACCTGCCCCCCACGCCCTCCTCGCTCGGTGCCGCTCGCCGCGATGCTCCGGGCGGGCCCTCAGCGCCAGCCACGGCCCCGCTTCCTTCCCTCCGCGGGCCAAGCCTTTCCCCTCGGCCTGGCCTCCTCCCCGCCGGGCCAAAGCAGCGCTGCCAGTTCCCTTTTTCTCCCCTTTATTTCAGGGAGCGCCGTTTCCACGGGGACGGTGCAGGGAACCTGCTTCCATGCACCCCGCGGCTTCTGAACGACCTCCCTGCCTCCCTCCTCCCCGCGCCGCTCCTTACGCCGAGGAGGATCATGCCGAAGATGATGGCGACCATCCAGATGAGGCGGGAGCGCTGGAAGTGGCAGCTGCCATCGCGGCCGCGCTCCGCCGCCGCCGCCATCGCGCAGTG
>VWZN01012195.1:612985-624249 GCA_013396955.1 Regulus satrapa
TGTCCCCGGGATGCCCGCACTGTCCCGGGCTGTGCCCGGGATGCCCGCACTGTCCCGCGGTGTCCCCGGGATGCCCGCACTGTCCCCGCCGCAGCGCACCCGGGCCGCGCACGGCAGTGGCGCTCGCTGCTGGGGTAAAATAAAATAGCTCCTGACCGTCCTGCCACGGAGCAGTTTGGTGATGTGACTCGGACTGTGCGGAGTACCTTCCCTTTCGAAAACTAGAGATTCTAAGCGTATTGAGTCCAGCATTTTCTATTCTGTGCCCTTTTGGGAATGTGATCTCGGTGATGAGTCACCAGAGCCTCAGGACAGGTGCTCAGAGGTAGAAATGTTGTGGGGTGGGTTGGGCGGGTTTATGCTTTCCTTTGAGCGTTTGGCATGACTGACAGTGTACACCCACTGTAAAATGTTGACCGTGCTCTTCCTTCTCCTTGTCTGAAGGCTAACGCGCTGCTCTGTTAATAATGTGTTAATGACTTACCTGTGCTTTTTCCCTCCCCCCCTTTTCTTTTTTTCCCTTCTTTCTCTGAGGTGATCTTTGGAGAATACAGGAGAGTTTGGTAAAAAAAATTCCTGCTGTGGTGAAGCTGTTGCTGGGAATCCCATCTACAAAACCCAGTGAGGCATGTGGAATTACAACCGATTAACAAATTTCCCTGTTGCTCTGCTGATGTAGGAAGAGAAGAGTGTGTGGCACCGCTTGCGTTCTTAGTATCCGGGAGAAATTTCTAAAATTAAACTTTTTGTGTTTTGATTTGTTTTTTTTTCCTCTGATTGGGTTGGTTTGCTCTTTTTTGTAGCCCATTAGTTAATTTCTTCCTCTTTAGGAATTGCTTCTGCCTGCCTGTAATGCCGTGCCCAGAGGTGGTGCTGAGCTCCTGGGACGAGCTTTGTGGCAGGAGAGCCCGGGCTGCCCCGCACACGGACAGCCCGCCTTGCCCCGCATCACCGGCGGTGCCGGCCGGGCCCGTGTTTGGGGACGCAGCCGAGGAGCAGCTCAGGGCTGAAGGGAGGGATGCTCGGGCTGCTCGGCGGCGGCGGCTGCAGAGGGCACTGGATGCACGGCGAGGGCGCTGCGGCTGCGTTTGCCTTGCCAGACCGGCCTTGGTGGCCAGGTGGGGCTAGAGACCGTGTCCTGCCACCCGCACTGCCACACTCCTGTGCTGAGCTGTGTGACAGAGCTGAGCGCTGTGACGGGGAGCTGACTTACTTTCCTTTCTGTTGCCAAAAATAATGGATATATCTTCCTATTAAGTGATATTCTTCCAGCTTCGTGTATGGCAGCAGCCCCCACTCGCTGCCAGCCCTGGTGACTGTCATGGGTAGCTCTACCAGCCTGGGCATCTCAACAACCTTGGACCTGAAGGGGAAACAGTTCATGAAGTCCCTGCTCAGACTGTTTTTGAGGGCTGGACATTCAGAGGCTTCAGCATTGGAAATGTTATTTGTTAGTGCATTGCATTTGTTGACAAGTCTAATCTAAACTGGACACAACGAATTCCAAACACTGTTACGTGAATTATTGAAAAAAAACGCAAAACAAATTCACTTTGCCAAATTTAAAGGAAATAAAGCTATTTCACCACAACTTCTGAGATTCCTACTTTGATTTCCTTTCCTCTTATCCTAATCAGTGCCAAAAGGTGAGTGAATGGCGTGCTGTTATGAACTGTCAGCTCTCAACAGCATGCCACACCCCGGGAGCCCACCAAGGCTGAGTGCAGACTGCAGGCAGCTCTGGCCATGCTTACTAAAGCCAGATTTAGGGCTGTATAGTTTGGAACACACATGCCAGTTGTGACAGGATTGCCGCAGCTCCCTGTCCTTTCTCAGGCCTGTGCTGTGCTGGAAAATATGCAGATATCGTTAGGGAGCGATCAACACAACTGCCAGCCCCCAGACAGGGCTCTGTAAGCCCTGGAGAAGATGAGCTAACCCAGCCTCGCCCTGCTGCAGGCTGCACAGGTTGCTAAACTGAGTCTCCTCTCATGGTAGTTGAAGGCCTAGAAAAGGAGGAAAGCCAAATCTTTAAAAAAAATGCTGGAAAGGAAAAAAAAGCATTAAAAAAGCATATCCCCTCATAATTGCACACAAACTTTTCTTATTTGTATTACTTGGTTTAGGTTTCAAATGAGGTTGGTATCAAACACTCAAGTATTTGTTAAGAATCTCAAACTTAAAGAGATGTTCTTTATGAAATCAACATGTAAAGTAACCACGTGGTCCCATGAGGATATGATTTCCCATCCTCTTTGAAGTTCCAAAGAGAGCTACATTTTTTATTTTTTTTTTCACTGAAACTGTGTCCAGGGTGTCCAAAAGTCTCCACAGTGACTGGATATGTACACTGAGACGGGTTAATTCTACTGAAACAACCAGATGGACCTGGCAATTCTTTCTGCTTAATTCCTGAGACAGAGATGGCTCAATTCACATGCTGTTTGCATCACTCTCTTCAATTTTCAAATACTAAAGTTCCTGTTGCACCTACTAGTGGAGAAAATTGTTCGTTCTTCAGTTTAGGAACATTTGCTATCTCTAAGTTAGAGATATTGGCTATCTCACTTCCATCGGGAAGTACAAAGGGTATTTGCCAGGTAGTCGGCCCCTTTTGTTTGGTGTTCTCGGTGGATGCCAGAGAATAGATAGAGACACGTTTAGGTCTTCTCTGTCTTTTAAAAATTCCTTTTAAAAAAGGAGGAGGGGGAGGGATGATTATTCAAATTCAGAACAAATTTTAGGGCATGAGTCATCATGCTAAAGTCAGTGATATGACTTATTTATATAAACTGGAGCCAATTTTAAACTCGATTTGAAGCTGGTGAGACGGGATGCTTTCAGGGAAAGTTACCTGAGGAAATAGAATTATCAACAGGACTTTTTAAAAAATCAAAGGTAAATAGCACAATCGTATAATGAAACCACTGAAAAAAATGTCTGGTTCGTAATGCAGCTACTTAACCTGTCATTTTTAATTTTTAATGGGCACTGAGAATCATATCACCTTAATCTTTTAGTTCTAAGACTAGAAAAGTTAAGGGAAAATACCGTCTTCTAAAATACTTTGTGTTGCAATTTGACAAGCATTGTTTTTGAGGTTAATGGACAAGATTTTCAGCAGATTCCCTCCCACACTTACAGGAAAAGTTGAGTGTGATGAGATGCGCATAAGAAGAAACAATGCAGTAATTCTGTTTGTTGCTGCAGTCAAAAGCCTTTGCAACTTGGAGTGAGTAAACCTGTCTCCTGTATCCTTCTCATTTGTCATTGGATTCCTTGGGTGCTTGATAAAACTACTTCTCTTCTATCACAATTTAACCACGATTTTGACCATAATTCAAGTCTTGGGAATTGTCAGCTATGAAGGTCTGAGCCAAATACTTTTTTTTTTGAAAGATTAAGAACTAGGCTAGAAGTTAGAAACGTATGAAATTCTCCTTGATTTTACTACTAATTCAGTTTGTGCATTTTAGAGATGAATTTATGTCAGAGTTCCATATTCTCATCCTAACAGCATCACTGAGGGAATTTTCTCTTATTGAAAAGGAAGGTGAAGCAGCAGCCTTTATCATGGTGTGATTCAACCAACACTGTCTTAATAAGCCTTTGTAAAGAGACAGCCGAGGCTCAGAGGCTCAGCAGTTTGAAGTCCAGGTTGCACAGGGAGCTTCAGTTTTCACCACAGTTGTGCAGTTTGCAGTTCTCTATTTGTTTTTACCCATATCTGCTGGAAGTCAGTAACTTGAGTCCCACTAAATAGATTTTGTGGACATCTCCGATCTCTTTTTTTATTATGGGAATTAGCTTTAAAAAATTAAATATTAACAAGTAACATCCATTTGAAATCTCAGTTTACAAGTGTTGGATTTATGCTGCAAGAATTTGGTGGAATTTTTAAAATTGAATATGAACTACAAGCATCTGACAAAATTTTTTTTGGAAGGTGTGGGAGCAAAAAAAGACTTTATGTCATTTGGGGTGGGTATTAGATAAAACTGAATGCACTGTGCAAGGATAAATTGTCACCAGGCAGCTTTATACATATTGCTCAGGAAAAACCTGAGTTGCTTAGACTATTTAAAAGCTTATTTCATACAGATCCATACAGGGCTGTGCCTCTGCACACCAGCATTCAACAGCACATACACTGGTTATAACACCATGAAGGAGAAAATCTCCAGCAAACCCTCAGCATTTTGATGCCTTGTTCTGGCCTTTAACCACTTCATGACAGTGCATGTGTATTTTAATAGATAGTGTTTGGTATCTGATACTATTTCTTCTTTCTCTCTGAAGGAATTGCTGACTCTTTACTACTGCTTCCTATTGGGAGAGACACTGCCTTATGTTGCCAAGTGGTGTGGCAGTAAACACAGAGTGCAGTGTGGAGAAAAAGCAAAGGCTTCCATTTAGTTTACTGTTTGGAGGGTCCATTGGGACCAACTAATGGATCTTCATTTTTTTTGTACTTCTCAGCTAATTAACAAGACATGTCAATTGATACAGTTTTCTAGTCCTGAGTATTTTTTCCTATGTGTCTGGAATAGGAATATTGTGATGGAAAAAGTAAGTGCAGTACAAAAAGGTCAGCACAGATTTAGCGAAGTGGGGTCACTCACTATCAGCTGGGTGAGATAGGTGCTTCACTGCAGCCACATGGGTGGGGATGTTATTTGGGAGACGAGGAGGAATAGGATTGACAAGGGATGTTAGAGCAATAGTTCTTTAAACAGGGAGGAGAAGACTCCAGACAACTTGTCTCCAGTCCCAGCAGCCTAGCCTTAAGGCCAAATTCACTGCTCTTTAGGTGACTAGTTATCATAATCAAGTTCAGCAGACTAGGATGTCGAGATGTGCTGTGTTTCTATAGCATCATGGGGTGTGTTTGTATTCTGTTAGCACAAGAATAAGACAGTCCTTTTTCCTAAAACGTCTGCAGTTCAGAGGTCTGATCCGCTCAGGTGCTGAGAGTCCAGTAGTGCTTTTGGAGATGATCACTCACAGGATATATCTGTAGTCACACAAACAGCACTGGTGAGGACAATGACAGACTCACCAAGGGAAGGAGACAGCAGAGAGCACAGGGAAAGGGTTTACCATAAAGTAATGTAGCCTGTGAGCCTGACTGTACTGAGCATGAAATATCACTACATTTTAAGGAAATCATATTTATCTCAGAGGTGCTGCAGCAAGCGAGGGCTTGACAGCCTGAGCTGTGCTCAATAACCCTCTGGAGGCCCAGGTTGGATTTCTGGAGAATAGTTTATCAATTTTTAAAAAATATTTCCTGACGGAAATGTATATATTTGTTATATTTCCTTTATATAAATCCTTCACAGGATTTTAGTGACCACGGGTCTGCTACTGCCTGTGTAGCTGAATACTGTGTATTCAAAGGGGTCAAGAATATTGATAATCTATTCATTAGGCTTATTAGACAGGGAAATGCTACTCTAGTCCATTTGTGCACTGGTGCAGACTCTGCTCTGCTGATCTGTCCTTCCCTGTAGTCATCCTAACCCTTTACAGGCTCAGGCTCAGCCAGTCCAAACTGCAGATCAGTTCTCTGTGTGGCTGTGGGAGGCAGCTCCGTCCCACAGAACACAGACTTTTCCTCCACCAGAGCAGGAGACATTGTATTGCATGGAACTGGGGGCACTGATCACCACTTTCCCAGCTATCCTACATCCATCTTTTAAGATTTGTTTCATACTGCCCAGAAAATAATGAACAGTGTTGGATACTGCTGGGTTACTACTTCATAAAATACACAATTTGTAACAATAAATTTATCTTTCAGTTTTTTCTTGGGTCTTACTTCCTTTAAAATTTAAGGCAGTCTTCTCTTTGACTGGGATGACAACGTTTTTCAGTATTTGCACAGGACCCAAAAACTCACCAGCAGGCAGCACAGTGACAGGATGAGTAAGGAACTGTTTTCAGGTTTCACTGCAGATTACCATGCAGAAATGAGATCTTGGAGTTTGACAGATAATTCTATGAGAGTGTAGGCTCATTGAAAGGTAAAAAGACAAAGCAAATGTTAGTTGTTAGGAAAACACTGGAAAAAAGCTCGCACATTACCTTCATAATAGTTAAAACACCATGATTCCTCTACATCCTGAATGCTGAGAGTCACTCTATCTTCTTTTCTTTTCGTGAAGGATACAGCATAACCAGAAAAAGCTCTGGAAAAGACAACGTGAAGGTGAATGATGAAGGCATGGAGCATTTACCATAGGGGACATAATCATATGCCAGCTAGCAGGAATAAGATGGGATTCTTCAGTCTGGAAATGAGGTGGCTAAAGGTAGACAGTGAAGGGGTTTGATAAAAAAATGGTCAGTGTGAACTGCTGGAATCGGTGAAGGTCACTCCACATTCTTGGGTGGGCAGCAGCAAGCACCAAATGGTTTTAGCAGGTTATGTGTTCAGAACAGAGAAAACTAAGTGCTGCTTCAGATAACACCCCTAGGGAGGGGATCCTCTGGAAGCAAAAATTTTGCATACATTCAGAGAAAGACTGAATAAATTCACTAAATAGAAACTCTGGGCTGAAAATGACCCAGGTCTTCATCACAATTTCCAAGTAAAAGTGCCAGTATGTCATTTACTGAGGTGGTTATAGATTCCTATCTTCCTATGGCAGGTATCCAGTTTTTGCCTTTGGTGAAGAGTTAAATATCAGGTGAGACAGATATTTGGTCCTGTAGGTAGGACCTTTTATCATTACCATGGACTTCAGAGTTTTACAGTCAGTTCCACAGATTATTTAAAGAGTTAATATAAGGAATATTAAGGAAGTGAGAGATTATTCCAAGTTATCTGAATCTGGCCTAATGCTTTTTTCATCTTGAACTCTCTAGATTTTAGTGTGAGCTAAGAGCAAGACTGGTATGTCCCAAAAGTGCATGGTGTTTTCAGCAATATTTTTTGCCTCCACCTTCAACCATTAGAAGCAACATTTATTTCTGGTAGGAGAAAAGGCTAGAGAAATGCTTTGGCATAACAAAGGTGTTTACTGTAAGGGACAACTCAGTGCAGGTGACAGCTCTCTCAAGAGCCAGTTCTGGACTGGGGAATGAATACTCTTGAAGAGCAAGGACTGTCATCGATTTTGCCTTCTTTTTGCTCAAGGTGTAAAATGTGCCTCCATCCTGCTTATCCTGATGACACACCACAGACTTGGACATGTCTGGACACAGAACTGCTTTCCAAAGTGAATGGGGCTGCTGGAAGTGCTCTTTCCCCTGAGGAGCAGATGAGAGCCAACAACCATCACTTGTCTGGTCATGTTCTCTGGAGGGCTCCTGGATGCCCCTGGCCATGCTCAAGTACTGCTCATGCTATGAAATCTTTGTGAATGAGAATCCATGTCCCTCTGCTGAATTCCACCGTTTTCCATTTGAACATGAAATCTCTTTGCCATTCTCCAGGATTGCTTTCTGGCATTTTTATTTCAATGATGTAAGACCTGCCTGTTACTGCCAAGCCCATAATTAAAGAAGCGTTGACTGGTAAGTAATGTGCTGCAAAAGGTGTACCAAAAGATAATGAAAGACACATTCCAGATAAGCAGGGCATGAGCATCCTTTTTATGAGGTGTTAATGTCTGAAGACCAACTAGTGAAATTGATCTTGCCTCCTTCAGGATGAAAGTTCTGTTCAAACATCAATAGCATTGTACTGCCCTGGAAAATGTTTGATGTAAGGGATTTTTGAAAGGTGTTTGTCCTAAGACTCCCCAGGCAGGCGCCTGGTGACAGAGCCCTGCTGCACTGGGTGATTCCGCATACCATTCATGCTAGCATGACTTTGGGGCCATCTTTGCATCTCCTGACATGAGGGCTGCCCTGGAGAGAGAGAACAGAGCTGCTCCCAGTGTCCTGCATAGGAGAGGTGCAAACCCGTTTTCGAGAGCCATTTTAAAGAGCGCTGCGGCTAGTCCTTGTCTAATAATTATGTTGTCGCTCCTAAATGCACATTGTATCCTTCATTTCTGTTCTATTCTCAACATATCCTACCTGTGATTTGGATTCCTCTGCAGATGCACTTGTATCATAACCGGCATAAAGGAACCTTGGCAGGATAGCTTTCCACATTTGGACTTTTCTTAAATCTATGGCAAAATTCCGTGGATTTGTGTGGAAGTCTGAAGACCATCAATGAAACAAAGTGATACTGGCTTTATTAAGCACGCCGCTTTGGGTATTCCTGCTTATTTTCCCACACTCTTCCATTTTCTCTATATGTGAAATGAATCAAAAGTAGGGGTCAGAATACTATTTTCCCGACAGAATTCAGAGAGGAGATGCAGGAGCTCACAAACGGTTGTTTTGATTTTCACTGACATGCAACAGCATGAGGATGCCGAGGGAACATAGTAGCAAGGGCTGGCCAGTGTCCTCGATGGATTAGTCCATGGTCAAACTGCAGCTGTGGCAGAAATTAGCTCTTCTGTTGGGCCAAGTCCATATGCCTCAGCAGAAAGGAGGAAAAGGAGGGGGAGGCAACGATTGTCATCTTCTTTCCTGGAATCTGACTTAAAAACAAAACTCACAATCTCTATCAATTAGCATTGCAAAGAAAATCTCTGAAAATGAAGGGTGTAAAGAGGCTGCCTGACAGAATGCCTCAAACAATAACTCCGGGAAAGTGTGAACTGCTCTCTCTATGCTAGGGAATGTTAACAAAAGCGTGTCCCATTTGAGCTGAGCTAGTAGCGATGGACATTTACTGTTAGCAAGCAGTGCAAGTCTGTGCAAGCCTCTGCTGGCTCCTTCTTATCTCTTCTGCACTGGCTGTGTCTATAATGTGTGTGTTGGAGGAGGTGGTTTTCCTGCTCTTTTGAGCTCAATATTGCAGGCTGCCTACAGGGGCAGCTTTGTGATGTAGTTAGTCTCATGAGATGATCTTTTCTGCCATGAAAACTGGAAATTCAGAAAGAAAAAAAAAAAAAAAAAAGCATTTGTTCTAGCATTCCCTCTGTCTAGACTGAGCAATCTCTCTTTGTACCCTGGAAACATCCTTGGTGTCCTTGGTCCAGTGTAGCATGTACCCCCGTGGATAGCTGTATTGGAATTGCAAAGAGATGGAAAGGTCATATGCAATTCCATATTTTATTGTGCCAGTCCAAACTGAGGCTCCCCAATTCTCTCTTACCCTTTGCCCCTGTGCATCCTTATTCCATGCTGATACTTGAATAAAGCTTGCCAAAAACTAAACTGGGAGGGGGAAAAAGAAGGAAAAAAAGAAAAAAGAAAGAAGATCAGATTTTTTTGGAAGGAGCTTTGCTAGCCAAGAGTGCACTGGAGATGGCTGGTGCATGACTGTGTGCAAAGCTCTGTGGGGACTTCAAGGCAGCTAGTGTTGAACACTGCATGCTTAGATCAGGAATCAATAGCTCAAGCTGAATTTGCTGTAGTGAACCCTCTCAATAAAACTATGCCCCCAAGCTTTGTAAGTTTGCTCATTGTACCTGAGCCTACATCCACCCCTACCTTCACATGTTCTGAATAACAGAAGTTAAATAAACCTGAAGGATTAGAAACACCCCTTGACTCTACCTAGAACTGCTGAACCATTTTCTACCTGACATATTTCTTTCCTCTCTCCCATATGACAATTCTTGCTGAATTGCAAGATTTTACTGTCTTGTACTTTTTTTTCTTGCAAATTTTACTGTCTGTGTTTACATGGACAGGAAAACTCCAGACTGGATTTTTAATCCTGGAGCTGAAGAAGAGAAAAGGAATTGTGTGGGATGGTTTTGTGCTATGGCAGTTCATGCTTATGAGGATGCTAAGGTAGAAGAAAGGGGAGATGTACTGAGAAGTTGCTTCAAGCTACTGTTTCCAGATATTTTGAACTATTTACTGCTGTCATCCCTCTGAAATTCTCAATTTCAGACACTTGTGCCTGAAAATATTGTTTAGGTGTGGCGTTTTCTGAGGGCATTTTCCTTGCCTTATGGACCAAGCTGCTAAAGGAATCCAGTCTCTGGAGTAGTAAGTAGACTCACAGGATCTGACTGTCATCCCTGTGTGGAAGGACATTAATATTTTGTTGTGAAGCACCGTGATGGTGTGTGTAATGTTGAAACCCTTGTGCAGCTCAGCCCAGAAGTGGCAGCATGGATGATGTGTACACTGATCACTACAGAATGCAAACAGTGTGTACCAGCTCAAGCACACTTTGTCCCTGTACCCTTCAGCTTCACAGAAGCTGGAGTGTGTCTCAAATTTGAAAAATGAATGGGGACGTTGAGATGAAAAACATATGATGTAATGATGCTGCTGTTCTTGAACACCTTGGGTGATAGCCATTAGTGGCCTCATTTGACAAATTATTGCACTGACTAATTGATTTGTTTCTCTTCTAACATCTAATCCTTTTCAGTGTTGCAACTGTTGCTCCCTTATGTCACTCTTGGCTCTCTCAAATGATATTTCTGGCCACTCTTTTGGATTAATATGTTGTTCACACTTTCACTTTGGGCTGATAGCAGGGACCTTGCTTGTTTTGTACCTGACTTGGATGAGCAGGGCTGTCTGGAGGGAAAAAAAGCTCTCCTGGGAAAAGAAGACCTTTTGCTGAGCTCTTCAGCGTGCATTCTGGAGGGAGACTGCTCCATCTGACCTGGGTGACCTCAGAGTGTGCTGAGGGAGGCTTTCTCCTTCACTGTGAGCAGTGGGTGTTGATGCAATGTCTAGTAAAGCCACCAGCATTTTATTTCCTGCAGTAAAGCTGATGAGAAATGTCCCACGGATGGGAATAGGAGCAGGGTAACCAAATGGGGAAGACCAGGACTTGTCACTTGGGTGCAGGACGAGCTGGGATGGTTTCCCTTTAGAAGGGTGATATGGAGGCCTCCCTGCATTGGGGGAGCACCGGGTTTCAGCAGAGCTCCAGGCTTGCAGTGCAGAGAGAAGGGGAGCTCCCTCAGAGGGCTGAACCAAAGGTGGAAGATTCCTTCATTAAACTATTCGCTCTCCACTTGAATTAAAGAAAGGTGGATGGATTGGTGGAAACAGCGGGAACTTCGCGGAGACACTTTGGCTCCTTGGATGGGCCGAGCCCTCATTATGTGTATTTTGGTGATGGGATGACAATGGAGGTGTGGGAGACGGCTCTGAGTCACCCTCGGAGCCTCGGTGGGGCCGGGCCGGGTGGGTGGGGGTCGCTAAGGGCCGGGGTGGAGGGTTCTTAAGGCACGGAGCTGCCAGTGCCCTCGCACCGCCCGCAGACCTCGCTCGGCCCA
>VWZN01012195.1:627456-671327 GCA_013396955.1 Regulus satrapa
CTTCCTTCCTTCCTTCCTTACAGCAGCGGCACCAGGGAGCGTGACAGCCACTGCCCCTGCACATCCAGCTGGAAGGCACCTGCCTGGGAGGCAGGATGGGGCCAGCAGCACCGAGGGAGCCGTTCCTGGCCCGGACGCCTCTTTAGCAGCTCTGGCCCTCGCCAGCTCACGCCATTACCAGACAAAACACCCCAGACAAGAGGGCTCTTCACAGCGCCCGCACCTACAGCGCGCCTCAGCGGGGCTGACCTTGAGGCGTGGGCACAGAGCTGAGATAAAACAATGCCCCACTTCTCACCTGGAGCACCTCGCTCTCTGCGTGCCTGCTCATGTCCCTGGGGTGCGGGGCTCGGTACCGGCACAATGCCCCCAGCGAAGCTGCGGCAGCGATAGGAGGAGAGGGCACGGTGTTAAGCCGCACCAGGGGAGGTTTAGGTTGGAAATTAGGAAGAATTGATTCACAGAATAGGTGATTAGACGCTGGAATGGGCTGCCCGGGGAGGTGGTGGAGTCGCCGGAGGCTTAAGGGACCGTGGCTCGGTGCCAAGGCCTGGCCAGCACGGCGGGGCTCGGCCGCGGGCCGGGCTCCGTGACCCCGGCACCAGGGCGGAAACCCCACTCGCTTCCGTGATTCCGTGGCTGCGTCCGAGGTCACTGCAAAGCTCTCCATAGGCTTTTACCCTCCGACTCGCTCGTCTTCTCACAGTCCTTGGCAAGGATTTATTCTTTCCTCTTTCTCCCGGTGATTGCTGCGGCCGCACCTGCCGGCTCGTCCGGGGACTGCCCCGAGCCCGCGGGCAGCTGCAGCTCCTACACCCCCTCCGCTCGGGGTGCTGTGGGGCTGGCACCGCCGGGCAGCTACGGCGGGCTTCCAGCGAGCTTGCAGGAGAGTAATTTATTCCTAAACCCGCGCAGAGGGGCCGACAGCCCGTCCCCGTCCCCATCCACCTTCCCGGGCCGGGCTGCGGCACAGCGTGTGCGCCGGCAATAGCGCTCCGCCGCGGGCGGAACTCCGCGCGCAGCCGCTGTTTCTGGGAGGGAGGCTCGGCGGCGGAGCGGCCGGCGCGGGCGCACGTGGGCCGGGCCAGGCCAGCACCGGGCCGGGCGGGATCGGCTCGGCTCGGCACGGCTCGGCTCGGCTCGGCACGGCTCGGCTCGGCTCGGCACGGCTCGGCTCGGCTCGGCACGGCTCGGCTCGGCTCGGCACGGCTCGGCTCGGCTCGGCACGGCTCGGCTCGGCTCGGCACGGCTCGGCTCGGCTCGGCACGGCTCGGCTCGGCTCGGCACGGCTCGGCTCGGCTCGGCACGGCTCGGCTCGGCTCGGCACGGCTCGGCTCGGCTCGGCACGGCTCGGCTCGGCTCGGCACGGCTCGGCTCGGCTCGGCACGGCTCGGCTCGGCTCGGCACGGCTCGGCTCGGCTCGGCACGGCTCGGCTCGGCTCGGCACGGCTCGGCTCGGCTCGGCACGGCTCGGCTCGGCTCGGCACGGCTCGGCTCGGCTCGGCACGGCTCGGCTCGGCTCGGCACGGCTCGGCTCGGCTCGGCACGGCTCGGCTCGGCTCGGCACGGCTCGGCTCGGCTCGGCACGGCTCGGCTCGGCTCGGCACGGCTCGGCTCGGCTCGGCACGGCTCGGCTCGGCTCGGCACGGCTCGGCTCGGCTCGGCACGGCTCGGCTCGGCTCGGCACGGCTCGGCTCGGCTCGGCACGGCTCGGCTCGGCTCGGCACAGGTGTGTGGTGGCTGCCCGGGGAGCGGCCCCGCGGAAGGAGCCCTAAGCGAGCTCAGGGCCCGCGCTGTGGGGGCGCTGCCCGGGGGCAGGGCCGGGAGGTCAGGGCCCGGGGGTGCCGGGCAGGGCGTGAAGGAGCCCCGCGAGTTGTGTCTGGTCGTGCTGGCCCGGCGTTGCCCAGCTGGTGTCCTGTGCTAACTGTGCTCCTGCCGTGCCAGCTGCGCCTGCTGCCCCACGCACGGAGGAACCCAGGATCCTGCTGCTGGTGAACAGCTGCTGAGCGGGCAAGATGGAGGAAAAAGAGAAGAAGAAGCATCGGGCAAAGCAAAGCGGGCCAAAGGCAGAGAAGAAAAGGAAACGTTATCTCAACGAGCTGGGAATTGGAGATGAGGAGAATGCACGGAAGAGAAACCCCAAGGCCTTTACGGTGCAGTCCGCCGTGCGGATGGCCAGGACTTTCCATCGGTGAGAAGTAGGAACTGGCTCTACAGGGCGCAGAGACGGCTGGAGGGGTGGGAATTGCCTGGGGCTTCTTTGTTACTTTGTGTAGAAGTGGCTGGTGTGTCCGCCTAGCCTGCCCCATTCCCCCAGTCACGTCTGGTTTGTGTGTGTGTGTGTCGCGAGTGGGGCGCTTTGTGCCCCCCTCTTACATTGTACACTCTGTTAGTCCGTAGAAAAACTGCAGAGTCCTTAGACTCAGTGGGAGTTCTCTGCTTGTGCTCTGCCGTTGTGTTCAAGCCTTTGCAAATACTGAAGGCTTTCAAGCAGTAAATGTAAATCCATGGCGTTGCTGTATTTATTTATTTATTACAAATTTCTTCTCAGAACTCAGGACCTGAAGACGAAAAAGCATCACATTCCCGTGGTTGACAGGACTCCTTTGGAGCCCCCTCCCGTGGTGGTGGTTGTGGTCGGCCCTCCCAAGGTTGGGAAGAGCACTGTAATAAAGTGTCTCATTAAGAACTTCACAAGGCAAAAGCTGGTTGAAATCCGGGGTCCTGTTACAATTGTTTCAGGTGAGAACAAAACCAGGAGAAATGGAAATGCTTCTTTTGCGCTCCTTGCTTTGAGAGCTGGGATGTGTTCACGTTCTCATAATTTTTGGTCATTTAGAAGAAATCATTTGGATATGTGATCTGGGATATGTATGGTAAAAAAAGATCTGGTAATTGTAAATTAAACATTCTATTCTAGCAGAATTTTAAACAGGTGCAACCAGATGTTTCTACAGTGATGCATGTTGGGTGATTTACATGCTAGAGCAGCATCTGAGTCCCACATGCTCTGGAGGAACTTCAGGAATGTGACTCGAAAAGAGAACTGTGAGAGCTGGTTTGCTCCCTCTGTTCCAGTTTTTGATGCTTAATTGTGTTTTCAGGTAAAAAACGCCGGCTGACCATCATTGAGTGTGGGTGTGACATTAACACAATGATTGACCTGGCTAAAGTTGCTGATTTGGTAAGATAACAATGGAATGTGATTTCTACTGTAATTTATATTGAAAATGCTACCACTGATTGGACTGCACCGCTGTGTGATTCCTCTATACAGTTTTTGCTATCAAAGGCAAAACTGGCTTTGGTTTCAAAGAGAACAAGACCTGAGCTCCTTGACACACTTAATGTTCTGGAACAGCCCCAGGACCCCTCATCCTGGGGGTGGGGGGAAAGTAAAGTGTGTGTGGGTGGTGGTGGGGAGGATGTGAGAGAAGGGAAATGCTGCTGAACTTCATTGCTGATGCAGCTGGTAAACTTTTAGTGGAAGATGTTATAACAAGCCAAGGTGACACACTGACCTCTCATTCAGGGGTTTGGTTAAACCATATAAAATCTGAAAATGGCTTTTTTTAGTCAAAAAGCTTTCGACTGATGTTCAAAGTAGAAATATTAGTTTACTGGTTGGGGTTTTTTCTGCACTCTCAGGTCTCCATCTGTGAAGAACATCATGTAGTAATACAACTGATTTCAGTGGAATGTGGTCACTGTTGTAATTTACTTGCAGCTTTTGAATCAAGAGATTACATCAGCTGATCCTGGGGATCCAGTGCATGATCCATTTGTTCAGAATTTTGCTTTACATGTGGATTTGGAGTATATTATTCACAGTTTATCAAGTATTGGGATCCTTCTCTAAGTATTAACTATATAAATATCTATATACATGTGTACACTGATTTAGATATTCTTCTTACTTTTATGTTTTCTACTGAGTAAGGGAGATGTACCAAACAGTACAAATACTAATGTGTGCACACGGTGGTGCTTAGAATCTGTTTGGATTTATTGTTAGGAGGCTGAGATTACATCAGTGCATGCAGGTCTGTCATCAATTCCTGTAGGCTTTAAGTTCTTTGTTGTTAAGACCCTAAACCAACTTTGCTTCCATTTTTATGGGACTGTTGGCTGTTGTTTCCCTGTGTCGGTGTGTTTTAAGTGATGTGTGACATTGTTGCAACAAGGGAAAGAAGTTGGCTTCATTTTACCAAAAGACTTGTCCTTAGGGCTTTTGTGTATCCAATGCACAGATGTAAGAATTTTGTTAATTTTCCAAGATGTTCCTGATAGTCTTGGAAGGTAATCGGTTTTTCATGTTTTAAATTCATCAGGTAAATATTTGTTCAGGTCTTATTATAATACTGAATGTTATTGCATTCCTAGAGCATCTAGGATATTTTTAGCAGCCAAGTTCCATACTTCAAATAAAAAGACAAAGTTGCTTTTCAGGGTTTTCAGGCTTTATTTCTGAAAATAAAGTCCAGAACCTTTTGCAGAATTTTGGATCCCGAGAAGCTTAGAAGTTTAAAGGTGTGGTCTTTGAAATTAGCTCATGTGGGCACCGTGGTATTTCTCCAGTGAAATGTGAATATTGTGTTTGCAGGTTCTAATGCTCATTGATGCCAGCTTTGGATTTGAGATGGAGACATTTGAATTCCTGAACATTTGCCAGGTACATGGCTTTCCCAAAATTATGGGAGTTCTAACCCACTTGGACACATTCAAGAACAACAAACAATTAAAGAAGACTAAAAAGAAGTTAAAGCACAGATTCTGGACAGAAGTGTATCCGGTATGACATTTTACATTAATTTTTTTGTCTGTTTAGCTTCATGGAAGTTAATTTAAAAGTGATCAATACTTAAGTGTTTGTTATGTTCTTATATATTTTAAATAGTTAAGGAAGGATTTGATACTGTTTCAGATTGTTTAATCTTTCTTCTGTTTGCTAAAATACTCATGTGATTATTCTCTATCCCAGCGTGATAAGCTGCTAAATTTGCTACTGGGTCTGTTATGCAAGTGCTGTGTAAGGAGGATCTGCTTGAGGTCTTGAGGATGTGAATAGTTTTCCATCAAGATTTAGGAAACAAATTTTCATGTTGAAGTAAACTGGTTGGTTTGATTTTTTCAGAACCAGTTGTAATGTGAAATTTTCAACTACAATTTACAAATTAGAATTGCATTACTATCTTTTTTTGTTGTTGTTAGTTTTATGTATGTTAAATTGAATTTTTTATTTTTCTGTGTCTTTTTAACATGTTTAGGGTGCTAAATTGTTTTATTTGTCTGGGATGGTTCACGGAGAATATCAAAAGCAGGAAATTCACAATTTGGGGCGTTTTATCTCGGTTATGAAATTCCGGCCTCTCACTTGGCAAACGTCTCACCCGTATGTCCTTGCAGACAGGTGTGTGCTTTTCTCTCTCCTCTTCAATCTCAGCCTTGTTGTTTGAAAAAGCTGTGCTGTTAGCCCTCAGCCCTGGGTGTCAGTGGGTGCCTGGTGTTCCCTGAGAGGCTTTGGGAAGGGAAGGCGCCTCTGCAGGTTTGTGCTGTTCAGTTTTCACTTGTGTCAGATCAGGTACACACCTCTCAGACATTGTTCATACTTTTGAGACACAGGATAGTTAAAATAATCCTGCTTGTTGATGATCATGCTGAATTTTTGTGGAAAAGAAACTGCATTCTAGTGATACAGTTGGTGAATTAGTCCTCTGGGTTCCTTGGAATATCCCTTCTGTTCTTCTCCCTGTATAGCATTTGCTTCACAGTCTCTTTGGAAATTACCTCGCCTTTCATATTTTGTTGCTAGAATGCTTACAGTTATGACTCAACTCCCACAATAATCAAAGGTGCCATGAGTGAGCCTCTTCTTTAGCTCTAATTCTTCAGGAAAGATGGTCAGAGAAGTAGGTAAGCATTGTGCCGAGTCCTGCAAAATGCACTAAGCCAAGAGAAGGAAAACGCAAACCCCACAATCTGTAGTTTTTCAGTAACATTGCTTTAGGTTGCTGTAACTGTTGCAGTTTCATCATTGTTGGCCAGCTTTAAGCAGGTCTGCAGCCAGGTTGTGTCTCCCATTCTCTTCCTTGCCTCTGTGCGCTGCTTTCCCATGTGGAAAGGAGTTTCCTCCTTCTCTGCCTGCAAACAGCCACTCTTTTTTCTGTGGTAGCTTTTGTGTTGCTCACCACCGTTCTGAGGGAAAAGCAGGTGGTGTGTGGCTGCAGGGAATGTGACATTGCAGCTGTTTGCCCTCCAATAGTGAAATTGATTAGAGGAGGGTTGTGTGTGCAAAGCCCATAGAGAGTAGTTGAAATGTGCTAAGAAAGCAGTTACCTATTCAGGGAAGTGTCAGTAAACCTGGGAATTTGTTGAACATAATTATACAACTTTTAAAATGCAGTTTTGAAATGTTTTTAGAAGATCCTTTTTTTCCATGAAATTTTCTTTCCTATGATAATTCAGTTTCAATTATTAGAGTCTGCAGATCATGCAGGGGCAGCAGGGATGTTCTCTGTTCTTATATTACCTTTTCTTGAACGTTACCAGTGGGATTCTGGATATTTTAACTGTAATTTTAAATGTTGGGTAGAATGGAAGAGCTGACAAACCCAGAGGATGTTCGAATCAATCCCAAATGTGACAGGAAGATATCACTGTATGGATACCTGAGAGGAGCACACCTAAAAAACAAAAGTCAAGTTCATATGCCAGGTAATTTATCTGACTCTTAGAACTCTTTCTGTGAAAGAGTGTGGTCTTGTGAACAACAACATAGCTGAAATTATTTGCCTCTTTAAAGCATGCTATACAACAGATTTTTCACCTTTCTAAATACCTATTATGTTTTTAAAGTTTTTTTTTCATAATGCACGTTTTTGTGAAAATAAATCTTGTAATTAGTTTTGTTTTTAGTTGTGCAGTTTTGTTGCACTGATAAACACCCTATTCACAGTATTTAAATTTTTTTCAAAGGTGTATCACTTTAAAAGGTGCTTAAAATGTAAAATATCCCAGCTTAGTAATGTAAAGTAATTGGAACAATGTAAATTAGTAAATGATGTAATATATTTTTTATGGTCAGAATTAAATAATATTTTAAATGAATGATCAAAGAGTTTAAATTAAGAAATACTGTAATAATAAATGTACAGACCTACTCAGAAAAATGAGTTGCTGTGTTTGTCATTTGAAAACAAGCAAAAAATAAACAAACAAAGCTATGCAGGATTCTGGTGAATTTATCTGTACTTCTCTAAGTTCAGTGGTAAAGCAGAGGAATTGGATGTTTGGTACAGAGCTTCCTGTTGATGAATCATTGAACATTGCAATGTTTGGATTTTGTTTGTTTTCCCTTTTTTAGGGGGGGGGGGGGGCAGGTGGGTTTTGGATCTCTTCATGATGGATTGCACAAATTCCAGAAGCAAAACGTTGAAGCAAACTTTGCTTCCTTTTGTCTGTGCCCTCAGGTGTAGGAGATTTCACTGTAAGTGATGTGAGTTTCCTGCCAGACCCCTGTGCTCTGCCTGAGCAGCAGAAGAAGCGTTCCTTAAATGAGAAAGAGAAGCTTGTCTATGCCCCTTTTTCAGGGGTAGGGGGTATTGTGTATGATAAAGATGCTGTTTACATTGACCTTGGTGGAAGCCATGCTCACGAAAAAGAAGAGGTAAAAAAAATGCTGTTGGTGATTTGAATTCTCTTGGAAAATGTAGCTTTTATCCTTAAAGCCAAAATAAGTCTTTAAAAATAACCTTCTTTAAAATAAGCAACCCTTATCTATCCGTAGTGGGTAATTAGTTCTTTTCTCCTTTAGGGATTTCAGTGAAGGAATATTTCTGCTATCTGTTACTGTACAAAACATTGGAAGATCAGTTAATATTAAGTATCTAAAGTTTGTGTAAAAAACTTCTCGAATATTGACCTGAGATTTATGAAATCTCCTGGTGCTGGACTATTATCACTCTTATTTTGCAGGGCATGGTGATTGTTGGGTGAAGACTTTAATGATTTGACTGGTCAAAGGGAGGAAAAAGCCATTTGCCTACAAATAAATTTATTTTGTTTCCCCCCCTGTATTGTGCTAAATGTTAAATACTTTTGGGTCTATGATAATGTGCTTACTGGTATTTAGTGGTTGTGTATTGTGAAGGAGTTCCTCTTTAATTCTTCTTGAGTTGGTGTTATAGATACTCTTGAAACGTGAAGGGGGAAGGGAGACTTTGCTATTCTATTCTGAGAAAATGTTTCTTTAAAATGCTCTGCCATTTTTTCTTGCATATGTGTATTTATGCTTGTTTAGAGTATAGCTGTCATTAGACATTTGTTTATTCAACTTAGCTGAAAAGTAAAAAAATCTTTTCTTTCCAGGAGGAAGTGAGGCCGAATCATGAACTTGTTCAGAGCCTCATCTCCACACACTCAGCCATTGATGTTAAGATGGCATCAAGCAAGGTCTCTCTCTTCATGGACTCTGCACCCTTGGGTTCAGAAGATGTAGGGCAAGAGTAAGTTTTGAACGCTGGGCAGAGTTTGAGCATGAATGAATCTCTAATTTCAGGCTCTAATTTAGGAAAAATTCTCAATAGAGCACAGCTTGTAAAATGACATATTGTCTGATTCTTCCTCTTCTGACATTATTCATATGCCACACTGCATTTTGGGATAGAGGTAATTGGTACTAGAAAGTTTTCAAGCAGCGTAGTCCTGCCTTCCAGGAATTTCTTACTGATACAAGTAACATTTCTGTTTTAATTCATTCCATGGAAAAATGAAGAAATTTCTTGGAATTATTTTTGGCTGTAACATTCAATATTCTTGAATAAAAAGACACGAAAGAATGCCAGTGCCTTTCTAATGTTCTACGTAACTTCCATTTGAAACAAAATTTGTTAAATTGTTTAAAAATGTTAACATGAAGCTTCATTCTTTCATTAAAAGTATTTGTACTTTACCATCTTACCCCATGTGTGGTCTTTGGGAAAACAGGTTTGTGATGCCAAAAGAAGAGAGGCAGGTGGATTTGAAGACTGGAAGAGTTCGTCGCAAGGCCGTGTTTGAGGACGAGGAGAAGGAAAATGATGACGTAGCAAGTGATGAGGAAGATGACCAGGAAGAAGAAGATGAAGAAGAAGCAGTGTCTGAAGATGGAAGTGATGGTGATGATGAAAATGATGCTGAGGAAGAGAGAGTGCCCTTACGGGAAGGGGTGGCTGTTGGGAGAGCCAAGCGTCTGAAAACAGAGGTGGCTCAGGAAGAAGCTGTGAATGAGCTGCCAGCATTTGCAGACAGCGATGATGATCTGGAGATGAGCTCTGGAGAAGGAGAAACTGCCCCTGAAGACAGTGAGATGGAGGAGGATGAAGAGGAGGAAGAGGATGTACAAAGGACTTGCAAAGGTGAAAGCTCAGACAGTGAAATTGAGGCTGCAAATGAAAGATCTGAATCTAAGCAGTATGACATGAATAGGAAACGTACAGAAACAAAATCAGAAATCTCAGAGCACAGTCCCAAAAGAAGAGCAGTGCTCACTACAGATTCGGGAAACTGCACTGCGGAAGAGGCATCAGAATCTGAGGATGAGAGCTCTTCCCTTGAAGAGGGTGATGATGAAGGAGGATCACATGAGGAATTGGAAGCTGAAGAGTCAAATAGGAATGGGTTTCGGCACAATCAAGCAAAGAAAGCTGATAGTGTTAGGCAGACTAAAGTAAAAACTGTAGATACTGAGGATGATGATGTAGAGAATCTGCTGAGAGAGGAAGAGGAGTATGAAGAAAAACCAGATCTTTCTGCTGACACAGCAGGTAGGCTATAACTGTTTAATTTTTATGTCCCCTTTAATTGTATTGATTGTTAAAGGATAAAATTAGTAAATACTCCATAATGTTGCCAGTCTTATTTAATTATCTATCTATCTATCTATCTATCTATCTATCTATCTATCTATCTATCTATCTATCTATTCATGTGTAATTCTTAAGTAACAAAACTTCAAGTTTGGAAAGCTGGAAATATTTGCTGTTAAGCCTTTCATTTACATTGTAGTATGCAGTGTCAGGTTTCCTTCCTCTAAAATGGAGGTGATTCATTTTATACACAAAACTTAATTGATTTTGTATATACGTGTATTTAATCTTTATAGCTATGTGTGTAAAACAAATTATGATGCTCTATTACATCTAGAAAGCCTAAAACGTGTTTGGGGGGATGTTACTGAAATGCATTAACTACTCGGAGGGCACTGGAGCAGGTGTCTCCATCCTTGGAGCTGTTCAAAAGCCATCCTAACATGGTGCTGAGCAGCCTGCCTGAGGTGAGGCTGCTTGGGCAGTGGGGCTGGATATGGAGACCTCCAGAAGTCCCTCCCAACCTCAGTTATTCTGTGAGTCTGTGAAGAAGACATGTGCCATTGTGAACATGATCAAATCTGTTACTGTTTTTAAAATTCTATGCTTAAAAAAACCAAGCAGTGGTAGAATTTTTTATCTACAGTTTATGCTTCTGTGTATTTATGGAGTATGAGAAAAAGAAACTATGGGTTATGTCCACACTTCTTAAACCTCTTGTCATGTCCTTATTTAAATTATTTTTGTAATTGCTGATTCTTGTTCTGTTTTGGAGACAGAATGTGAATTTTTCCCCCTTTCAGGTGCACTTAAATGGAAGGAGGACCTCGCACAGAAGGCAGCTGAGGCCTTTCTAAGACAGCAACAATCCACCCCCAATCTTCGTAAACTTGTATATGGAACAGGTACAGATCTGTTTGGGAACTTGTCTCCATATCTGGTGCCTTTTAACTGTTACCACATTTTCAAGTCTGGATATTTGAGCGCTGTCTTTTGGTGGGAGGCTTGAGGAGAGTTAATTGACTTCTTAATTGCTGATGCTCATTTTCGCTAATAATTGTAATAAGAAAACAGTTTTTATTTTCCCATAAAAAGCATTTGGAGTTCATTTTCCAGACTACTCAGTTGTTACTCATGTTTTCTGGTGCAGTTATTTCTTCCAAACGTTTAAGGTTTGGTCATTTGTGTAATCCTCTGATAGATAATATGCAAACCCATTGTGGTAATTGTTTTCGTGCAGGGGTGCTGCCTGTTGGCTGGTTTCAGGAATTTCTGTCTCACAGTGACTGTAGAAGAGTCTCTTAGATGTGACTTAGTGTTTGTCAAGGAAAAAATAGCTGGCTTAAAAGGAAGAGAAAATTGCTATTTATGTAATATGTCCTGTTTAATTCACAACTTTTATAGTGCTTGTCTGAGTGTACAAATCTCATTGTGCGGAACCTTTATAGAACATGATGAGAATTTGGCTTTTGTAAATCTTCCACAGTGCAGGAGTGGGAAGACTTCCTGACAGATTCTCCAGTCTGGTATTCTTGATTTACAGGCAAGCCTAATGTCCTTTCTGTTCACAGATCATTTTGATATTGTTCCAATTTGTGACATTGAACAAGCATCCTCTGTTTACTTTTTGGGCAATATTTTTACAATATAATTCCAGTTATGAAAACAATGGGATCATGTGCCTTTTTCTTCAGGCTTTCACCTTTAAAACTTTTCTAGTTGGATTCTTTTATTTCCTCAAACTGCTGCAGCTGTTGGGAGACGTAAGGAGAGAGCTGGTTAATGAATTTCATGCGTGTACTGTGGGGGAAATCATCACAGCCTCTGTGTTTGGTTTAGTTTTTGAGGATGAGGACCAGGAGAGTGAGGATGCAGATGATGAACTCGGAGGTTTGTTTCGTGTCAGCCGCCCAGACAAAGCATCCAAGCAGAAGGCTAACGCTCTCGACTGCTCCAAATTTCCAGTAGAGAAGCTGCAAGATTGGGATTTAGAAGAGGTAAATGCCATTGGATAATTGCTTCTGCATATCCTGCCTGGTTTGTCCTGGCTGTGTCTCATAAAGTATGAGTGAGTTATCACTGAAACAGACCTGTGGGAGCTATGGCCACAGTGTCTTAGATTCTGCCACTTGCTGTCACTGTAAGTAACAGATTCCAAAGATTGTTCTTACAAGAGTGGCAAGCCACAGTAAATAAATTTAATGCTTGGCTCACTTGAATATTTGCTGGATAATAGTTTGTTCTTTATTTACCAAAAAGTAAAAAGAAGGGGAAATCCAATTGAAAAATGAGTGTAGGGAAGAGATTTTGGTAGTGCAAGGACCTTTGGGCAAGAATTAAACTGGGTTCACAGTCCTGCTTTTGGGGAGGCACTGAGTAGTTTTGGTAACAGTGCCTTGATGTGGAGCTGCATGTGAGAATTGTCTCTGAGGTGGTGTCTCTGGTGGGGAAGTGGGGAATGTCTTGGGGAACGTCTCTGTTGATGAAAAGCTGCAGCTGTGCTAGGCAATGGCACTTCTTTTGCAGGTTATGAGCAGTATTCGAGACTGCTTTGTTACTGGAAAGTGGGAGGATGATAAAGATGCAGCAAAGCTGTTGGAGGAGGATGGTATGTGTAACACTACTAAAAATGGTCCATGTATACAGGATTTATAAGAAAAGGATGACTTTTTAGTTATGGGTATAGAATATTTTGCCTTACTGCTATACTTGCAGGTTTTTTCAAACTATTATATAAATTATTATATAGATACTAACGTAATTACACGTTGCTGTTAAGTCTCTGTAGACACAGTAGGCACATACCACATTCTGGAAATTTACTTTCTGAAAAATAGAATAAGTATTTTAATTACAAAATGGAGTCCTTAGTCTCAACACTTGGACATGCCAGCTTTGAATTATGTATCTGAGTTCCTCTATTCATCATATATGGTTTATTCTTTTGGATAGTTGTGGTAGAAATAAACAGAAACTATTATTTATTGGGAAGACAAACTTGCCGCTCATGTTTGGCTGAGAAGTGAGATCTATCTGTGGTTGTTTTGGAGGTGTTGTTTTTGTTTTGTTTGGTTGTTTTTTTTTAAATTAGGAATTACTCAAAAAATTTAACAATGTGGCTGTATCTTATGTGTCTTGATTGTGATTTAACAGGCTTGTATAAGCATATGCTTTTAACCTAAAAACTTCTAGCTATATTTAATTTTTAAAAAAAATTAAGCATAGGAGCTCAATTGCTCTGCTGGTGTCTTGTGTCATTAGAGTGCAAACTAATATATTGGGAGTCCTTTGGGATGATCTAAACCTTATTTACATTTTTTTAAATCATAAGGGTGTTGAAAAGATTAAAGGAGGAGCCATGTTGAGTTTAGCTGTGAATTTTCAGCTGAAGCTGTAGAGAGGGCAGAACAAAGGTATAAAACTTGATGGGAATCAAAAATATTTGGACTAAAACCAGTCTCACAGCAGTACTGAGACGTGCACAGTACTGAACACGTGAGAGATGGTGTGGAGCAATACAGCAAAATGGTTAACTAATGCTCACATGTCTTGGGTGCTCATTGTTGCAGAAGAGCTGTATGGAGACTTTGAAGATCTGGAAACGGGGGTTGTGCACAAAGGGAAGGCTGCTGCTGGAGGAGAGCAGGTCTGATCTGCATTTTTATGTTCTTTAACAACATAAATGTGTTTCTTACCAAGTAATAAGCATCCTATGTAATAAATTCATAGAATCAATAGAAAGGAAATCAGTGGGAACAAGGAAGAAAAGGTATGTGTGACCTTAGAGTGGCATGTTTTTAACCCGAGCCAGAATTTTTATTTATAGTTAATTATGAAGAAGTCACCTCGCTTACTTAACAGTAGGTGTCAGGCTTAATCAAGAGGTGGAGGATCTGGAGGCATGACAGAAGTATTTTAAAACCAAATGTAATCATAACTGTTTGTACTATGTCATCTCATCTGATGCAGGAGATTATAGCACTCTGTTTAAACACAACAAACTGTGGAAACTTGACACAGTTTCCTCGTTCATTCCTCTTATCTGCATAAAGGAGGGCGGTGGAAGCAATTTTGTGCTGCGGCTTGGATATCTTCCAAGAGCAGAGCTGTAGTTGTCTGTGACAGTACAAACTGAAAAATCAATTTCTTTTTGGACTGAGCAGCTTGATGGCTTTACATTTCACTATAAAATTGAGGGTAATGGCATAATTTTGGCAGTTTTCAAATGGCCTGTGCAAACTTCCTCCTCCCTGGCGTCTAGAGCCTTGCCTTCCATCACAGTATTGCTCAGTGCTATCAATAATTACTTTTTTTTCCTCCTGGATTATGTATGCTTCTATTTGCTGTAGAATAACAGGTTAGGTCCATTCTAGGGACTGTTCCCTTACGTTAAAATGACTTTTAGTTGAAAAAGTTTTGTCAGTGGAATGGAATATGATTAGATCATGAGATCTTTTGGTCCTTGCTGAAGTTAAGTCTCCTTGTATAAATAGCTTATTAATCTCTCTAAAATTGAAATGTTTTTCAAGTGTCTAATAATCAAAACTATAAAAAGGTATTGTTTAATAATATCTATAAAAGTATTGTTTAATAATATCTATCAAACAGTTGGTCAGAATGTGTTGTTTTCAGCCAACCATTTTACATGTTTGAAAACTTATTGTTGATTAGTCTGGAAGTGAAGAAGAGGAGGAGGAAGATGAAAACACGTCCAAGCCAGAACCTGAGGAGGAGGAAAAGAAAAAGGAGCGCATGGACAAGAAAAGAAAACTTAAAGAAATGTTTGATGCAGAATATGATGAAGGGGACACCACATACTTTGATGATCTTAAAGAAGAAATGCATAAACAAGCACAGGTATAATCTGCTAATTTGACAATTTATGTCTTCAAAAATGCTCCACAGAGTTTGTCCCACAGAGATTTTTGTCCTGAAGACACAGGTGTTGCTCAGGAGGTATTTCAGAAAGTAGACACAAAGAAATACATGCTTGTGATTTTTTTATGCTTGAACTTTTTGATTCTATCATCTGGAATGGAAAACAAGCAAACAAGACAAACAAATGACAGCTTAGTTTAAACTGTGTGCAGTATTTAACCATACTTTAAATCACTGAATAAGCCAGGGTGTATAATTTAAAATTCAGCTCCTTAAAAAGTTTTTAAATAGAAAAGGTGTCCTTTTATGTGTTGGAAGTGAAACTCTTCCTCATGTTAATTTCTGCCATGTATTTTCCCAGTATTATTTTTGTGTGATTTTTTTGTGTTATTAATGGATAAGTAAATTCTCTGTGACAGTCTTTTTCATCCGTGAGGTTATGTTGAGGAAAAAGTAATCAATGACCATTGCTCTCTGCATGTGGTAGAAGTTTTCAGTGTAACTGTGTCCAGAATGTGAGGTGTTGATTTTGTTCCAGGCCTTTGGTTTTTTGCATAAGAACTTTTAAGCTTAAAAGTAGCTTCCTTCTTTGACTGACTTGGCAGAACACTGCCTTGCATTATTAATAACTTCACTGTGTTGTCTTTTGACAAAATTTTTCCCTAAATAGTCGTTAAATTAATCTTTACCTGCTTGTATTAGCTGGTTGTAGTCACAAAGGATAATATGAGCTCTGGTGTGTTGATGTACTAGAGGGCACTTAAAGGGTAAAGAAGGACATTCCAGTAAAAGAATCATTGTCTTATGGGTGGCTAAACATCAGGAGCTAAAACAGGAGGGTGAGGTTCCTTTTATTCACAAGGATATCTTCTTACATATTTGCACAATATCTACTTTCTTATCATATGGTACAGAAGAGCTTTTGATGATATACAATGTGAGGATGTACAAATATATTTTTAAGCTGCTGAGTAGGATAGGAGCATCCTCATAAAATGATGCCTTAAAGATCAGGACATAAACTTTAAAAGGTACTTGGGCTCCTAAATCAAAAAAGATACTTCTGACAGTTGTATCTTTAAAATCCAAAGTCACATTGTGAAAGGCATATCAGAAGTCCCTCAGTCATTTGCTTCTCTTGGGTACTGTCTTTCAAGTAGACTAACAGGCCCACTTGGGATCTCAAATTGGAAGGGCTTTGTGGTGGTCGAGATTTTCCTCTGAATAAAAGGCCAGAAAATCTAATAGATCTTTCCCAAAAAAGATTTATATAAATGCTAGCATGTTTTAAATAGAACTGGCCCTTCTTGAACAAGTTGTTAATGCTTGAATTTTGTGAAACACTTGGTGGCTTTCTCTTTGTCACGTAGCTTAATCGAGCGGAATTTGAAGATCAAGATGACGAGACCAGAGTGCAGTATGAGGGATTCAGGCCGGGGATGTATGTCCGAATAGAGATTGAGAATGTGCCCTGTGAATTTGTCCTGAATTTTGATCCTCATTATCCTGTCATCCTGGGTGGTCTAGGCAACAGCGAAGGAAACGTCGGCTACGTGCAGGTACGTGGCCAAAGGGCTGAGTGCGTTTGATCTCACTGCAGGCGTGCTCCAGGGTGTCTGGAGTTCCTGCTGTCTGTGCACTGAAAATACAGTAAACACAGAGAGGAACTTCCATCCTCGTCTCCCGAACAGGGGATTTGCTTTTGACGCAGAGTGTAATTCTGCAGTAGCAGATTCTGGATCTCCACAGGCTTAATTGGATAACCAGAAAAGGTTACTGTTGTTTAATGTTCAGCTGCGGAGGTGTCTCAGGACTCAGGTCTGCCACTGTGATTGCTAAATTGCAAACATTAATTGTACTCTGACCTTCAGGATCTATATACAAGTGACTACAGAAAAATGACTAGCACATATATAAATGTATTTTTAATATAATCTTTGCTTGTGTGCATGCAAGCACACATGACTTCAGAGTGAGTAAAATACCGATTGATCTTCCCAGTCAACCTAATGTTAGCAAGAATGTTTGGAGAGAAAACTTAGTGTATTAAAAATTCTAGCGTAGATAGAAGTTGCTTTCAATCATTCCTGAAAAAAATAAGGCTTGAGTTTCGGCATCACCGTTGCCATCCTGTCGTTCACCTTCTCTTCCAACCAGCTGCGCCTGAAGAAGCACCGGTGGTACAAGAAGATCCTCAAGACGCGCGATCCCTTAATCCTCTCTCTGGGCTGGAGGCGCTTCCAGACCATGCCCCTGTTCTACATGGAGGACCACAACGGGCGGCAGCGGCTGCTCAAGTACACCCCGCAGCACATGCACTGCGGGGCCGCCTTCTGGGGTGAGCCCGGGGCCAGCCAACACAGCTCTCCCAGCCAGAGCTCTGGGGATCGCCCCAGGAAACGGGCACTGCTCTCATGTTTGTGGGTTATTTAAATGGCTTGTGAGTTGCTTGGCTTTTAATCAAGTTGTGAGCGCTGTGCTAAGTTGTAGTGTTGTCAAAGAGGAACCTGATTTGTGGGCAGGTAGACTTTGCACGCATAATGGGCCCAGCCCTTGCACGGACCGTTCCTTTATGGGGCTTTAAATGTGAGCAGTAGTTTGAGTGCTTTAAACTTTGGTTCTCTTCAGTGAGTGTATTTTTCAAGTACTTTTAAGCTTTTAGAATTTAAATAGGTGATAGATATTGTGTAGTAAAACTTTCTGGAATTTATAAAATTAAATTCTCTTTTAGGGCCCATCACTCCTCAGGGGACAGGATTTTTGGCAGTTCAGTCTGTCAGTGGCACAACGGTAAGTTTGTTACCACAGGACATCACTAATGCTTTCTATGGATATTTGGGCCAAGTATATGTGTTTTGGGAAGAAGGTTTACATTATGATAAAGCAGTATAGTTGTAGCAACTAAGAAAGTAGCTGGACTCGAGCTTTTGGAAGGTTTATTATGTTGATATGGGAAACTGTACGGAGAAGATATTTTTTTAATATACAGATTTAGGAAGAAATTGTTTAGTGTGAGGGTGGTGAGGCTCTGGCACAGGTTGCCCAGAGAAGCTGTGGATGCCCCATCCCTGGAAGGATTCAAGGCCAGGTTACATGGGGCCGTGAGCAGCCTGGTCTAGTGGGAGGTGCCCATGGCACAGGTGTTGCTTGGAATGAGATGACCTTTGAGGTCCCTTCAAAACTAAACCATCCCCTAATTCCGCAATTTAAATAGTGTTAAAGCAGTATTTATCAGATATGATCTTTATTTGGTATATATTAATCAAAGGTAGGCTCATGTTTGCAGACAGTTGTTCCATGGCATTGTAATGAGCTTAACAGTGATCAGAGTGGTGATTCTTATCTCCTTCCTAAAATATGCCTTCAAGTGCTATTGCACACTTGTCTTTTTACATGTTTCAAAAGGTTATTTTCATCATGTGTCCTTTGCATAATATAGTGTCTTAGAGCAGTGCAAAAAGCACTTCTCCTTTGAGACTTTCTGTCTGAGTTCTGTTTCATAAAGAGAACATAGTGAGGTAGATCACAAGGACTTTTAGATTGTTTCCAAGGTAATTAGAATGGCAGTTGTGGAAATCTCGTTAGTGAATGGTAGGAATGTTATGTCAGCAACACCTCAACTAGTCTGTACTAGTCAATCTGCATTTTTCATGCTGCAGTACTTCTGTAAAGGTTAGAAATCCTGAATCTTAAAAGTGAAATGTGGAGTGCAGACACAGCATCCTTTTCTCTAAGTTGGAAAGATTCATTCAATGTTTAGTGGTCGAGGTGTTGACTGAGCGGCCACATATGGAGGACAGTGGTCAACAGCTCGGTGTCCTGATGTGCAGTGGTGACAAGGGGTGTCCCTCAGGCGTCTGTACTGGAATGATCAGCCCTGTTTGATCAGCACTGACCATCAGTGGCACAGGCAGTTTGCAGGCCCCAAGCTGAGTGCTGTGGGTGACGTGCCTGAGGATTGGACTGCTGTCCAGGGGAACCTTGAGAACTGCTGACCTGGGGGAACCCCAGAAGGTGCAGCAAGGCCAAGTGTGAGGTCCTGCAGCAGACCTGTGGCAACCCCCAATGTCAATACAGACTGTGCAGTGAAGGGTCGAGAGCAGCCCCTGCTTGGAAGGACTTGGGGATTCTGGTGGACGGGAGACTGGAGGTGCTTTGGTCCTGTGAGCTCACAGCCCAGAGAGCAAATCACATCCTGAGCTGCAGCAAGAGCAGCACCAGCAGCAGAACGAGGGAGAGGATTCTGCCACTCTGCTCTGCTCTGCTCTGGTGAGACCCCAGCTAGAGAACCATGTCCTGCCTTGTGCCCTCAGCACAGGAAAGACAGGGAACTGTTGGAGCAGGTCCAGGGGACAGGCCCAGAGATGGTTGGAGGGGTGGAGTACCTCTCCCAGGAGGAGAGGCTGAGAGAGTTGGGATTGTTCATCATGGAGAAGAGAAAGCTCTTGGGAGACCTCATTGCAGCCCTTTGGTACATAAAGGGGGCTTAAAAGAAATATAGGAATAAACTTACCAGGGCCTGCTGTGATAGGACAAGGGGGAATGGTTTTAAATTAAAAGGGTTGATTTAGACTAGATATGAGGAAGAAGTGTTTTACAAGAAGGGTGGTAAAACATGAGCAGTTTGATGAGAAAGGCTGTGGATGTCCCCGTCCCTGGGGATATTCAGAGTCAGACTGGTTGGGGCTCTGAGCAGCCTGATCTATTGGAAGATGTCCCTGCTCACTTCAAGGGAGTTGGACCTGAGGACCTCTAGAAGTCATTTAGATGACCTTCCAATCCAAACTGTTTTATGATTCTGTGATTCTAAACGGTGTCTTCTCTGAGAAATATGCACTCAGCAGTGTCTTTTATCTCTGATGTTTCAGCCTGACTTCCGGATTGCTGCGACAGGAGTTGTGCTTGATCTAGATAAATCCATAACTATTGTAAAGAAATTAAAGCTAACCGGCTTTCCATTCAAAATTTTTAAGAACACTTGTTTTATTAAGGTAAGTTCATAGGTATGGATGCTGTAAAACCAGAGGTACTGATGTTAGGAAGGAATGCAACCTGGGATTGTCTTTCCTGAGGCAGAAGTTCTTGGCAATTGTTGAATGCTGTTCTGGATCTCAGGAGCTGCTTGTGGTTTTCTGAACTCCCTTCCATGTGATCCCTAAAGGTACTGATTGCTAGCCAAGGAATATGAATTATTGCTAACCAGACAAAAATTCTGCAACAATATCCTGGTTCACTTTCAGTGTGATTTTTTTTTTTCCTTCCCACCCCCTGCTTCCTTCCTAAAACCCACTGATTAGCAGTGACAGACACCTTTGGAGGATGTAAACCTGTGCCTGGTAATTGTCAGTCTGATCCCACTAAGTTTTAGCTCTGGAGTCAAAGGTGACTTGTAGCAGTGCTAAAGATTTCTCGGTTACAGTTACAGAAGTGTTTGGGGTGGGAAGTGTTGCAGAAGTGAATGTTTGCTGACCTCACTGTGCTGAGGCTGAAAGCCTGGGCTTTCAGGCTCAGGGAGACCTTAGGTTATTCTGCATTTGAGGCAGCAAGCAGCTAAGCAGTGATCCCAGCAATAAAGCACTGAAGTGTTTGCACTAGGCATAGACAGATTTTTTTCTTGCTTTTCTTGTGATACGTGAAAGAAGCACAAATCTTCAAGAACTGTATTGTATTAGAATCTCAGAACGAGCAACTTAAGGCAGCTCACTTGCTTTTAAGTTATCCTGTGTTCCAGCAAATTATTTTAAAGGAGAACTGTAAAGCTTCTGTAGATATGTTCTGTTTTGAAATTTTAAATATATGTATTTAAAATGCTTAGAAACCTCACCTGTGATGTCTGACGAATAGATTGCTTTCAGTAGCTCACCTAGTGTAAGCTCAGTAGGATTTTGGTATGATCAGCACTCTTAGTCTAAAGACATTGCTGTGCTCCTCCTGTTTCTGTATAAGATATGCTTGTAGGGATTCTGGTTCTATGACCTACATAGGTCGCAGAGAGAGACTTGGCATCTTGAATGACGGTGGGTAATTCCCATTTTCAGGGAATGTTTAACTCTCAGTTGGAAGTGGCTAAATTTGAAGGTGCAGCCATCCGTAGTGTGAGCGGTATCCGAGGGCAGATCAAAAAGGCCCTCCGAGCTCCCGTGGGCGCGTTCAGAGCAACATTTGAAGACAAGCTGCTGATGAGTGGTAAGTTGCACGTTGCATGTAAGCTGTCACACAGCTTACCCACAGCTCTTTCATCCTTCTTCACAGATTGCAAAGCTGTGTCTCAGAGTTCTGGGATCTGATAATTGAGATGTGAATTCATAGAGTAAGAAATGCCTTGTGAGATGCAGAGTGAAATTAAAAAGAAGTATATTTTATGTTAGATTTCTTTCACTTATACTCAGAAGTCATATAGTATGTAGATGAAAAGGCTTGAGTTGAAGGCATGTATCTTCAAGTGTTTTAATGCTTTACACAGCATGGTTTTAGTGTTTTACACAGCCTTTATCCTTGAATATGATGAATTGAATTTAGTGGTAGAAGTGTTAGAAGGATACTTTTATGAGAAATACAAGGACTGGCATTGTATTTTTCTGGAGCCTTTTGGGGAAATTATGCAGAGGATCTCCTGTGTTTGCTGATTGTCACTGATGTTGAGAATATGAGTTTATACTCACTTGGGTTTATATGACCTGTTTTCCTAAACACACCAAAATCACGGATAGTGCAAAATAAAAGCAAGGTAGTTCTGTAAAAATAGGCAAAGGAAAGGAAAATCAGTTTTGTCAGTAATTATACAGGCACATCTACATATATGTATTCTGTTGCTTGTTCTTGAATGTGAATGATGAACAGGATAGTATTCATCTGCCTGCTCTTCAGGAGTGTGTGCTGTTCATGCCTTTTATGGGGTTTTGCATTGCTTTTACCACAAGTTGAAGATGTTGATGTATGTCCTGAACACAGTGCTAGCATGTGGTGTAGTATCTTCTCCTCAGGCAATCTCTGCTTAGAGTGTGGATGTGATCAACTCCTTTAACAGTAAAGTAACAAGTGACATTCCCTCTTCTTTCAGATATTGTTTTTGTGAGGACATGGTATCCTGTTTCGATCCCAATGTTTTATAACCCCGTAACATCCTTGCTGAAGCCAGCAGGTGAGAAAGATAGTTGGAGTGGAATGAAGACCACAGGCCAGCTGAGGTATGAGCGAGGCATCAAACTGAAACAGAACAAGGATTCCCTCTATAAGGTATATTTCTGTTTAGTTTTGTTTTGCCTTTTAAAGCCAGCCAAATTTGCAGTGTCTCAGACCTGTGCAAACAGAGCATTATAAATACATGTTCATACACATACACGTGTGACTTCAAATTTTTATCCACAAGGCACAGTCCTGGCATGAGATGGGAATAAAACAGTTGAGAGCAGATTGATGTGGGTCAGTTGAAGTTTATAAAGTAATCTGCAGGGTTGAAGTCTTGTCCAGAAGCTTACTTAGACTTCTGCTGTAGTAATTGGGGTGAACATACCATTTACAGTTCAGTCCAAGGATGTCAGAGAATGTTGGGTTTTGACTTCAGATTTCTGGTTTTTGTGGTTGGTTTGGTTTGGGGTTTTTTTGAGGGATGTGTATTTCTTTTTTGTTTGTGTTTTTTGGTGGGCTTTTTTCTCACTGAAAGATGGGAAAAAACTAAATAAAAGCTTTTTAATATCATGAGTCTTATATATAGCCTGTATTCATTCTTTTAGCCTATTGTGAGGGAGAAGAGACATTTCAATAAGCTCCACATTCCTAAAGCACTGCAGAAGGCACTGCCTTTTAAGAACAAGCCTAAGAATCTTGAGAAGAAAGGCAAGACTCCAAAAGACCAGTGGAGACCAGCTGTTATCAGGGAGCCTCATGAAAAGAAGGTAATTATCACTTACTCTGAAACAAGGACTCCTGAAGGGTAAATGTGTTGTTTAAAGCTTTTCTAGCTATTGTTTTGGCACTTGAATCTACTGCTAATGCTAAAGATATATGTGTTCCTAGTGAAAAATGATCACTTGCAATTTGTTTTGTTCCTGTTTGGCACGTAGTATGTATAAGGAACTGTCACTGAGTGGATGGTGTCTATTTTTTTAGACTAGTAGGTCATCTGAAGCCTAAATACGACTTTTGTCCTTGTCACAGCACTTGCAAGGTATTTCACTTGGATTTAGTGCTCTCATATTATGGGTGACTTAAATTGGCAGCTGCAGTTTTTTATTTGACTTGTCATTGCCATGCATTATTAACACAGACAGGATTTGAAGCAAATACTCTGCTTCCAAAATTGAGAATTAGAGTGCTTGCAGAGGCAAGGAGATCCAAACTGCAGTTTAAGTGTTCTATAGTAGCAATTAGGCATAGCCTTTTAAGAGCTATCTAACCAAAATCAGAGTTCACAAAAATTAAAGCTTTTGATTAACTTCCTAACACCATAAATAATTAAACCATTTTAGAAATTGGGTAACAGGTGCAGAGATAATTAGGAACTTGCCTTGAGTCTCTGATTCATTATGTGTGTCTCTGCTGAGGTTACACTTTCTTGCTCACCAAAACTGAGCTACATGTGTATTGATTGTCTATTTTCTGTTCTAGATATCAGCTCTGCTCAGTGCCTTGAGTACAGTGAATAATTACAAGATGAGGAAAGCCAAAGTAAAGCATCGGGAACAGCTTAAAGAATATCTCAAAGTTAAGCAGAAGGAGGATGAACAGAAATTCAGGAGGCAAAAGGAGGCTAAGAAAAAAGTCTATCGCATACTGGGACAAAGGGAGAAAAAGAGGCAGAAGTCAAGCTTGAAAGGATCTAGTAAGGGAGAGAAGAATATGTAAAATTCCATTAGATTTTAGGCCAAATGAGGAAATAAGGTAGCTGTGCAATTTTCCCTTGAGGAAACAAAAAGGCCTTGGACAACACCAGGTGTGCTTTCAAGAGAAAAAAAATGCAAATATGATCTTACCCCACACTCTTGAATACATTTGGTAATGTATATAAATAAGATGTAGAAGTCTGAATTGTGGTTTTTATACAGGAGTATTCTGGAGGACTTTGTATTTCGTTATATTTCTATGCATTCTGCTTATTCTATCTAGCCAATAAAGTATTTTAATGTCAATTACAGAATAATGTTTCTTTGTGTTTTATCTTGTGGACTTCAGTGGAAGAAAACTCTGCTAAATGTGTCCAAATAAGTTCCCTACTTTGAGCTATTACCTAAATTTTCCCCTTGGCAAGTATTTTATTAAAATGTGTGAAGATCAACTGCTCCTGGCTAGGAGTTTTGGAAATTCTTTATCTTTGATCAGAGTAGCTCACTCCTGTGCTTAGATCATTTGCCCCCTGCATGAAAGCATCTCAGTTTTTTCCACTTCTCACTGATTATTAAGCAGATCTTCAGGGTTGCATCCAGATCTTGTGTTACTTGGCCAATTTTGGCACCCTGAGGCTGTCAGTAGATCCCTCACTGACTGCAGCTCTCTGGGCAAACAGCATCAGAGCTTTCCCAGGTGTGTGCAGCTCCTCTGTGATTTTCTGTGGGGTAAGCACTGACAGGGTAACTCGCTTCCTGTGGGAAAATCTTCCTGTGTCCAGCCAGCTCGGTTTCATGGTACATTGTTAGGCTTCAGATGAACGGAGAGAAGAGGTGGTAGATGGTTTCAATCCTGTTAAATTAAGTGACTGTTTAAGTCTTTCTCTGCGTGACAGAAGGCTTTGGACAATCATTTTGTTGAAAGAGCAGCAGAATTTATTTTTTTATGCCATATATGGCATCAAGTAGTTACTATGATATACCTATTTTTAATACTTCATCCTCAAACAGGCAGTGGAGCAGATAGTATCAGTAATTTCTTGGTCTCTTTCCTGAATAAGTTTACTCTTTGTCATCAAGCTGAAATTCATTATTGTTATGCTGTAGTAATATCTGCCATCTCAGATGTGAGATCCCATGTGGGATCAGGCTGCCTGACACAGAAGCCTTTGGTTGAATGGATCTGTAGATTTATTTTTTTTTTTAACATTTAGTATTTGGGGATTTTCTTAATTAATCTCATAATGTTCTGTTTACTGATATTGAAATTCTAATGCATCCATTTTTGTCTATATGATACTAGGCTGATGCCTGACTGAAATTAATTTGTCAGTATTTTTTTTTTTTCCCCTTGTGAGATTCAGATGAGATCACGTGCATATGAAAACATTATTTATGTTTGAATAATTGAAGAGTCTCTGCTGAATAGACAACTGCTGCCTTCGGAGATTTACAAGGAAATTGTTGGCATTTTGCCCCACAGTCAGGCACAGGATGGCTCACCATGACTTTTGTTTCTGCACGGTTCTTTCTGCTCCTGCCCAGCCGTGCTAGGCTCGGTGTAATCAAGCCAGCACAGAAGTGTTTCCTATCAACCCTGTTTTTATGCTGTTGTGAGCGAACTTCCAAAGTATTTGCTGTTGTTTGCATCTTCCATGCATTCACGTGTGACAATCAGTTGGGTTTTTATGTGCCTGGGAAGTTACTGCTGCTTTTGACGTTAGGTTTTCACGTTTGCTTTCTGCATGTAATGAAAAGTAACTTAGATCTGGTTTATCCATATTAGCTCTGCCAGGGACAGAAATAGTGGACTTCAGTCTCTTTTTCATTGTGGAGAGAAGCACTCAGAGAGCCAGCTGAGCCTGAAGATGTTACACCTGCAAAAACAGTACAAGATACTTCTTTTAGATTATACTTTTCTTTGCCACCTTCTTCAGTGGGAGAGAAAAAGTTATAAATTTAACAGTTTTAAATGAAGACAAGTTTAATAAGCAGTGGGTAATAGATGGGAGCCCATGTGTGCTGTGAGCCCTGCCGAGAGACAGAAAGGTGGTGGTTCAGGGAGCTGGGGCAGGGCTTCATCTGCTCCTGCACCCCGGATTTACAGCTCTGCAGGGAAGGCTCCAGCGCCAGAGAGCCCTGCACCGTGAGGAGGCTGGAATTAATGTCAGCCTGAAAACAGCTACAGCCCTTGCATGGCTTGGGAGAGAGGTTAATGTTGCTTTTGAGGAGAACCACTGCACGCCAACTAACAAAGGTACTTGGGTTTTGTCCCCATTAAAATAAATCTTGGATTTTGTAGTAACAGCAATCCCTCACAGGGCTTTTGGCCTGGTTTTAGCACGGATGATTTCAGCTGTGCCCCTGCCCAGCCCCACATCCCTCACCACAGCCTCCTAGGAAAACAAACAATATTTACTGCTCCTCCTCGGCCGCTGAAACAGCCTGGGTTATCAGAGGGAGTCGCTGGCAGCAGTCCTGGGCTGGCAGGTGGTGGAACAAGGAGCTGAACTGTTCTTATCTTGGATAAGCCCAGTCGGCGCTGCGGGAGGTGCAAATAATTAGCAGTTGTGTTCGTGATAAAGCCTGGGGCAAATATTAAAAACTGTAACAAAAGCAAGTCGTTTGTACAACGATTTCCGTGCTAAAAAAAGTAACGGGCTGGTAGAAGGTGCCTTGCGGGTCATCCAGGCAGGGTAATAAAAGATGCCAAAGTATTTCACGTGGAAGTGTATACTGACTGATTGCCTGTGAGCAGGGGGATTTCAACAGCAACAGTTCACCCTGTGAGGCTGCAGAAATTACTAAGTTGGGAGAGAAACTGAAATTGCAAGGAAACAGGCATTGGAATTAAAAATCAGTCGAGGTGTGAGGGGTCGGTGGCAGCCAGGAGGGCAGTTGTGCTGCTGATGTTACCCATGGAGCTCTTTGTGCAAGTGGTTAGCAAAGGCTAATGCCGGGTGAAGGGCAGCTGGGAGCTCACTTATAAATAAAACCCTTCCCAGGAAGCATAAAGCTAGATGAAGACCATCTTCCATTTTGGGCTATCTACCCAGATTCACTTTACCAGGCCTCATTCCTCCTAACTCTTTGTGCTATTTGAGTCTGATTTCAGGCTGGAATTGGTGATAGACCTGCTGGAGCAGATGTCACCTCCTGCCCTGCCCTAGAGACTGGGTTGTGGCATGGGTATCTGGCAAATACCCACTCCAGCAGTTTGCAGTGTGTCTGTCAGGCATCCCCCTCCCCTGGCTCCAGTTCTCTGTGTGTTTCAGGTGTTCACCCTCCTCATTGTCTGGTCACCTTGCTTGTCAGCTGTGGCAGAAAAGCCCTGTGACTGACTTGAGAAGTGATCTAAAATGCATGTGAAGGTGACTGTATAGCTCTTGGTGGAGGTAGAAATCATACCAGAACTAACTAGCTTTGAGAGGATAATTTTATACTACTTGCTGTTTTTGAATGGAATTACATATTCGGAATGGTTTGTAATAAAAACTCTATTAATGTGATATTGTGGCATAGCTATTGGATCCAATTGATACAATTACAATAAATGTGTTAGACTGTCAGCATCCTTCTGCCCTGTGTGTAATGCTCAACCTTGCTTGCATATACAAACCTAAGACCAGACTCCCATCACTCCAACCAGGTTGTGTCTGTGCCAGGTGAGATCTTGTTTGTTCCACGACTCTGGATCCACATCTCTAAGTGAATTCACTGACATCTGCACATGTGTGCACTGCTGCTTCAAACCGGAGCTGCAATTTGTTCCTGGCCATCAAAAGAGTCTCAGGGTGTTTAGCATTGGCACAAACTAATTCAATTGCACATAGCAGATACTGGTTTCTCTGCAACAGTTCTGAACAACGTCCTTGCAGTAACTTTAAAGGTCATTCTTGATGGGGTCTCACATTCACAAACACCAAGCTTAATTTGTTGTCTATTTTAATGTATTGTCCTGAAGTTATTGGGTTTTGAGAACATAGAATCTATTAAGAAGCTTAATAGAGCAGCTCATTCCAATTATAAGAAATGTATTGGTGGAGAAAATGGAAATGCAACAAAGATCAATGTATTAAGTAGTTGCCTGAATGGAGGAAATAGATGAAAATTGACTCTCTTTAGTACAAAAAAGGTATGTGCTTCTATACAGTACTAAAAATGTTGGGTTGCTTATATTGTAGGAGATTATAAAGCATTTCTATGCTGACTGTATAAAATCAGATCAAGAGCTGTCCACAACTTTTTCCTTCATTCATTTCTTTTCCCCAAGATGTTTCTGGGTATAGTTGTTTTGTCTTAATTTTAATTTTTTTTATTTTTAATTTTCCTTATCGGTTATATTTCCCCCTTTTGGAAGTTCTTAAATTTCTGTGCTGGAAGATTGTTGTGTTGAAAAGTTATTTGGCTCCAAGACAACTCAGCAGCGAACCCAAGATGGGTCATCTGTGACGATGCAGTCTGGAGCAACTGGCTCTTTGGCTTGGAATTTCTGTTGCTAAATGCCAGGTTTCCTGAGTGAAAAATCAGGGTTTCCGATTATGGCCTAAGGATGTGGGCATTGGGATAGTGATCCTAAGTGAATGCTGCCAATTTCCTTTATCAGAAGAGTAAAGAAAGAAGAGAGGGGAGGTACTTTTGACTCGGATCAGTTCTCTGCTCCAGTTTGCCATGTAGCACAATTTGGTGTGTCATCTGCTTGGCCAAAACCTCATGGGGAGGCAGAGGAGGGGCAAAAGTCTTGAGCCAGTTTTTGCTTTTTCTACCTTTTCTGCTGTAGCCCCTCTTGCACTGGCAACCATGTTTGAAACATGCTTGAAACATGTTTTAAAAATGCTATTGTAATTATTTTTCATTTGCTCTTAAGGGCAGGTTTCATAGGAGCAACGAAACAAACCTGTGATCAATAGAAATTCAATATTAAAAGCTAGTTGAGTTTTTACAGTATCATTCTTTTACTAGTTTCACCTCTTGTGGTATAAACGTTGCCATTTGAGCCTCATTTAAAATTATCTGTGGATAATATCTGTGAAGGTGTTCTCAAAGTTTTTTTAAGTAGTAGAAGACCATAGCCTGAACATAAGCAAAACTAGATAAAGACTGGCTTACTCAAAAGTTCACTCAAACACAAATTGTATATTTACTGTAGGTTTTTACTTTGAATTGCCTGAATAAATATTTGTCTTGTTTTCCCATGAGAGGAACAGTCAGTAGGACCTGGAGACAGAAGTCCCACCACCATGCTGTGAGAAAGAGGGATCTGGAACTCTTTACTCTGCATTGCTCCTTTGTAGGAATGGGGAAAACCCCACCGTGCTGGAGATGAAGCAGGCATCTGAAGGGGATGTACTGTAGGTGGGACTGAACTGAAATGTGCTCATATTTCCCCTCAGGGATTTACACCCAACCTGGCATTTCATTGCCTGAGTAAGAACAAGAGTTTTGAACCACAACAGGATTAAATGATACAAGCAAAGACAGGTTAAAATAATGATTTCTGTAGCTGAAAATCACTTCAGTCTCATGAGGCCTACTAAGATTGCCTCAGGTCTCTTTTGCAGTTTTGGCTTAAGAGCATAAGTTCCTTGTTTTGGTTCTGTTTATCGGTGTTTGTTGGGTTTTTTTGAATAATATATATCTGATGCTAAAGAAAAACACCACTATGTTATAGGAATTCTCTTTTATGCTCAAATTTTCAGCATGTGTTTGTAGTGTTTTATGCCCTTTCAAAATTTATCAGGAGAGGCTGAAAATCTTCCAAGACTGCACCCTGTTAAAGATTCAGAGTTCTTCGGATCATGTGATAGTTCCTAGGGCACATTGTTCATTAGAGACAGTAACAACACAGGGAACAAAATGGATTATTGAGGATCTCGATAGATGATTCTGTGATCTGAGACTGGTCAGAGCTTGAAAAGAAAGACAGAGATATTTATTCCTGAAATTAATAAACTCCTGACTTTTGATGGGGTGGCTTGTATGATTTAAATGAGAAACTCTTTTTGAAAAGGGTTTCATTTCCAGCCTACTGACAGGTATGCATTTAAAAATTATTTTATCCAATTTTTCCTACTTGTTCTTCTGTTTCCAAGATTCATTGCTTAAGCAATTCTAAAAAATCTAATTGTCAATATGTTTACTTTGTTTATCCCAGTGCTATATAAAGCCATTTGATTCACTTGGATTTACAAAAAAAATCTTTTTATAAGATATATAAATTTATACAAAAAGGCTCTTCAGGAAACAAACAGCTCATGAGTCCAGTCCTCCTCCTCCCCCCATGATGCTCCATCTGTCTGGACTGGATCTATTCTAGACAGATAATAATCTTTGCTCACATCCAGGAAGGAACAGACTTCCAAAAATTATTCCCAGAGTTGAACTGTGTATGTTTTTGTAGGTTTTCTATTCTATAAGGTGTCCTTTCTGGCTAAAGTGTTGGTGAAAGCATATGCAAATATGTCAGGAATGTTCCAGTAAAAATTTTGCTTTGCAGAATTGCATTTACAAATGTTGAACGTGGTGTTACTGTTGACCTTATTGTGTTGTAGCTTTTGGTTAATGGGGGCTGGTCCCTCAGGACAGGGTACCTCGCCTGCTTTGAGACCATCAACATCTGCTGGGTGGGTCTGTTCTGCCTCTTGAGAGGTGGTCTCTGCAAACCCCACAAAACTCAGCGCTTGGTTTAAAGGCATCTTTCCAGAATGCCAAATTGTTTCCTACAGCTTCAGCACTGGTGTTAATGAAGGAACAGCAAACACCTGGGAATTTCACCACTGAGGTGTGCCTTGCCTTGCTTGGGGAGCATAAAACTCTTCCCACGTGTGTCTGTTTGGTAGCCCAGCAGCTGAGAGCTCTCCTCCCACTGGAGGTGCAGAGGGGGTGGCTGCTAGGAACAAGGGCTGGTGAGGCCATAGCTGTCCCATCACCCCACACAGCCTCAGCCCTGCTCTGGCTGTGCCCTCTTGTCTTGTGCTTGGGCAGTTTTGACTCTGTGGTGACCTGAGGGTTGTAAAGCAGAGGCTGCAGTGGCCCTGAGCGTGCCAGAAGCTTCACCATGCACAGCAAGTGTGCAGGCTGTTGGTCTGATAGTGCTGGGACACAGACCTGAAAAAAAGCACAGGACAGACTTGGAGGTGGGTTGAATTAAATTTTTAAAAAAATCTTTCTGGTGGAGAACTTGCAGTTTATCAGTATAACTTTTCAATTCTAACTGTCCCCAAAATATGGGAAAATGCTTTGTCAAGTGTTCAGCAGCAAATTAATTGCTTCCCTACCCATAGAGGCAGAAGTCTGCAGCTGCCTGTCTCTGACCATCTTTCTTGATTCTTGTTATTCCTTCTGCCTGAGATACTGATGAGCCCTGTAAGGTTTTTAAACTGCACAAGAGAATGCCCATGTCTTGGGGGGAGACAAAGAGAGGAGGGCTGAGGACCAGACCTCAGAAAATCCTTGCTGTTTTGGAAGAGAAAGCCAAGGCATGCACCTACTTTTCTCTCAAGAACTGGGCTTTACGTCTGTCATTGGCACCTTTGCTTGTGGTTGAGTGTTCCTTTCCATGAGCCTGATGTGGGTGTGTATCTAAACCTGCCCTGTCACGACTCTGCCTTGCCTCACTTGCACTCCCAGCACGGGGCTGTAGGGCAGGGGGGGCTGCTCAGCTCTGCCCTGCAGGCAGGGGGGAATGAGGACCAGGCCTGGAGGTGCACTGTGCTACGTGCCTGCTGCCACATCCCTGGGGAAGATCTATGTGTTTTTGCAAAATGTTTTAGGAGCTGTGGATGGGAGCTGGTCACTGTTGGAGGGACAGCATGAAGGCCATCAGTGACCTAAAAGTGGCATTTCCAAACTGTAACAGCAGGCGTAGAAAAACAGAACTCTTTGGGCAATTCAGCCTTGTCGTAAGCTGAAGCAATTCTAAATTCAGATATTTGGAAGGTCCCATGGTACTTTATGAATCCTGTAGAGCACTCTCCAAAATCTGGAAGCTCTGTCTTCTCTTGCTTTGAAGCCAAGAACACTTAGAGCTAATTCTCTCTTCTTTGCCCTTGCCATTGACCTCATTTATGGAGATGAAAGAAGGAAAAACAATTAGCTCACTGGGAAATTCTATTATGTGGAAGAGAGGTGGACGTTTGATCAATACTCTTGGGTTATAGTCTCAGCTGGAAGGGCAGATTTTTGTCTCCCAGATGGGAGTGATGCCTGTTAGTCCCTGAGGCTTGCAAGTGGGGAAGATAGCAATCCGGTCTTTCACTTCTGAAAACTAAAAGGTGCCACTTTCATCTTCTCAAGAAATGAGCTGTTATAGATGTTGGACATAATTCATCCTGTTGTTGTTGGGGTAAAAGGGCTCAGTAGGGAACTGTGCCTTTCATTCAACTCTGCCTAATGATGTAGAGCAGAACTCACCCCAGCTTCTCGCTCTCCCAGCCTGGAAGAGATTTCTCTTTGACTTTCAATGACTTACTGCATTCCAACTTGCAAGACATTCTCTGAAGTCCTCCCTTGCTCTCTCACCTTGCTGACAGGAACGGGGCCCTGGGCATGCACCCGTGCTGGGGGCTGGGGTCTGCCCACAGTGTGTCCCCCTGAGGGCAGCCTGTGCCACTGGGCTTCCAGCTGTCACCCCAGAGCAGCCTCTCTCTGCACTGCCTGCTCCTAAATGCTAATGTCTTTGCTGAAACAAATTAGCATATATTAGGGGAGGAAAGGATAAGTGGACTTTTGCCTTTGAGGCTACTCTTGCACAATTTGAATTGGTGTTTTTCTCTGAATCACTGCTGAAAAGCATTAATTTATCTCATTTAAGGTTTGCTATTATGAAAAGACAGAGATGTCAATATTTGTGAGCTCAAGTTTTAATTTCTACTGAGAGAGCTGTTGAGAAACTCTTGTAATGTATGGCTAATTTGTTGTCTGGTAAAAAACATAAACAAGCAATGTTAATGTAGGGAAATCTTATCCCTCTGCTAATGTCCTCTAACATACACATACTATTTTCATGCCACTAGTTGCCTTTTGGAATGGATAATTTGCTATAATGAGTAAAGCAGTTAATCTGCTGAGCCTCCTATTTCCCTTCCAGCTATAGCTAATATGGAGAGTTATATAGTAGATATAATTTGCATTTTTATTCTACATCCACTCTAATAGTCTCAGCAGCTTTTTACTCATGTAAGTGTAAGAAACCTCTAAGCTAGTCTGATAGCAGAGAGATCATAAATTATCTGCTTTTGCTGAGGTGGGAAACAGAGGGATGGTATGCCAAATATCCTTCAGTGTTCCTGGCGCTGGATTTAGAACATTGTAGCTGTGAGTCACAAAGCAGTAGTTCCATACATCTTTATCCTTGAAGTGAAAATCTGGGATATTTAAAAAAAATAATAATGGTTTAACTTCATTTTGGCAAGTTTTATTTGGAATCATGAATCTTTTCTTTCTCTCCAGTATGCAGCCAGATCTTCCACCACATTTTTTTGGGGCTCAATGATCTGAGCATGATCAGTGCCCAGGCCATGGGTTCAATCCCTGTGTGTGCCATTCATTTTAGGGATGTGATCCTTGAGGGCTCCTTCCAACTTAGAATATTTTGTGAAGTCAATTCCTAGCTTTCCTGTACTTGTTTTGCCCTGGGAGCTCATCTGTAGCCCCAGCACTGCATCTCCCCCAGGCAGGCTCTGTGTATCCCCTCCCCACTGCTCTACTAGCTAGATCCCAGAACACTAGCTGGGGTTCTGTGATCTATAGTGGATAAGGCACAGGCTTTTCTGATTAAGGTGGGTGAGAACTGATCTGCTACACCTTGCTTTGTGGACGTTTCAGCATCAAATCTCCAGCACCAGGTGGCTGAAGTTGGTCCATGAAAAGGTTGAACACAGCCGTCAAAGCTGCTCCACTTGGAAGAGGTAAGAAAGAAGGACCTGCTGCACTATTGATTCCTTGCCATTGCTGGAAATCTTGAAGCTACTGACTAATGTAAGAAAATATCTTTCTAATCCAAGCATGCTGTTGTTTTTATGGATTTTTCTCAGTCCTGTTACTTGCTGCATGTAGTGCTGGGCTGATTTTTTTAGATTGTGCTTTCTGAGCATTGTGTTCTGGCATGGACTCCATCTGCCATGTCCCTGGGGGTGGTGAGGCCTGGAGACCAGGTACTGTGTGCTGTGTCCTTGGGAGCACTCCTAGAGAGGCTCTGGCCAAGGCTTGCAGTCTCTGCCAAGTTTCCTTCAGGCCTCCCCCCTGGAGTTTTTTGCTGGTAGTTTTAAAGAAGATGAATAGCAGTGCAGAGCCGCCTGTGTGCAAACAGTAGTGGTGACTTAGTCCTGCCAGAAGTGAGGTTTCAATGGAGAATGTGGTCTGGACCTTGGTATGACTTCTCTCTGCTCGGCAATGTAGATTAGGCATGTGAACTTTCCTGCTCTACAGTTCATTATTTCATTATTGTTTGGACTTAGAAAATTATCTGTCATTAAATATAGCAATAGATTCTTCCCTGTGTAGTTGCTGGAATGGGGAATTTGTCTGCTTATGTTTAGGAAGTTCTGCTTACTGGGCAGATGAGACAGCACAAGATGGCCCCTAGGAGCAGCAAGGCTTTCTGAGGGCTGCTCTGGGCACACCTGGGAATGCTTCACTTCATGGTCTAGCCACAGCTGTGACCATGAAATGGGCATGAGCTGTCATCAAACTGGCTCAATAGAAGAGGAAAAGGGCTGGTGTGTAAAGTTCTGGCAGGAAGGAGAAAGTGATTAGGGCAGAAGGATACACAGCCTTTTGGAGTGGGAGTGCTCGCTGTGGATCGTGTCAAGGAAGAATACAGCTGCCTTTGATGAGCTCAGTGGGCATGAGAAAGTAGTCCTGATCCTGAGGAGGAGTGCAGTGATAGGATCTCTGGTCAGCCAGCAGGCTGAAGTGCTGTGTGGCTCTTACAGCGCTGAGATGCAAATAAAGATCTGATGGAGCCCAGCAGCCTTTCTGCAAGGCTGTTTCTTGAAAGTGTGGGTGACCTTGGAAACAGAAGGGCCCTCCCTCCAAGAAGGCTGCTCAGAAAGCCTTGCAGTACTGCAGAAGAGGCATTTTGCAATGCACCAGGTGGTGGGGATCAGCACAGGCTGGGATCAGTGCAATCTGGAATACCAGGTGGCAAGCTGAAGCCTGGTGCCAGCGCAGGCTTGCTATCGTTCTCATCGTATAATTCATTGGTGATCTTGCTAATTTGAAATCCGATCTGTGTTTTGTATTGACTTAAATATCTTCTGCCAAATGAGTGGTAGTGTGAAAATCTAGCATTAATTGTTTGTCAAGACACAGCTGAAGAAACAAAGTGAGAATGACTCACTTGAAAGAAGTGTTTTTCACCTCTATTTCCCCTCTTCTTTCCACCGTGCTCACCTCCATCTCCCTTGTATTTGCAGAGTGATGCATTCTTTGGGGAAAACCACTGGGGCTTTGGCACTGAGAGCTCTGCAACGGTACTGCTCAGGCTGCTGGAGCTCCTGAAATACTCTGAGTAGCAGACGACAGGTTTTCTGTCACTGCTGCATTTCTGGTGATCTGGATCTTTTTCTGGATGTCTTCAGTGGCATTTCACAGCAGAGTGAGAATCAGTGACCTTTTGCTGGGTCATCACCATGGGGTTTATTCTCGCTTTTCTCTCAGTTGTGAAGCAAATGCTGCTGGCACAGTTGGCAGGTAAGACTGCACTGCAGATGAATCTGATGTGATGGGACTGCTGCAGTCCGAAGGGAGGAATGTGTGGCAATCTCTAAAGCCAGGTAACTTCTCAAGCCTTGCTTGTGATATGGCGAGGTGAAATATCTTTGAGTGCTTAGTCTAAATAAGTGGAGTATTGTGCCTTCCCCTTGCTACTGCATTTTGTATCTATTTCAAGGGAAAATAAATAGCTTTTAAAATGTGGGTCTGTCTATGGCAGAAGTAGCACTGAATTGAAACAGTGTGAAGAAAACAGTCGTGTTTGCAAGCTGTCGGAGAAACTTGCCTCTGATTGATCTTCCGGGTTAGCAGAAAGTGACAACCTATAGCAACAAAAGTGAACAAGCATGGGATAAAATACAGGGTCTGCTTAAAAATTTATGAAGTTGAACTCCTCAGAAGGGTATTTGTGTCAGGATTTTTCTTTTTTCTTAGCTGTGTTTCTAAACAATCTGGAGTGAATTAGACCCCTACAATTGGAAATTTAATTTTGGGTCGTCTTTAAATGAACTCTAAAAGCATTAGACTCTGCTTGGCCAGGATCTCTGCGTTGGGCCTAAGCCCAACATGTCATCTCCAAATCAATTCCAAGGTCCCTTTCCAGCCCAAGCTACTATTCATTATTTCTCTTTCCTTTTAACAAAAAGTCATCTCTGCGGTGATCACATTATATATCTTGGTCAGTAAATCAGTAAAGGCAATTTCAGACTGAAGGAAGCTGCTCGCTGCCTGGGGAAGCGCTGTGGCTTATCTCTGGCAGCAGGGCAGCAGCTGCTGTGTGTGCCTGGGCTGGCCGCTGCTCCCTCAGCCTGGCCACCTCTTGGGCTCACCAGGCTGCAGCTGCTCAGGACTCCTGCAAAAAGGAGTATTCATAACGCAGGTTTTAGGCACCTGCTCTTCCCATCTCGAGTCTTGCATGCATTTTTTCATTTTGGAAGCTGTGGATGCTCCTGGAGAGAGGGAGGTGCAGTTTGGTGGGGTTTGCTTCTGGTGGGTATCAGAAGTGCTGGGGGTGTGTGTTGTGTCACCTCTGTGGTGACAGGCTGCAACACCTGGCAGGAGGCCCACTCTTGGCCCAGCTGTGCTGTATTTTGACAGACGATAGCGAGTACAGGATGGTACTAGGATAAGATTGTTGGACTATTTGTGTAGTATGAGTTTTTGTAGGCTTAATTCAACCTTTTTAAACAATAGCTTTGTTTTGGTTGGGTTTTTTTTTGGGGTTTTTGTTTCTTTGGTTGGTTTTTTTTTGTTTGGTGGGTTTTTTTTTTCTCGAGGTGAAAATACTTTTTTTTTTTTCCTCTCATAGAAACTGTCATGGGAATCACATGGAAAATAGCTGTAAATAAGGGACTGATGTGCATGCAGTTTATGCCAAGGCATATGAAATGAGAATAAATCTCTTAAAATAAAAGCCAGGTGGCAATATGACCCAGAGCAATGGTGCCCTGTGTGCTACTAACTTTGTTAGTGCAGTTACCAATAATTACTACATCCCTAAATGACCATATTGTATTCAGTAGTGTCAGTAAGGTCAATTCACAGTCATAGGATGAAAGGGGACACTCCAATAGCTCTTAATGTGCATCAAAATGAGAAGATTGATATTGACAAGGTGACCTCAGCTCCGAAGGGGCAGTTTATTTTGAATGGCTGTAGTTTTCTTTTGCTTATGACTGACAGCCTCAGCGGTATGACTGTTTTCTTTTTCTGTGGTTGTTTTTCCTTTGTCTTGAAGAAGCACCCCAGTTCATGTTAGCTATTTCATAGCTATTTCACAGCTACAGCACAAGTAAGTAAAGACCAGTAAGGTTTTCTGTGGAAAGCTGCTGCACCCCAGTGCCCAATGTCCCCCAAGTGCCCTTTGATTAGTCTCTGGATGACCCCGGCTCTGCGTTAATGTCTGGCATTCAGTTCCGCAATTAAAATGTGTGGCCTGACATCAGTTCCGAATTTGTCTTTCCTTCAATTTTTCATGTCCACCCAATTCATTCTTTTGTCCTCTTAACCTTCTGTGTGTCAGATCACTGTGTGTTTTATCCTCCAGTTGCCATCAGTGGAAAGTTTGCTGTAATTCATTTACCATTTCTTGTATTTTTCTCTTTTTACATTGAGTGTTGTACTGAAGAGGAATGTAATTAATGTTCTATAAAATTTGTAACCATCAACACTCTTCTATTTACTCCATAACTTTTTTTCCCCCCAAATAAAGTGATTAAAAAGTTACACTCTACACTTTTGGGAGGAAGAACTGCATGTTCTTCTTTGTTGTCTGCAGAACACCTGGGTATGTGCAAATTTGTAAGCTTAGTTAGCTAAATGTAGGCCTTGAAGACTGCTCTCTGGTTAAATTGAGCAATTAAAAGTTCAGGCTTAGTGAGCACTGTTGCTACCAGCAGAATGAGCAAGCATTTTTAATAAACATGGTGGATATCTCCAGGATTTGACAGTTTGACAGTATTGGCTACAGAGGGGGTTATGCAGTTATTGCTTGAGTGATCAATGCAACTGTTCTGAGACAGGTGGAGGAGAAAAAGAGGTTAGGAGGTATAGCAAACTTGTAAGAAAACACAACTTTCAGTAGAGGGCTCTTTAACCTCAGCATCCTTGGAGGTTAAAAATACTTTTATTGCATTTCTTCCTGCAGAATATGGTGCTGCAGCTGTAGGAAATGATGTGCACTGAATAAAATAAATTGTATGAACAGAAGGATACACATCTCCAAGCCTCTTGGTCTGGTATAATATAGTGTAAGATATTTGTGAAGCAGACAAAAAGAAATACTCATCCTTGACATTTACAATATATGATGCAGCTCTGGAGCAATTTCTGGTGCAGGATTTGCTGCATTTGCCTTAGGTAAATGGATGGCAAAGGGACACTTGTTAGGAGGAAAACCTAGAATAATGGGGCCAGGAGCAGCTACCATTCTCAGATGTGAAATGTGAGGATGTGACTTGGCAGTCCTGGAGATGTGAGGGCAGGGAGACCGACCTTGAATATCTGAAGCTTTCTGCTCTCTTCTTTATCATTTCCCCAGCCAAAACTCTGGTGGTGCCTGAGCAGCAGTAGCATGGGGTGGCTGTTGCTTCTTGCCTGGGTGTTGAGGCGGGAATGATGCGTGATGTGGTATGTAAAGTATAAAGGAAAAGCCATGGCTTATTTTTGTTCTTCCATCAGTGCCCATGTTGCAATTTCAGCTGTGTGTCCAAGAGTGCATATTTAGAGTGAGTATTGTTATTAATAAATAGTAGGCAAATGTAACTCTTTTGCCTTGGTATAAAATAATACTACCTTTTTAAATTTATTTTTTTTTTTTAATATCCAGGGAATACTTTCCTTCTAAGACAGGAAGAAGGAGGTACTTTAAAAACCAACTTTAACTGCCTTCTCTGACTTCCTGTTAGTCAAAAAAGGGAGACAATAAAAAGAAGAAAAACTTAATCAAAAACCATGATACTTTGGCAAACTTATAAAAATAAGTTTATAACCTGTGTATTTGTATTAAGTTTACATTGATTTTTTTTTTCCCCTTAGATATTAAGATTTATTCTCCCTAGAGTGCAGTAAATCTGAGGTGGAAACAGGTCAGTGTATGCTCACTTTTTGCCCCCTGGGAAATGCAGAGCGATGGCTGGCCTGGAGACTCAACCCCTGAACGGGTGAGAGCAGGGCCAAGTCAGGGACTGCAGGCTGAGCCAGCTGCCCAGATGAGCGGATGAGAGGTGTTTCTGTCAAATATTTGGAGAAATAGCTCTGACTTCAGTGAGTGGTTTTGGTGAGTAGGTTCACACTGCTGAGCCCAGTCATGCTCTGTATTATCTCTGTTTAAGGAGTTGTTTGTATTTAGATGGGCAGTAAAGGTTTGCTAAAATATTTTTTTAAGCTGATGACTGCTATAAACTTTTTTTTCCTCAACACCCTTCATTGCCTCTTCTGTGGCTTTTTTTTCCCCATGCAGCTGTATGGAAGCACTTCTATGTGTTCTTGTCTTCAGTGACCTCCTGTTCTGTTCTCTGGCTTTTGAGCAAAGATCTTAGTTAAGCAACTGGACTTGCCTGGGGAGTTTTTCTCTGAGTAATAGAATGAAAGTCTTAACTGGTTTTACACATTGCCTAGAAAAATCTTGAGAGCTGGATTACAGTTGGCTTATTACAAATTGTCACTTTGTTAGATTTTTGTGCAAACTCTTTAAAATCCTCTCTCTTTCTAAATTATCTCCATTACAAGTTAGCACAAATACACGTGATAGAGCTAAAATCATGGCTTGTTACAGGATACAATATTAAGCGTTTAAAAATGATATTCAGTCATGCTGGTGATAACAGATAATTTCTGTTAAAAGGTATTTACCTTTAGCAGTACTTCATTAAGGGAAAGAAATGACAATGTCAGACCTTCTCTTGTAGAATTCTTCTCTTGGAAGTGCAAGAACAGGGCCCCTAGAGGCAAAGGGCCTGTAGTTTTCTGAGCAGTAGTTCTGTAACTGCTGCAGTTTTACTGTAATCCCAGACTGCTTTTCTTGATCTGAGGACAGAGAGGAAGAGTGCTGTGACAAGGCAAGTGTGCCTTTCCTCCCTTCTGTGTTAAGAACTGGGGGAAATTCTGTTGATACATTTATTTTTCTTTCTTGAACTGGCAGCTGAAAAGCTAAGTATTTTCCTCTGCTGCCCTCCAACTGGGAGCAGTTACCATCTGCTTACTAGACTTATATACAGTAAGTCTAGTAAGAAGTAAGCAGCACTGATTTGCTTATTACTGCACTGAACCTCTAACTTCCTCTCAGGATGGTGTTGAAGGCAACAAGGACCCTTTAGAGGCCACTTACAATTACTGGTTTAAGCTCTGACACAGAAAAAGTTAAACTAATTGCCCTTGTGTTGGAAAACTGCTCTTTGCCAAGTAACATAATAAAGCTGTGCCTTATTGAAGGGAGGAAGGAAATTGGGTTTGTGCACACTGAAGTAGACTATTTCTTCCCCCAGATTCTGCTGTTATGGGAACTTTCCTTCCCTGGTGTCTGAGGAGGCACTCTCCAGTTGCTGCCTATTCCTCAGCAGGAGCTATGGCAGCACAGGATGCCCAGAGGCTCCTGGGCTGCTGCTGTACAGGGGGTGCTGCCTAGAGAGGCTGACTTGTGCTGCTCAGTCCTCAGCAAGACTGCAGCTCTTGCTTGTGACACACAGACTGTTACGGGTCTTTCTGTGGCTGCTGTTTCCTTGTCCTGTGATCCACGCTTCCTCAAAGGAGCAAGAGAAATGAGGCTGGCTTCTTTCTGTGGAAAGTGTCTTGTTGCCTGCTGGGCACTGGGAAATAATCTTTGCTGAGGTTCTATACTAGTAATTAATTTTTTGACTAATATTTGAGCAGGCATGATGTATGAACATTGGTTTCATGTTTCACAAATCAGTAAAAAAAAAAGAGCAGTAATAATAAACTCAGAATATCTACCTGCCAAAGCGTGTCCCTGGTCTGTGGGATTAAAGTGCAAAAGAGGCCAGCAGAGGTAATATTGTTATTCTGTGCTCTGGGAAGGGATCTTATGGTATGAAATGATAAAAGGTGAGTGTGAAGAATGGTCGGAGGCAGGAAGGGCAGCTGAGCCTGGCCACAGGCAAACCCTCTGGTGTGGGGCTCTCCTGGCTGTGCCTGCCTTCCACCTGATGATGTTTGCTCTCACTGACTTTGGTCACTGCACCAGGCTGCTGTGTTTTACTGGCTAGGGTTCATTTTACCACGTCACTGGAGAAGCAGTAGAGGCTTACATAATTCTTGCAAATGTTACTGGAGTAATGCGGGGTTGGAGAATTTCCATTGTCTGAAACCTGCCAGTGTTACAGTCAAGGTAGTAGAAAGCACACGTGATCTGCCAGTTATAGCATTTTCTGAATGTGTTTATTTTCATATTGGGATAGGAGTTTAATCTTTCTGGCTTGTCAGAAAAGACAAGACTGGTTTCTTTCAACAAAGTTCATGCAAATATAAGCGGGAAATAGAGGAAAAGTACAAAACATTTTACATTCATTTCCACAAAATAATAATTGAAGTATTTCACTCTTTAGAAACTCCATTATAATGCTACTTGATTGCAGAAATAAAATACATCTCTTCTAAACGTATTCTTTGTTCTCACAGTTTTTCAATAATTTTGTATGGTGTAGGGTTGTGTGTTGGTGATAAATACTTCAAAAGTAATGGAAAAAAGATGTGCTTATACTGGCAACCAAGATGAGATTTTTATAAATTCATGGTTAAGAGTACATTGCAAGTGTAATTGTTCCTGAATGATAAAAAAAAAAAAATCCAGATTTTAATTGAGTGATTTGGTTTTAATGGGCTGGAGCTGAATAGCCTTTTACAGAGGTATTCTCTTAGTGCTGCTGGATTTAAGCTAATATTTTGTAGGGGTTGAAGCTGATGATGTGTTTCTAGAGAAGAGGGTTGTGGTCCATGAGGTTTTTGCCTTTGATCCTGGGATGCACAGAGCCAGCCTGTTCTGAGTTTGTGTGCTGTCACAGTGCTGAGACCCCCAGCTTTGAGTTGTGCTTGCCAAGTCCTAGCCCATCATTCTGAGGCCATTCCTGCTCTCTGAGGATGGCTACAGCTCTGTTACCCCACAGCAGGACATGTCACCTTTCTTTGCATAGCAAAGAGGGTTGAAAAATGCTGAGAGGGCTTTTTGTTTTCTATTTTTATTTTCACTATGGCAAACTGGACACTGTACATGAGCACTGCAGTACACACCTGTTAATGCAGCTGGGGATCAGCTGCTCCAGGAGAGCTGCCTTCAGGTCATTCCTCTGATGAAGAATTTATGCTGTAACAAACTTCTGGGTTAGTGAGCTCTACAGCCACATAAATTTATGTAGAAAGTGGAAAGAAAGCACATATATATGTAGTTTTAAAATTGGCAGCAAATAAGATTAGTGTATCCTAGTATATAGAGGAGGTTTTCTGAAGAATAATTGAAACAATTTTTTAAAAAAATTTGTAAGCATAGTAGAGAATAAAAAGAATACAGTCATTGTCTAAAGTTCATAGCTGGGATATTTTCCTTCCATTTTCAAAAGACACTTGAGGGTTCCTTTTTGAGCCTATGTTTCAAACCTGATAAAACTCAGAGGGCTTTTTTCTTGCTGCAGTATTAATTTCATTTATGAAGAAAGCCAAGAGATCAAATATTGACCTGACTCAGGGAAAATATTGACAGTATAACTAGAAATTTTACTGGTTAAGGTGCAGATTGAGGGCAGAAATCTCATACCCAGAGTGCACTGAAAGTTTAGAGGCAGCTTGAAGCTAATGTGAAGAGACAGGTTGTCTGGGTTAATACCAAATGGGGAAAGACTCTGCAAAACCAGTAGGGAAGAGGATGCATAATGCCTTTCTAAATTGTATTAGGCTCTGGGATACAGTCTTTGTTTTATAATACATAGCAAATTTTTTAAAATCTTGTAATAAAAAAGTGTTTAGCAGATTAATAATCTTTCCAAACTTTAAGCCATCCTTGTTGTTTTGAGAAGCCAGGATATGACCCACTGTACAGTTTGTTCCATTTCACAGGTTTCCTTAAACCAGCAAAGTCTTAGAAAATCCTGTAACTTTATTTGGCTTGTGTGTTAAAACGGTTGATGATCTCTATGTTGTTTGGTTTTAAAAATATTTAATAACATGTAACTCTTCCATTTCTTTCTGTAGTACTGATGCCTTTTTCAAGAAGATCAAGTCGGAGGGGATGGTGGTTGCTGCCTTGCTTGGTCAGTAGGTCTAGGGCAGTCATATTTCTTGGATGTCTTTCTCACTTCTTGTCTACCTGCTCAGTCTTTGCTCCACACTGCAGATGTAAATAGCACTCAGCGAGCCAGGTGCTGGGTTTGGTCTCTGCACTTTATCTGTTCAGAGGTCTGACTGAAGGGCTGAGACACTTCCTGTCTCATTTGCTGCTAAACTGAAAGCAACGGAAAATGGCTGACAGTACTGTATGAGTACTGCATTACATGGATTTTTGGCTGCCAATTACTTGTAGTGCAGTAATTATTAAGTAAAACTGATCTGCCTGAGGTCACAAAGCCAGGAATAGAGCACATATCTCCTGACTCCTGATCCAGCAATGCAGCTGTTAATTCACACAATTTCTACTTGAGTTCATTAAAAATCTTCTCCCACAGCTCTACCTCCCTCCACAGCCAAAATTTCTCCTTTGAATAGAAGAAAGGAGCTTCCTTTGGGACTGTAATTCCCCCCACAGTGAAAAACTTATCCAGCTGAGAGTATGCGCTATCTTTTGAAGTACTGTTAGCCCTTTCTGACCTGAGAAACAAGGGGGGGACAAAACTCTTCTATCTAAGCTTGGAAAGCACATCTAATACAGTCAGGGAATGTGTGCTAGACAGTTTTCATGTCTGAACGCTGAAGATAATGCTCTTTAAAAGTTGTCCGAGATGAAAACTCTATTTATTATAACAAAGATGATGTTCACTCCCCCTCCTAAGCCAACTAAACTCCTCCATGGAACTGCAGGATGGGAAAATGAGTCAGGGGTGGGGAGCATGTGTGTTTTTGGTGATATTTTTATTTGCGTGTATCTTGTTTTCTTGGGGTGGTAGTTTAG
>VWZN01012195.1:678121-717396 GCA_013396955.1 Regulus satrapa
TTTTTTTTTTTCTTGCTATGTGAGTAAGTATATTGAATCAGCAGGACAAAGTACATTTTTAATTAATGCTTAATTAATTTTGTATTCCCTAACATAACCTTTCAAGCAAAATCCTAAAAACTGCTTTTTAAGGAACACATGGAGAGAGCAGTTAAGTATGTGTATGAAAGATTTTTGTGAGGCAAAACCACTACTTTCCCAGCTGGGATCTGCTTTCAAAATATAAATATATCAGAGACAAAAAAAAAAGCATTTCTTGTATGACAGCAGTAGCAAGCAGGGGGTCTCAGACCATTTGCTGGTGAACAAGATTACATATCATAAAGCTGTCATGAGTTGGCACTAATTTGACAGTTTGTTGGCTCAAGAGACTCCAGCACTGTGAAGGCACGGGATAGAAATGTTTCTGTGATGCCATGAGGTTCACGTGGAGGGCATTGATGAATGGCAGACAAATTGGATTCTTAAGTAAAGTTGTCTTGTGCTGGGGGTGGAGGGAGCATTTTAAACCTGACAAATTTTGTGTTGTAAAATGTGTAGTGGAAGACAATGGGAGAATGAAGATGTCTTAGAAGTGGAAATATCTGGATTTTTGCTATTCTGTGTCTCTTTGGTGGGCCAGTTTTAAATATTTTAAACTTGACATAGCCTGCATACTTTGCTGCTTTATAGACCTTGAAGTCTTTTATACCAGTCAAAACTTATTAGCTATAATTGATAACTTTGAGCAATATGCAAGCTATTCTTTGTGTCTCAGAACAAATGGAGGGAGAGTAAGTGTGTGAGTGTGTCTGGACAAGAAAGTACATGAAAGATATCAAGGGGATGCTTCTGGTGAAAAAGTATGGGTAGACAACAAGGGGGATAATGAGGCAAAGAAAGAAATGTACATGGGCAAACCTTTGAAATACGAGACTTCTTTTGTCCAGACTGTATTTTCAAGAAATATCCGTAGAATATTTCAAAAGCCATTTTACCATGCTTTCCTGGCCATTAGTGAAATAATCACTGAAATATTTGCTAATGTATTTGTTGCACTTTCCAGAAAAGTGCCTCATTCATGTTCCTCTTGGGCTTATTCTCAGACTTGCTTACTAATCCATATGGAATACTGGGAACATTCAACGTGAATTGCTCAATTTTTTTAAAGATGCGTACAGAACTGGAGCTTAGTTTTGAAAACAAAGAACCTAAACAAGATCAAAAGATTTTCTATAGCTTTTGCACACCTTAACTAAAGTAATTCAGATGGCATTTTCACAGATAATATTTACTTTGATGTCCTCACAGTTGAAGTTGTGTGTAATATAAACTTAGCAAGGCTGCAGACATTTTTAGCGAGTACTGGAGATAGTGATTATTCACAGTTTGGTATTATTTCTTTGTATGCATTGATTTTTAATTTTTTTTGTTTGGTCAGACAAGCAAGAGATGAAGCTATCAGTTTTTAAAGAGATGATACTTGGTTTTTATCTTCCACTGTCTTTATGCCATGATATTTTATACATAATTTGCCTACAACCATTGGGCAAACAATCAGTCTGCTCTGTATTGTCTGATCTAAATTAAATACTGGCTGTATGTGCTGTTTTAACAGCATAAACCTGCACCAGAACAAGGCAATCTAATTTTCACACTGAAACTCACTCTCATATATTTAAGGTACCTGTATAGAGTGTAATAACATGTATGGACTCATTATAGGCACAGGTATTCCATGCACACCCTAAACAGGTTTGTCAGCCAACATAGTCCTAAACCAAGACATAGGCTTAGGTATATGTGAGTTGTTATAGATATTGGTAGATATTCTACCATACCTTGGTAGAATACTTATTTCACCTCTTGGAGAATCAGCTAGAATTAGTGCTGAGATATTTCAAGGTATGTCAGTGTTTGTGCTCACTTTCAAATGCAGTCAGTGTGAGCAACAGAATTTCTATAGTAAATCCATATGTTATTTCAAGAGTGGTTATGTAGCTGAAGCAAATGGAAAAGTTACTAAGTGACTGGAGAGGTCTAATGCAGATGCAAGGAAAGTTCATCTCCAACTGCATCTGCTGAATTGTCTTTCTTAGTAGCCTAAAATTGCATCAAAATCCAGACTGAGGTTTGTAACCCAGAAAAGATGAAGGAAACTTAATAAAATCCATTTAATCGGGTTTAGGAGAAAAGTATTTTGCCCAGTTTTATCTGTCCATATCTGTATAGAATAAAATGGATTCTACCTAGACTACTGTCAGAAAACCAAGCCTGGGGCATAGCCACTGCAACCTCTATCATTAGTCTCTGGTAGGGAGACTGCCTTTTCAAAGTGTTGGGGAGGTACAGTTCTCTGCGCAGGTGGGGGGTCTCAGCCTGACACTTGGATCCGAAGGAAACCTCCTGCCTAGGCACAGGGTTATGTGCAGTTGTTATTGATTCTCTATTGCTTTCAGTGTCTGATGTGCTGAGGTGAGGAACACAAAAAGGACAATTGTTTGTGCCTGTTCAGTGCCTAAGAAAATCTGTGACTAAGGTACATTGAGTTGCTACCAAGACAAAGAAATAATGGAAGTTGAAAATCAATATTTTGCTTAATTTATATTTCCCCAGCTTCCTTGAAATCACTGATGTGAATGAAGGGACTGTCCTCCCATCAAGAGTGGTTGGTTACTTTAACTTTTCCTAGCAGTGTGTACTGGCTGTTTGATTTTGGTAGCCATGAGGTGAAGTTAGCAGTTACAATACACCTATTTAGTAATGCCATGGGCTTTGTTTTATGACTTGATGTATAGATAAGTATTAGAAAAAGGCTGAAATAGAATCTGTATTTTGAGACACCTAAATTCCTTCCAGAGTAAAGGAACAGCAAAGGAGAAGAACTGACTCTGTATCTCTTCTCACAGACAGGTACCTAATCTTACACACGATCTTGGCTCAAGTATCTCTATGTTTAAACTTGGACAAGAAAACCTCAAGCCTGTAATAATAAAACAGTTCAGGATTATGCATTCCAAGTGAAAAGAAGAAAGAAGTTACATATTGTTTTCTAAGAGTTGTGGGGAAAAAAAGGATGGATTTGTAGTTGCACTACAGGATGTCTTGGGCCAAAATTATTTCACTTAAAAAATCACCACTTATGGGAAGTGGAACAATAGGTGTAAACTACTGAAGGCGGACTGCTGTTATTTGCCCACATGGTTGCATCTCATTGTTTGTCTATGTTGCAATAAAGTTGAGCTTCAAATGGAAAAGCACAGTAGTTTCTAGGCAACGGCTTAAGTGAAAAAACAGGGCTACATGCTGACAGTTGGTCACTTGGTGGTCATAGGATGCGAATGACACCCTGTGGAAAATGCCCTGTTATTAGTTAGCTAAATGTTGTGAGCTATAAAAAAGCAAAGGCAGAACAATCTGTTGCAGACAATGCATGGGAAGTGACCTTCCTCTGAAGACAGAGATAAAAATCCTTTTTACTTCTGAAATGTACAGAGCTAGGATTGGAGGTGTTTGCCACCCTCAAAAGCCTGTGTTTGAGCTTTACCTTCTGCAATCTGCCACCGGACAGAGAAACTGCTTCAGGTGGAGGCAGCTGTTTTAACACCATTTCTTTGCTGAAGTATTTGGATGTAGAGCTGAAGTAAAACTGACAGTTGGGCACTGTCTTTCTCAGTCTGGTAAGAGACTCTTGCTTGGGATATGATAAAGTGGATACACTTACCTGGGACAAAGCATGTAAGAACCTACCAGGGAAAGAACACAACAATAGTACTCTGAGGAAATGCCTGAAAATCAGTATACAAGCTTGAATATCCAGTTTGGAAAGCTGTTCCTCTCTTGAATGTGGGCACACAGGTTGCAGTCCCAGCGTCTTTGTGAGAGGAGATAAACAAGTTACTGAGTACAAGTAAGAGACAAGAATTAAACCACAGATTGTTTAGGCCCTTCTTTTCCTACCAGGAAAATTTAGAGTCCAAACTTTCCATGCAAAATTCCAGAAGAGATTTCTCAGCAAGAAACAAAATTCAACAGATGGAGATGGCTGCCTACTGAGCTACCCGATGAAGGGAGCTAATAAGCCAAATGAGCTGCACAACTACACACTAAAACTTATTTATATTCCAGAAGATTCCCAAAATGCATATTTTTTTTTTTAAACTCAAAATCTTGCAGTGATTTAAATAATAATAATAATGAAAAAACATAAAAACATGAAATGTTTTCATGGTTTTTTTTTTATAAACATGAAACCCCCTCTGCACCACTATAGAAAAATAGTAAGTTATTTAACAGTTTTCTTTTGTGAAATGGGATTGAGCGGTGATGTGCACAATATGCAGGTTGCTAGTGTTGTTCTCCTTGCCTCTGTCTGTCAAGGGCTTTTCCTCCTCCCCCTTGCTGGAGGTGTGCAGTGTGTGACTGGGTGTTGTTTTATGTGGGGGTATTATCAATCTCTCCTGCTGAAGGTGATCTGTTCTCTGAGGATTTAAAAGGGACTCTCAGGATTCAAATAGAGTTAATAGAACAGGAATGAGGGGCATTTTGTGAGCTTTGGGAGGAAATCTGTTCTTGTAGTGATGAGTCTTAAAAAGTCACTTCTGAAAATATATATATTCAGAAAGAGAACTTTTTTCTTTTCTGGGTGAGTGTTCTCATTACTAAGGTATCCTAAAAATGGATGAATGGGCCAATGTCACTGGGGTTAAGTTAAACTGATGATAAGCCTTACTTGCGAGTATGGAGTTAAACTTATTCAGTGTACTGTGGGAATGTCTGCTGGGCCAGGCCCTCAGTTAAAATATCTAGAAGTACTTTCCCTTATATATTTTAACAAGATAGAAATACAAAGTTCTGGAGCCTTTGGTTTTTCTCCCCTACCTGATGTGCATGTGCAGAAGCCAAGCCCTAGGCAGATGGACAATTTGGGATGTTGAAAACCAACTAATTAGAGGAGTTTAGACAGCAAGTGAAGCCTATGATTATAATAATAATGAGCCGATGATTAAAATTTTGGCTTGGGTTCCTACATTGTAGTAACTCCAAATTTCAAAACAGAAATCCCTCTTGGGTCTCAGACTTGGTTTGTTTGCAGACTTTTCTCACTTTTCTGTGCATGAAATGGATGTGAATGGTGGTCAAAGCTGTGCAAGAAGGAAGCTGTGATAAGTATGACCATTGTGGCCGACAAATTTTAAATGATGGAAAGGAATGGATTTTAAGTGTTATCTATAATGGCAAATCTTTGCAAGGTCTTGGATACAATAGGGAAACGTTGATTCTGTTATGCTCACCTACCCCAAACAAAAAATGAAGTTATAGAGCAACAGCAGTAGCAACAAATTGTTAAAGTAAACTTTGGGCAACTGTTGACTTGCAGTACTACTTTAAATTATATTTGTTGTCTGGTTCCTTTGTGAATGAGTAAAGTCTTCACTGGTTCTGAGATGCAGTTAGTGCTTAGAAGGAGCAGAGAATTATGCCATAATTAGAAAAAAATGCATGGGTGGGATATTGGGAAGATGCAATTTTGCTTAATTTACTGCTTATATTCTCATCCTCTTCTCAATAAGTAACCATGCAGATCACTCCCCCCACTGTTCTTAGTCAGCTCTGCTTACATCTGTGCTTGGTGTTAAGCATCTATTCTGGCTCGGCTCTTATCTCCTCTTAGGCTGCAAGGATCAAACCTTGAAAGTTCAAGGCATTCCATCTGCCTTCTGTTAATTACCACTTTTACTCCTTACGATTCTGCTTCTTTCTAGGGGAGGGTTTTTAATATTGCTTGTAAAGGACAATTTTCTCTAGTAAGATATGTAAGCACAAGGAATGTATTGATCTTTTCGTGACCTTTTCTAGTAATAACATGTGAGATGTACTGCTACCTTCAAAGAACAGAGTGCGTTTTCTCAATATCACGGAAGGTTAAATACTGCAGTGGGAGATGGATAGTTCATTTAAAGGCATGTAAATACTTCTTATGGCACTGAAGGACTACAAAGATGTGAGGGTAGAAAGCAGAAGAAACATCATAAATTTTGAAAAAAACTCAGCCATGACAAAACAACAAAACAATCAACAGAAAATTCAACACCCCGCCCCCAATCATTTATAACACAATTTTGAGCATGTTTGCACACAATATCCAACAATAATGCTAGTAAGTTTAGTAGGTTTACAAATACTGTACTACCAAAAATAAACCAAAACCAAAACCCATGTATATTTTTGCTTATTTATCCACATATTTCTTCTAAGAAAACCAGGCACTGGCAAGGGAATGACAGGCTAATATCACTCATGAAATCTGCTCAGGGTGCTCTATAGAGGCAACATGAGCCTCTCTCCACATCTAATTGCTTTATTTCCATTACTGCTGACTTCCCTGTGCTCATGATCAGCAGTGAGTGCTGGATCACCAGGCAGCTGTGGGCTTATGACACGACTGGAAGCTCTCTGCGGGAAGGTGAGGGACATGCCTGTACTTAGGCTTTGTTGGTGTGCTTTATCATGTATTGTTGATGCTCCAGAACTAGATTGAAACTGCTGGCTTGCTGCAGGAGCACTGCATTCATCCTAGGAACCTGGGCTGAGCAGCTGAGCACTTTGCCCAGCAACTAACATCTGAATTTCCTTGTTTAGCAGTGATGCAGCTTGTCTTTGTGCTTGGATTTGTTGGTTTCAGTCTCACAAGTGTTATAGATGCAGCTAGACATGGGTGAAGAATAGACTTAAGTATTGTAGTTCTTCCACATGTCTGTTCTTATGTGATTTTTTTTAACTCCTGTTTCTTTGTGGTTTTTTTTTTTTCTTTCTTTCTTTCCATTCACTAACCAAATGGATGAATTCAGAAGTTGAAACAATGAGCCAGCAGGAAGGTATAGTTCCTTAGAGAGTGGTCTGGAAAACTTTATCTGAGAGTTTTCTGTGAAAACTCATTATCTCTGTGTGTGCAGGAAAGGAGGAGAGTGTTTTTTAGAAAGGAAATCTCTAGAAACCACTTGTATTCTACTGCACTCCTTCTAATCACACCCAACAATGTGTTAAGACCTCAGAAAGCCAAATATCATCTTACCCTGATTTGCATCTGGTTTCTCTTCAGGCAATTGATCAGAAACATGCTGAAAAATATTCAGCTGAAGAAATACAGATTTCTTAGCTTCAGTATTTAAAGGTTCCTCAGAAAACAAGCTAGGGAGAGCTGTCTTGGTGAGCAGACCCACAGCACAATAGTCACTGCTAAAGATATAGATCTAATTAGGATATATTCCTAATTAGAATGCATTCAAAAAGTTGACCATATGGTGATCAAGATGGATAAATTGTGAAACCTTCTTGCCTAGTGTAGAAAAATACACTTTTTTAAAAAAAAACAACAATCTTTAGGGATTCATGGCTGCCAAAGACCTTTTGTTGATTAAAACCAGAAGAAAGTACTACATTTAAAAGCTGAGGACATGCAGTACTTGGGAGCACAGAGGCTGATGCCTGACCCAAAGTAGATGTGCTGTGTTACAAAGCAAAATTGAGGAAATTGTAGAAACCTTTGATTTTTTTGTTTCTAAGACTTGCTGTAACTATATCCACTTAACAGAGAAACAGAGAACCTGGTACCACTTCAGGCAAAATCATCATCCAGCCACTCCCACCTTTCCCATACACATTTAAGGACTTGAAACAAAAATATTTTAAAGGTATCACCATTTTTCAATTCTTACTTTCAAATAGTTTGCACCTCTTCATCTTCCAATAGGAATTGTCTGCTTTGGAAAGTCACAGCTTGTGTGTGAGTATATTTGTGCTCACAGTGCTTTGCTTTTCTTAAAGCAGAAGTAGCAGTGCAGTATGAAACATTGAGTAATGTCAAGATTAATGGCCAGGGTTTCCTAGAATTTATTAATTCTTTTGCCTGGTTTCTGTTACCTGATGAGTCCTATTTTTCTTGGGACACAGCTATAACTAATGCAATAAAAAATAATAACCAGAAATATACAGGGAGGTATTATAGTATTTCACATTTGCCACTAGAGAGCTGGAAGGAACTTCAGACAGACCAATTTTGTCCTTGCAGCTGCCTGCTGGCTGTTTGCTTTGAAAATACCCTCATCACAGAGAACGTGAGTAGCTGTCCTGAGACCAAGTTCATTTACTGCACTCTGAAATTGCTGTAGAAAATGCACCATAGAGGTTATTAAGGGGGAAACCATCCCCCAGAAAGGCTATGTCAGACCTTCCCATTGGTCATCCTGCTCTCAAATGATGGAGAGGAGCAATGGAATAAAACCCCCAGCATTTGGGTTTTGTTCTGTTCTTGCTATCTTTGAGATACTGGCATAATTTTTCTGGTTGAAAAGATGTCGCTACATCAGGTCAAACTTTAGATAGTTAAGTTAGTCTTACAGTCTGTGTGTGAAATAGTAGTATTTGAACCAGAATAGTTTTCTTGGCAAGTAAAATAAAAGGCTGAAGTTAGCTGATGTGCCCCATTAACATGCTCAGGATGCCCACAGAATGGCTGTGATAGGAACAACATTGCTGAAGAGCTGCAACTAAGAACCCAGGCACTTGCAGGTGTTTGGTATACTTGCTTGTCTTCTCCCTCCCACACTCCCTTCTTTCGGAGCATTAACTTTTGTTAGGTATTTGATGTAACTCCCAAAATCAATCATTTCCAATGATTCTTTGTGGATTTGGGGCTATTTTAGAAAAATATCCAATATTTTTGAAGGTAAGAATACCAGTAGACTTTAAAAAATTGTTTTAAGCTGTTCTTCTGCATTATTAATAACATTTTAAAGAGGTGACGTATTAATTAATTAATTTATTCTTCCTCTAGACTTGCTGCACTAGCGAATGGAATTGTCCCGTTCCTTCACTTTGATTCTCCTGGACTAGTGTATCTATCTTGCTTTTCATTCCCCTTAATGACACAGTTAATGAAAACTAAAATACAGCCTAAGCATTTGTATTTTGGAAAAAATCATTCTCCCTGTTACTTTCTTCTAAAACAATCATAAACATGACTGAACTATCTGAGTTTCCTTCTGTAATAAATGAAGAAAAATAAACATCTGGCAAAGACTGACCCCAATTCATCTTTTCATAGCTCACTCACTTTATTGACATTATTTCAGGGATGACAGTGATTCCCTACAAATCTACATGACAGGTTATGAAATTTTTGCTCAAATATTCTCTATGCGCCTGTATTGTTTCAAATACATGCATTAATAAATTGTATTAGTAAGTCTAGAATAGCATTTATATCATATATTTAAATACTTGATTATTCACCTTAATGCCAGACAAGCTTCTAAAAATTCTTTCTAGTGTCATTGCATAAACTCTAGCCAAGAACAGACAGTATCAATCTTTTGACTAATGTCTGAGTCCTTCAAATGTTTCTTTTCTCTTGCCAAAAAGAGTGAGGAAAATATATGATGACAATAATTCAACAACTTCTATGGTCTTGATAGCTTAGGCAAATATTGAATTTGTAATGCAGACAGGATAACTGATACACAGTTAATGTTGTTTGTGGACATGAGCTGCTGCTTGAGTTTTTGCTTTCTCTAGGTACCTATACTTCCCCTTCTGTACTCTGGATTATGTTCTTGCCTTCCAGCAGTCTTCACTTTGTGTTCAAGGACCCTTATTTAATATACCTATGAATAAATGGAGGATATGAGTAAGAAAATGTGAGTTTCTGGAGAAGAGGTGTGTCCTGAATTTGGATGTACACATTGTAGGTTGTCTATAACATGTGGGTATATTATATGTATGTGTGGTATTCCAGACAAATACAGCTGAATGCCGACTCAGACCCTGATACAAGAAATCTGCTTTGAAAGCTCAAGTTAGGAGGTATTGATGCAGCTGTGTTGTACATTAGATTGCTTTGAAGGTTTTCAACTTTCCTGCACATCCTCACTTAAGTTTAAAGGGCTTCTAGGAAGGGATAAATTCAGTTGTGTGAGTCACATTAATTTTCCATTGGAAGACTTCACATATTCCTATGTCAGAAAGCAAGCATGCATATAATGATTAGAGGACTTGTTATTGCTCCCTTTGCCAGGTACACAACCCAGAGGTAAGTTCCTCTGCCAAGGAAATAGTTTTTATAGGAATATAGGTCCTGTGTTCAGAAGTTTTACTTTGATTAATTTAGAATTTATTGTTGATCATGTCTGGCTTGACAGGTTGGATCAAGTTCTTTATGACATTCTTTTCCTTGTACCTTTCTCAGCTCTTTTCCAGATCACCCCTATTAAAACATACACAGACAAAAAGCAAAGGAACTCCTTTTGCCCCAAATCACTTCTTTTACCTTACTGAAGATGCAAATTTACTTTTTGTTGGTTTTCTTAGGTGCTTTAGAAACTGTTTTTAATATGAGGAAACTGAGCTTTAGAAGAATTGAAGGCTGCTGCTTTGTAATGGAGTTATAGCTTGTGGAGAGGAGTTGGTTAATGGAAATGATCCATCTCAGTTCACTCAACCTTTCTATTATGAAACTTTTCATTAAATGCTTGTAATGTTGATTGATAGTAAATATTGGGTCTCTGCTCACCAATTTGATGCATGGCACAGCACAGGACTTTTCCTGCAGCAGGCAATTAACACAAAAACTCGAGCTCCTTTTCAATTATTTTAACCTGCCTGTCTCTGATTCACTATGCCACACTTCAAATTATCTTGCCTTGGAAATTTTAGTGAAGATAAACAAGCTCCTGCCTGAAAGATTTCAATAGAGCTCTTTAATATTTTACTTTCTTTTGGTAGCACTGATTTTCCTTTTACCCCTGGGGACAAAAACAAGCGACGGTTCCATGATTTCAGCAAGAGAGGTTCCCGGTACCACTTGAAATTCAAAGGTCCCATAAATGCCTTCGGGAAGATGACAAAGCTGATATCAGATACCAAGCAGCCCTGGAGTTGAAGAAAAAGAGTGGGTGCTAAGGAAAACAAGGTGAAGAACATTGAACTTTTAAAACACCCCTCAAAGATTTTAGCCTTTTCCTTGAGAAGCTGAGAAATCTGAGACAGATCTGCACTTTTAAATCGCAGTTGGTACACTGATTGTGCAGTACATGCTGTGAGGTGAGAGAAATTCTTTTGGGGTCTTGGAGACACTAACATGTTAATCAATATGTTCTGTAATTTTCCTACGTGCATTCAAACCAAGGAGTTTGAAATTTTTATTGAGGAGTGTGTAATTTTTGTTGAAATTGTAGTTATTCTATTTACTGCTTACTACATACTTCAGTATGTAGAGGAGTAATGCCTGTTAAGTCTGGCCTGATTGCAGATTTGCCAGATGATTGCTAGATACTCTTATGCTGACTGAAAATAAAAGAATTAAGCCATTCTGGAAGAGGAATGTTAGACCTGAAACTTCACAGAAAAAAAAGGATTGTTTTGAACACTGCATTTTTTGAAACACTTCTTACAGCTGAAATGATATTCCTGTATACATTCAGTTTTAAATGTGTCTACTTTCATACTCTTAAAATATATTAATGTATTCAGTAGTTCATATTAAATTATTTCAAAAAACCCCAAAAGGTAGATAGATATGTTTAAATAGATTGAGTCAAAATTATCCAGGACAATTATAAGTCCTTTTATACATTTTTGTTTTCAGTTTTTCAAATTTAACTCTACTTTTTTTGACAATAGCACATTTTCTCCCCCTCCTGTCCCCATCAGTTTTCTTGAGACATGAATAATAACCTTTGGCCAACATAATTTATAATTTAGTTCTTTGACAAGGTCAGTGTCTGAAGCCATGTCAGTTAGTTGATCCACAGAAAAAAATATATATAATAAATATGCATATATTGTAAATATACTTATAAGTGCGTACATGTTTGCATAAATTACCAGAGAGCTCATCATGCAACAAAAGCGATAAATTTTAATAGCTGAATTTATTGAAAATATTCACAAATACTTTGGAGTGTTATCCAATAACCCATAGAGATTGTTGAAAAAAAAAATCAGATTTCCTCTCAGAAGTACCTTATTTGACAGGTGTTCAGATCAACTCTGTTATTGGTGAATATTAAGAATTAGGTCTGAATTAATATGTTAAAAAGTTCAATGCAATCCCTTGCTTTCCAGAGGTCCCCTTTATTGACTATTGCCCTACTAACCTATTCCATGGCAGGAAAAATGAGTGATCATTTGCAGTAAATGGTGAAAATACCTGCAATCCTCCTGTTCAATTTCACTTGGCCTTCTCGGTAAGACTGCTTTCATGCTACATTAATTCTGAACTTAATTGAGTGCTGTCATCTGTGTGCCATTTCACTGCAGGGATTGAGCCGGGAAAAAAAGAAAAGCTTTATTGATGGAGTAGGGGAATGTGTTGGCAATTACTTCTTGAAATGAAAGTGTGTGTTTCTATAACGAGTATGCCCTCATGCTACCTGATCAGACTAATTGTGAAAGTTGATGGAAAAGCAACTAAAATTATCTTATGTTGTTAATAGCATGGCTGAATTAAGTTTTCAAAGTATTAACACGAACATAAGGTAGAAAGCATTTGTAAGGCAGGTTTCTCTGAATTTCCAGACACCATTCTCTTTCTTTTCATATACTGATTGTAGGAATCAAGTTGTTTGGTACGGGTAACACATGTCAGCATGAGCATTTTGGGGCCTGAGTTGTGGATTTTGTTTGGCTTTTGGTTTTATTTCCTGGTTTGTAATTTTCTTTCTTGGGCCTGAGAAAGTTTTAACTGAATGTGTGTTTATAATCTATGTTGAGAAGGCTGCAGGGTAACTTTAGGCAATGGTTCCTCACAATGCTTTGTTTGAGAGCTCTCGTGGAGCTTGTTGCAGAAACTGTTCCTGTCATACCTGGTGTGCTCAGTCACCCAGGAGAGTGCTCTGCTCACCCACATGATGTGATTTGTGAACTCCTGTTTGGGAAGTAGGAAGCATTTTATTACCTCAGCTAACAGGTACAAATATATGTAAGTCTGTGAAATGTGGCAGACTGCTGCTTTTGTGCTACTGTGAAGGTTTTATTTAAGTCACATATAAGTCATGGTGAAACTTGTATAGTGCAGGTATCACCTTGCCCTCCTAGAAAAAGTGCTACAGGGTTGAGCATTTCAATAAACAGGGTTTTTTTGCTCTTGTCTGATTTAAAAAGAAAAAAAAAAAGAAAAAAAGGGAAACTTTTGGAACGTTTGCTAGGGCCTAGATTGTTGCCTGTTTTAGAAGGGCTTACAAAGCACTGTACCAACTACTGGGAAGAAAATTAAACCCGTCCCAGCTAAAACAAGGACAAACTTTTTGAGCTGTAATTGTGGTTTTCCTTATATTAGTGAGAAAATATTTAGTGATCAACCCAGCACAGGTCGGAGCATTTAGTTTGGTTCCTCTCTGTATTTATTTAGTCATTCCTAAGCTCCTTCTCTTGCTGTGAATAAAACTACCCTGATGTTACTTCTGACCTGCCATCTATGAAGACAGACCATAGGTACAAAGACTTGTTCCACCTTTGCTAAAGCAGAGTCCAGCCTAAAGTAAAGCTCAGTGACAAAAGCAGCTTCTGCTGGTGAGTTTTATTTTCTAGTGTGCAAAAATTACACAGAGTGGCTAAAAATTCATCGTTGTAGAGCAGAGTTTCGTTCCAGAAAAAACAGAGTTATTTTTCCATTTCAATTCCAGCTGGATTTTTCAGCAGAGAAGTAACTGTCCCCCTTGGTTACATGAACGCTATCTCCCAGAATAGATTCTGCCAGCCCTTTTTAGGGATTGCAAGACTTATAGGCTTGGAATAGGTAATTTTTCCTTTCATTTGTGCCCAACAGAGCAGAAAATGCTGTAAAGCCATCGAATTAATAGGTTATATAACAGCCTTTGTATGCTTCTTAAACTCTGTTCTCATCCCATGGTCATTGAGCATTGCCCACTCTCTGATTTCTATACACCCGTGGGACATACATTTCAATCCAAGAGCTTGTAACAGAGAATCTTTTGCCAGTAAAATTCATGATACTCTTCAAGGAAACAAAATAACTCCCCCCCCCATCCTTTTTTTTGATGAGGAGTGCTGTGAAAGATAAATCTCGTTTTGAGGGCATTCTTTCTGCATGGTAGGAGTGCCCAGGAAGGCAATTTTAGGTTTCATAAATTATAAGGAAAAAAAATCCATCACAAATGTGGGAATTTTAAACTTTTTGATGTAAAAATGCACCAGGAAACCAAGGTTAGTTAAAGTGTTTTAATATCTTTTTGTGAAGTTTGGGGTTTTTATTTTACTGTGAAGAAAGACAGATAGGAGGTTTTACAAATTCTGGTACCTGATTCTAAAAGCTCTGTGCTCATCTCCCTTGCTCTCAAGAGTGCAAATTTATATGAACTGTGTGTATTTCTTGGTTTCCTTGGCTTATCTTCAGTTTTCATATTCTGGTCTGTTGTGATTATGGCTGTTGCTCACAAGTAGTGAGATGAGAATGGGGGAGTGCAAGTGTACAGAAAACATTCCTGGTTAAAAACACAAGCTGCAGTCTCTGTTATGCTGCCTGAAGATAACACCTACTGGCTGCTCAGTTAACAAGCAAAGAATATCCACCGGAGCCTGGGTCAATCGCTGTATTTGAATGCCTAAAGGACAAATGGGTGAATGTATGACAGAGCACATTCAGAGAAATATGCCACATGAGTTATTTTCATAGCAGCATCAGTGTAAACAATACTCGTCCTCTAGGAGAATGGACTTCCATTGTAAACTCTAATGATAATGATTTTTGGAATTAGCACGTGTAAAATAACTGAGATTCTCTTCACATTCTAGTACTTAAATCAGCTTTACTGTTCAAATGTCTTATTCATACACAGCACGTGGAATTGTAACGCTTGTACACCTGTGCTGCCTTGAAACCTCTCACACGGCTTGTCCATATGCCAGCATCTCCTTTGAGGAATTAAAAGGTGATTGTTCACACGGTGTTTTAGAGATTAAATTTTAGATAGGTTTCTGCTGGACTACTGGTACAATATGGCAATGGATGATGTTCTCTCTGAAGACCTGGTTATTTTAAGGGTCCTATGTGGTGTGAATTACACAGTCACAGTACACACTTTTATTTTTCACAGGGTTTTATGCACATGCTGAAAGTAGATTATATTCCTAGAAACCACTGTCTCACACTGAGGAGGCTCACAAAAGAGCCTTCTTGCTCTTTTCCCTCAGTCTTTGCTCTTTCTGAATGATAGGAATTAGCTAAGTTCTTTAGGTATTTGTTGCTAGAAAACCTGCTTTGTTTCTGATAGCTTAACTTGCTATGTGTCTTCCCAGTGCAGAAAAAGAAGCTGACTTATATGTCTGGACCTGATTGCTTTACTTAAATAGAAGGATTAGTCACAGAAAAGAAACTTAAGTGCAAGATATGAGTTTAATGTCAAAATAATACCTAGTTCCTTTGCATATGTATTTCCTGTAGGAAGATATGGGTATTGTGTAAGGGTGTTTCTAATGTTGCCTTTATAACAAAATTTAATGGCTAATTCTTTTGTTGGGATTGTTCTCGGTTATTGGATTCTGCACAAGTGTCACTTTAAGACATGGAGAGCTTCCTTAGGGAGGTATTAGGTCCATTGTTCTCAGTGTTAAAATTTCACTTATCAGTTCTCCCCACACAGATCATTAAATAATCCTAGGGGATGAGAAGGAAAAAGTCACTAAAACGTTGATAAAGCAAACTCCAAACCCGTCTCTTGCAGAGTCTTTTGTGCATAAAATTGCTAGCAACTGTAGAACTCTACTGGCAGATTAATAATTTCTACTTTCTGTAGGAAAATAACTTTCTACAAGGACTGTAAAATAAAAAGCATCCAACTACTTTCCTTCTAATAAACATCTTTGATTGAGTCTCCCCATAGCAAAAAAAAAAAGAGATAAAAAGAGATTAAACTTATTTGGTAGGGGAGAAAGGCTGCACACTCATGCTTGACTAGGCATCACTGATAAATCAGCTTTTGGGAACTGTGGGTGAGAGGAGGACTTAGTCACTATGTGGATAATTTCATCCTAATAGGCTAAAAGTCAGATGTTATATATGGTACCAATTAAAATATTATGTTACAATTCTGAGAATGGCAATCTGTTTTTCTAATCAATAAACGGTGTCAAACAGCTGAAGAGCTGCAAGTTACAATTCCCCAATCACATGTATGGGGTTATTACGTTGCAACTGCATAGTTAATCAATTGACTAACATCTGTGAAATGTCTCTTCTGTTAGATACTGGGTTTTTTTCTTTTGGATAAATCTCTGACTAAGACTGATTGCTGGTAAGCTTCAGCAAAGCTCTGAGGAGTGCTAATACAGTTTCTGTTTTTTACCTGTTGGAAACTAAAGTCAAAGTCTCAATTGGTGTGCTTTTCTTGAGGCCAGTGTGGGACAGGATCTGGACTTTTCTAGAGGTGGCATGCACCAATCTAGGCAAAGAGGAGAGGAAAATTACAATATTCAATTGCTTCATGGTTTTTTTCATCAAGGATATGGCCAAGCAATTGTATCTTTTACATCTCTGCATATTGCTTGGGAAGACAACACTTTGATTCAATAACCAGTGTTTTTAAAACACATTGCTGAAGAGATTCACCTTCCAATGCAGTCCTTAAAGTGAAGGAAAATCCTCCATTGATTCACTAATTAAGATATTTACATGGTAGCTGCTGAATTGTTCAAAGAGGCATTTATATTGTCTGGTTGAATTACCTAAAGCAAATTGAGATACTTCATGGTAAAAAGTCTGTTCTTGTGGTATGGCTGCTGGCTGGTAGAAAGCCAATTAGAATAAAAGAGCGTGAAAATTGGAAAGAGGGATACGTTAAGGATGTTAGTAGCTCCGCTTCCTATAAAAAAACCCAAAAAAACAATGGATCTAAAATAGATGCAGGAAAAGATCACAGTCAAAGTGTGGGAAATCAACAAGGAATTGTGCTAGGAGTTTAAAAATAATAAAATCAGCATTTACAGAAAGATAAGTTGTACCTTATTGCCCATGAATATTATAAGGACGGATGAATTGAAGTGCCTGGGGTGGGTGGGGGCAAGTGTTGCTTTGAGAAAATAGACATTTTAGGAGCATGAGGAACGCTGGAAAACAAATGGCATCCTGTGACAGCTGGATCACAAACTGCCTTAAGTGAAAGGTGCTTTCCACAAGGCCATTAAGATGCTGTTTAGAAATGGAAATCGCTGTTCTTTTGGCTGTGTTCTAGGCTGTAAGCAAGTGAGTTTATTTGCAGCATAGCAGTGCCAATTTTCAGACCGGGAGAAGGTGATGGAGGAGACTGTGTAATTGGGAGAGTTGGGTGTTGGGTATTAGGCAGGGAGGAAAACTCAGTGGCTCCTTGCAATGGGAGTGTGCTTATCCCATGTGCCCTTATCCCAGCCGAAGGAAGCAATCAAGAAAGCTGCAAAAGGCGGGAGACGCCATGGCCTCCTCCAGCACCTCCCGCCATGTCCGTGTGAGGGGAGGCTGCTTCCGCTCCGGGCAGGGCTCTGGGCCTCTGCCGATGCTCTCACAGCCTGGCAACGGCGCCCGGTGCTGGGAGACAGGCGTGGAAGCCCTGGCAGAGACGTGACAAGGTAGGGCACGGTGAGGGCCCTGTCATGGCAGGCTCAGCGTTGGGCTGCTGGCCCTCACGGCGCGCCAGGGTGGGTGGCTGGGAAGGACGGGTGTGCCAGCACAGCCGCGCCATGAGGGCAGGTGCGGGAGCTCCCCGAGGAGCAACGCACCAGTGGAGCCATGGATGCTACTGCAGGGCCCATGCTGTCAAATCCATTGTTTTGCGGAGGATTGTATTCAACCTTATGGCTTAATTTGCTGTTCAAATATTGTAATTGACATTTTTCTTCAATGTTTCTGCTAGACAGCTGCTCTCTGCTACTGGAGGCAAAATGTGTGCTGGGCTCTAGCCTGCTGGCAACGGTGGGGTGTAACCCCTCTGGAGCAAACACCCCATGCCAAGACGGAAAGAGATCATGAACCAGACAGGGCAGGCTCTCCCAGCACTCCTCAATACTTGTTCTGGCAACACCACTAATTGCTTTTAGTGAATATTGGCTTTACACAGAGCATATATCTCAGCAGAAAATATCACCTGGCTGAAAGAAGCTTGGGAAATAGATTTTATCACTATATTAGGATAAAGGGCTTTTTAGGTATATTTGTAATTAGCTCAGCAGCATAATGTCTTTGTATTCTGTTGATTGTGATTTCGTATAGTCTCCTGAGAATATCTTTCATTGAAGTTTTAATTAAGTTAACCAGTATATTATTTTGACACGGACTCAACAGCTGCAAGGTATCTGTGAACATTTTGGGCAGAAAGTAAGCACGGTACAGTATGATGATGACTGCAGATGAGATTGTCTCATGTGGTTGGCATTAAAAGCCCTTTCTTATAATCTGGCTATACCAGATGGGTTTACAATACATAATCCAATTCAGATAACTAACTGTGACATGCATAAACTTGAAAGGCCAAACCATGAAGACAGCATCGTGTCTGAGGTCATATCTGTGTTTAAAAAGTGGAAGCCTTTTCAAAGTTGGTGGTTTAATTTTTTTAGCTGTCTTTCACAGATCATCTGAACAGTATTGACTGATCCTGCCCTGTACGCTAGGACAGAGTCAAGTGAATTTTGTAGTTGACAGTTCAACCAAAGCCGTCTTCACAATTTTTTTTGTTGGGAAGAGGTGCACATGGCTTCATCTTCTAGCAGTTGCAGCAGTTCAAAACATGAAGACAAAATAAACAAAGAATCTGAGGGGTGATTGTGCAGGCTGGAACAGGAGATAGAGGTGGAAGTTCATTCCCTCAAACTTTCCTCACCACTTTGGATAATCATTTAGGCCTGATTCTCAAAAGAACAAAAAGCCTGAACCCCCATGACTTTAGTAATCAATAATCCTCCATCCTAGATTCTTTCAGGTTTGGACTTTAGTCTCTCCTTGTGTTTGTTCCTCACCTTATCTTACTGGGTTGTTAAATGCTCAAAGGACCCTGAGGCACTATGACAATCAGGGAAAAGATGCTAATGCGACAGGAAAAACTAACCTCACCATCTGCTGTCCCATATCTTATCCAAACACTATTTGTTCATTTTCTAGGCATCTTCTGTCTATATAGCTTGTGCTGTATTTGTCTGTGCTTCTCAGAATTCTTTTATATTTTTGGGATTGGGGCACTGTGTACCTTCAAACTGGTTCTTAGAATAACTGAACTCCCATCAAACTGTGCTTATATTATGAATAACTTATAAATACTTGAAACCTGATCTAGTACATTTCTGCAGACATTCACAAAGGAAAAAAAACCCTGATACTGGTACTTTAAGATTCAATTAGATGTGCCTCAGAATGAACGAAATCTTGTCTTTCGTGCATCTGCAATACTCCTTAGGTGGTTACAGTAAAGGATATTACTAAGATGGCATGATTGCTGGAAATTGCTTTAATATACTGAAATAGCATTTTGATTTTTTTTTTTTATTTATTTTTCCCCTGAAATACAGTGTATTTGAGTTAAAGCAGTGTTGCAAGTTCTTGACTCTTTATTCTTTGGCATATGGAGTGTGTAGTGTTTAATCAAGGTCAGCTTCAGGAAGTCAAGTGAAGTCTGTCAGAGACAATATTTATGAATGGACTTTCACTCTGCTGTAATTGAAATTAATGTTGAGTCATTCTTTCCAGTAACTTCACAAGCAGACAAATGTGAGTTGACAGAGGGATAAAGGCTCTCCAAGAGATAGCTCCAAAAGTGGCCAGGATTATATATCACTTCCTGAAATGATAATACAAATGCTAATTGGTCTAGAGACCCTCCTGGAAGTCATGTAGCAAAATCAGGTTTTCATTTTGATCAGGAAGTGTTATTTGCAGATAGTGAGCCAAAGAGAGCAGGTGGACAAGCTTAAGATACTTATTTCAAGGTTAAAGCGAACTTCCCATTGATTTACACGGTAGCTGTATAATCTTCATATAAAAGGTTAAATCTGGGCTTGGATACTATCTACAACAGGATTTATAACATGTTATCTGCCTTTTCTTGCTATATTGAGTTACTTATTATGGTATATGGTCCTATTTTGTGAGATCTGTTTGCAGTAGATCTCAGTAAAACATCTGCACTCTGCTGGGACAAAAAAGAATCACAGAGGATTAGGGAACACAGCAATGGAACATACAGCACTTTGGCCATAGAAATTATTCAAAGGAGAAGATCTGGAATGCATTTTAATCCCTTTAAATTTCACACAGAGACTGTGCAAAATAAGGATTGGAGAAAATGAGATAAATGTTGTGAATTTAATGTTCCTTTGAGTTTTTTGCTTGTTTGGGTTTTTGTTGGTTGGTTTTTGGATTTTGTTTTGTTTCAATTGGTTTATTTTAAGCCAGTAAAATTTTCAGATATCTTGGCTTATTGAAACCTAATAGGCTTATATGGCTAATTGGAGCAAATTTAAGTGGTAGAAAAACTAACTTGCATTAAGAAACAGCACTTATGCGCTAGAACTGCTTTTTTCTTACATCTGAGGCATGAAGTACCATCAAAATTTGTATTTGGTAAGGCTTTGGTAAGGGGTATATTGTTAAATAGACACTTCTCAAATAAATGCTAAAATAAATTCTAGAAGATCTTGAAATTAAATAAATTTCAAGAAGATCTTGAAATTCAACTTTCCTTTCCATTTTTTTTTTAGTCAGCTGCTGCTTTGCCTTTTTTCTTTTTTTAAATCAGTGGAGTCTCTGGATTTGTTTGGAGTTTTCAGAAAAAATATTTCTTGTTATACTTTCAGGTTTTGTTGAATTATTTTGTTCCTGAACAAGTACTATGGAATGCATAGATTAATATTTGCTGTTACTTTGACTAAGGCATGCCAGAAATCTGTTGAAGCAGCATGAGGACTTGGCATTAGGAGGCCATAATAATTTTCCTTTCTCCCTAACTTGGTATTCTAGTCTGATTTTTCTTATTTGTGACATCGCTTACTTTACATCTTGATTGTCTCTGGATACAGAAGAAAGGCTTTTGCTGAGCTGTCTGTTATGTCACTTCTGGAAGTTAAAGCAGAAACCAGCAGGGTACCTGGAATTGGGAAAGAGATGATGTCCTCTCAGTTCTGGCAGCCGGGCATTTGCCAAAGGGACATTTTTCCTGCTGTTTGCTTAGGAGGCTCTTCTTAGCCTGTCTGAGCTCCTCAAGCTGATTCAAACAGTGTCCTCTGCTTGCTGCTGAGATTCACAGTCAAAAAATCAGCCACTGTTGCTTGAATGGGATTTAACCACGAATTTCCTCCTTGTTTTTCAGCCGGTGGCAACTGTGCACTGCCAGTTATCCCATAGCTCCCCAGTTATCTTTAGAATGCTTTTTGAGGAATTGTCCTCTAACTCTACCCATTATTTGGGTACCTACCTCACATTCTTGGAGAAGCACTGCTTGTTTTAGGACCTGACATGTATTTGTGCCTTATGACCTTTCATGGTGATGCCTTTCCTTAAGGGAAGAGGATCTATCTGGATTTTTCCAGGCTGTAAATGAGTGTCTGTTTCTCTACTTCTCCTGTCTTATCTGCAGCTTCTTTGAAATTTGGCATCGGAGGGTACAAAATGTGACTGTGCCAAGAGCATTTATGCCTGTGCTGGGAGATGGTATAAGTAATCTTAATAGCACTGTTAGCATGTTTTATAGCTCTGTTAAAGAGCCTGTCATCAGATGCTATGTAGTGTGTACAGGCTGAATCAAACCATCTTGTCCTACAGGAGTATTTCTATCATTGTAACGTTTTCCTGTTTTTTCCCTTTGCTTTTAGTTAAATTGAATCAAAATGTGTAATTTTAAGTGGTTTTTTTTAAAGTTTTGTGTTTTCCCCATAGAAATTTGGGTTCTTAAACAAATAGATGGGAAATGATGAGGCAAAATATTATACCATCATGTCTGCTAACTATACATATGATTGTTTCAAAAGCATACCTCTTCCTGTAAATTGCTCAAAGGGAATATGTGATTGCAACCAGCACTGTGTAGATTTTTAGGCTTGTATCTTTTTCCTAAGTGCAATAGTATATTTTTGTTTTTCTGTGCCTTGTGTTACCAAATGCCTCACAAATTAAATTTTCTCGATGAAGTAGGAAGCATGTTTTTAAGCATTAGTAAGAGTCATGTCAAGCAAAGGGATAAAGCCCTTTCTTATCAGCTGTGGAAGGGAAATGGCTCACAGACTAATTTTTAAAGATCTAAGCATTTACATGTGGACTTATTTCTTCTCAATGCTGGCTTTAATTTTTCATTTCTAATTTATTTTACTCTTTTTTTCATTAACACATAAAGGTCATCTTAGGAATTTGGACAGTTCCTCAATCTGCTGAAACCAAAGATTTTTAAGCCTGTGAATGTCACAGGCTTAAAACTTTTTGGTGCAAGACTGGACTATAAATGAATCATCATTTTTCCCCAGCAGGGAGTAACATAGGCTACAAGCAACCTGTGTGGAGTTTTGTAGTAACTTTTCTTAATGAGGGATTTTAGAGGTGTGATAATTTTGATATAAACATTTTCAAAGCTCATTGTAAATATGCATTTGTAGTGACAAGACACAAATTTTGATCTGCTCGACATGGATAGAAGATACATCAATTACTATTGAGAGTAGCAAGATTTTCACATGCCACCTCAAAAGCTGAGCATAAATATTTATCTGCAATGAGTGATGCATTTGAATATACATTTATTAGAGAAGCCAAAGGGGCTGCACACTTACCTGTGTTGGCAGTGGCTGTGGCTGTGTCCATCTGTGTGTCACCAGAGCTCTTTGACAGCCCTGTTTGGCCCCATCCTGACGCGATGTTTGTGGAGCGTTTGGTTGTGTGCGATGGAATCGCTGGCTGTGATCCTCCCTTGGCACCCAGACTATCAGTGCAAAGCCAGAAGCTGAGCTTGTGGGAATCTTAGTTGAGACTATGATTAGGGAACTTTTCATCTGGTGGGAAATGTTCCAAGAAATAAACTTGAAATGTAAACCTGATTGTGCAGATCCTTATTTGCCCTCAGCGTTTTCTGAAGACCGGACTAAGATTGACATCGCAGGAAACGTGATTTTGAACAAAAATAAATGCAAATGCTAAGTATGGATGCTTCCTGAAAATGTTGCTCCACTTTACTTTTATTGGAATGCTGCTCAATTGTAGGAATAAGCCATCAACAGTAATTTTCCGGAAAGAAAAAATAAAATGGTGATGTTCTAGACTGATACAGATTTTGATGATAAAAATCCATGCATTAGGGGACAATTGTTTGGTTCACTGCTCTGTTGTAATTACCTATTATCTGCATAATCATGAATGAGAAATCTTGTTACCTCAGTTGATAATTTGAAAAATGATGATTTTCTGTTCCAAACTGCAGAAATTGCTCTACCGAATGGAGTTTTACTGCATTGTAAGGATGTTTGTAAAGTGACATATATGATTTATAAAATATGTAATGTGCACCTTAGGGGTTTTTTGTAGTAGAAAATATTAGGAGAAAGATTTGTGTAATGAGTCCTTATTGCATTTTCATGGGATTAAAGTCATTAAAAAGAGATTTTATGGCTCATGTATGAATTTCAATTGCATGACAAAAAAATCTTTTGTATGTTAAGTAATTTGGATTGACAAGAGTTGTTTTACCCATTTTCATGGAGTTCATCACCATGCCTCTCTAAGTTCTTAGATTTTGGATGTTTACTCTCTTCACATGGGTTTGCCCTGCTCCATTGCCTTAGGCTCTGTGCGTTTGCATTCACCTACCAAGTGCAAAGAGGGTGTAGAACATTCCTGCTCAGAGCTGAGGGGCTCGCAGTCCACTCAGCAGGAATGAAAACTTGTGCACCAATGCTCAAAAGCCGTGTTTGAACAGGGCCAGTGTTCAGTGGGGACACTGAGCCACACGTTGCATTCCATGGAAAAGGGGGAGTTCTTCCAGTAATATGTTGTGATTTCTGTTGGTGTAGGACAGGGAGTTGCTTCAGCTGAAACTACAGAAATAGAAGAAAGAAAACCCCATTTCAAGGCACTGCATTTATTGGAGGCCTTCATTTTAATCTGCTTCTCTCATAGAGCCAAACTGCACAAACCAGTAGCAAGTGACAAGAAAATTCATTGCCATACTGCCAATCACTGTGCACCTTGCCAGAAGTATTTGTCTCTTAACTGCCTAATAATTTATAAAGGGCAATAAAGCCAAGCTGGAGAACTCTGGCTGTGATGTGCTGTAGTTCCAGGCTAGAGAGGATTTACCCCACTGGTCATCCTGGAGAGCTGCTATGATTTAGTACCCAGGTTGCTGCTAAAACATCCATAATCCCATCATATAGGATGGTACAATTACAATATGTAACTTCTCAAAGCACCTGTGTAGTTATAGACTGAAATAAGCTCCAGACTTCCACCCCAACTTTTACTAAATTCATTAGTTTGCCCTGCAAGGGTTGAAAATCAGGATCTTGGCTATTGAGGGATTCTATAAGAATCTTTATAGTCAGATCCTGTGCCCTTCAGCCTGCTGGCTACCATATGTCATGGGGTATTTTAACTTTGCTAAAAGTTGTCCAGTGACATTGTGTTTGTGCATGTTGATGATCAGGCATTGCTTTTTTGGGCTAGCTAGCAATAACCCTCCACAGCTGATCATCTTTGTCCTCAGCGTGCAGAGACAGGAAGTAGTTGCAAATGACTTTCTTGAATGAAAAAAAACCATAAGAGCCTCGAGTCATAAACTAACTCATTCCAAAGCACCCACCAAATTTTGGAATGGGAAAAAGATCAGTATTAGGCTCAGGTCAAAACAAAGAAAAAAATATGATAATTTATTTGGTGAGATCTTCCAAAGTGTGTGATGTTCTTATTTGCTGCCTAGCAACAAGGCCAGCTTTAAGAGTAGGAAAGTATTTGCCTGCCTAATCTTTCAAGAGTAACTCTCTACAGAAAAGAGAAGAATTAAAATCCTTAGTAATAAATTATTAAGGGATATTAATTATTGTATTAAGTTGCTTGCTGTTAATATTGGCAAACTTACAAAAGCTGAGCTCTATACAGAAAGTGTAGCCAAAAGTTTATCTAATTTTATGGTGAAGGCAAGCAACATTGCCTAGAAGCACTCAGTTCCCATACTGAGTAGGATTAAAGTACTGCACTGAGACACATGAGCTAGATGTGACCATACCCCTGAATGTGAAAGGTGCTCTTTTTGTGATTAGTTTATGTCACAAGTTCTGTGACTGAGTGGAAATGCATCAGCTAGTCTAGTACTACAGTACGTCTACTACAAAGGTGCAGGGTTATAGTTGCAATAGAAAAACTTAGATGCCTCTGGATAGTCAGATTAGATGGCCCAAAATTAAATTGTTGCTTGGTCTTACAGATGCACTTACTGCTCATCATTTTGTATTTTATTTCATGTCATTAGGGGTAGAAGAAGGTTTTTACTTTAATGTATTAGTAATTCCCCGTGTGCAGTTCCATATTGCAGTTCCTGGAATTTCTTCTCTCACAACAGAAGTGCTCCCATTTCGGAGTTTTCAAGGCTGCAGCTACATACCTCTGCCAGCCAAACACTTGCATTTGTATTAATGTCTGTGGTATCTTCTAAAATATTCCCTGTGAGTCGGTTCTACACAAGTTTTACAGCAGGCTCGTAATTTAGTCAGCTGAGCACAGATAAGGGTGACTAACTGTAGCTGCTCACATTGCACCGTGTCAGGGATGCCCAAGAACACGGTCTGTTCCAAGCATATGTGTCTGCTAGGCTGCACTGACTGAAGAGAGATGCCATTTATTCCAATCCAAGTGCTCCTTTTCCCTTTTTAATCGTGCAAATACAATAGTAGGGAAACCTGCAAACTACGCTTAATTCCACACATTTTTTCCTGGTAAAAGTAACACTGCAGTAGTGCTGCAAGTAGACAGACGGCTCTTTCTGATAACAGATGGAGAGGATCTTGACCTATCCTTTGTCAAATATCACATGAGTCAGGCTACCTGATTGCCATCAGGCTGCGTGCCTGGGTGGGCGCCAGGGTGGTCAGGTAGGCTATAACAATAGCCATTCATCACACCCAGCCTGTCTCTCCCCTCTGTCAATAAGATAAAATGATCTAATATAATCAACTCTGCAGGAGACACAAGGCTTGCTGGTGTTTGCTTCTTGGTGGAGAACCTTGTAAAAACAAGCATACACAAATACAAACAGGCCAGGAAAATTCCCACAACATCTCCAGTGTGGTAACTGATAGCAGTCATATTCATGGACTAAATTGCTTTGGGGCTCTTCTGGGTTTTTGTTTTTTGTTTTTTTTTTTCCCCTCTTTCTCCTGTAGTGGTGGTGTCAGGGAAAAAAAAGGGATGTTTGTTTATTGCTGTATTTCTGCTGCAACAGATAATGATGTGGCAATGACAGTGGTGCCACATGGCTTCTGCCCTTGATGGTGACAGAAAGGAACAGAATAATGGCAGGTAACAGTGAAATTATGTGAGATAGTAAGGGCCTGGACTAATCCTAGGGAAGATTACTGTTTGAATTAAGCAGGCTTTGAATACTTTTCTCTGTGATGCTCCTGGTAAATTTTTGATTATGTGTTGGCTGCTACGTTGATTTTGCACATGCTTGGCTTTGTCTCCTAAAATTTTTTTGTCAAAAAACTGTGTTCAGCTAGTGGGACTTGCAACACCCATGTCCTGTCAGTCTGACGGGAACCTGGATTTATTATTTGAAATGAGGAAGATTAATGTAACCACACCTCGTCTTAGTAGTGGCAGTTTGATGCTCAGAAGCCCTGGATGGTCCTGCAGGCTTTACCCTACTATGTGAGCAGATTTTGTCATAGAGAGAGACTCTGAAAGAAAACCTATCAAGCCATGAAGGATTTATAAGTCATGCAGACAGTCGAAAGAAATAATTTTCTTCTGTGATTTCCATACTGTTAACATGGGACTGTCAGGTTCAGTGAGGTCAGCAACAGCAATTGAAAATTTTGGACCACCACAGTGGTCTGGATGGCAAAATGGGATTTTCTATTTTGCGTAGAGAAACACACAAATAATTTGTCTGAGGATTTATTATTAGCTATTTAGAGAAATGAAAGTAGCTAAAGGTCTCTATTTGTCCTGCATTTTTGTTTGTAGGACGTGTATGAACTCTGCTCTAATGTCTTCTAAAAATACAACTTTTGTATATTTTTTATACCATATTTCTTCTTCATAGTGCCAAACAAAACAGGACTTAACTAAATTCATTAAAGATACCTTACAGAACACAGTACCTTGTACTGTACCTTTTTATTAAAATGGAAATAATTTAAAAAGCATTATGTAGCTATATATATATATATTTATATCTAGGCATTGTACAATTGTGTCTTTCATACAGCATTGCTGTATGAAAATTGTATATGCTGGCTGTGTGTGTGTGGTTTCTTCAGCTTCTGTGAAGCTTTGGCCATTTAGGCCATTTAAGCCATTTAAGAAGCATGTGAGTGTTGTGTCTAAATTCAATTTCCAAGACTTTGCCTACAGTTCTTATCTCTTGATAATGTTTTAATAAATGCAAGTGGTTTAAGGCCAGCAGGTACTGCTGTGATAATCTTACAGTTTTCCACATAAGCTTCTAGATAACTTTATCTATGTGAAGTCCATAATTTCTAATTTTGTTCAGCTCTAGGCTCATTCCTGTTGAAATTAAAGAAAAAAAATTGCCCTTGATTTGAGAGCATCATCTGGATGAGAGCTGATAGGCCTGGGCCTTGCTGTCATTCTGCAGAGCAGTGAAATTACTGAGTGTCTTTGAGAGTGCTTTATGCTTCCTCTGGTTCTGTTAGTCGCATTTTTTTTATGCTACACTACTCAGATTCTACTTGGATTAACACCTAAAATTAAGAGTGCTCTGTGTTTTTGGTGGTGTGTATGAGAAACCATCTAAGTACAAGGATATTGAATGGCAGGGGAAGGAGGAAGGATAAAGAAAAATGACTGGTAAAATATGCAGCAAACCCTCCTTATATTTAGAAAGCAGTAGTTTGGGAGCTTCTCTCCTTGCCAGTGAAATGTTCTCTTACACTGACATGAAAGGATTTAAAATGCAATTAAATCCATAGGGTATTTATTTCAAATAATTGATCAAAAGCAGAGTATTTTACATTAATTTGCAGGTGTTAAAACTGAAGTATATTTGGCCTTGAAACAATGTGTCAGTCTTTTTACTTAGAAAATATTGCGACAAAACTTTGATGACATCCCCTTTGTTCTCCCCTTTTTCAATAAAAATATTTGCCAGAGCGGTTGCAAATTGGAAAGATGCTGATCAAAATCAGGGTTTTTTCCTTCTGATGAAAAATTGCTCTGCATTTATTTGAGTACCTGAATTTTTTTCAACAAAACTTTCAGTGATATGACTTTACAGCCTACAGTGTACATTACAGTCTGTATTTAAGTTGTTAGCATTTGAAGTGATCTATTTAAGGAGACCATAATTCTAAATATAATTAAAGGTAGCTCATAATTTTAATTCTAGGGTTATATATATATATGTATATATATATTTTAAATGGATTTCAGAATTTTAAAGCTTTATTTCAGGTATGTTGCTCTCTGAACACAGAGTACCACTCAGTTTGAGAGCATTTTACTGGCTACAGATGGATTTTTTTTTTTCTCTGAGGTGTCAGTAATATGAATGGCTTTAACCATTTTTTGTTGAGCTGGGCATGATTGACTTAGAGAGCATGAAGGCAGCAATTTACCTACCTTTCTTCCAGGTGCAAAAGGAAAAATCCCACCCTTGCACTTCTCAACTGTTTGGTTTTTTTTTTTTCTGCCAGCACTTTGCTGCCTTCTCAGTTGCTCGCTTTCACGGAGGTTTATTTTTGCTGGCTTTGCAGCCCGGACAGGCTGTGTTGGAAGCCCCAAGGAGGGCATTGGGGGTGGTGGGGCCAAGGGCAGCCTCAGCCTGCCAGGGAGAGCCCCGTGTGCAGCGGGTGAAAGGGGCACGCAGAGGGCCGTGCCTCCCTCCCAGCGAGGCGCCCAGCGATAACCCCGCACCAGCCAGGGCGGTACTCGTGCCAGAGAAAGCTGCGGTGCAGGCGCTGAGCGATTGGGTTTGTTTCCAGCAAGCCATGCCGTAAGGGTTAGCTCAGTTCAACGGGAGCGTACGGAAAGCTGTGGCTTCCTTCTTTCCGCTGGGAGAAAATTATCGGAATTCCCGTTGTCCAAAATCCACACTTGTGTCGATGTTTTTTGTGTGCTTAGTACTTCCCTCGCTGTCAAATGCCAGACTTATGAAATACTGTCACAGATGCGAAAGCTGAGTAAATGATTGGAATATTATTTTCCATAAGAAACATTATTTATTTAAATATTTTAGATTTTCCAGATTTTAGTTTGCTTTCTGCCACGCTAAACCAGCATTCGAATATTACATTGTGGAAGATGAAGCAATATTGACAAAACGTGTCTGCTGGATAATCTGTTTATACAGGGCTTGTTATCCTAAGTGGCTTTAATGGCATGCTGCTGACCGTGTGGAGATTCAGGGGATGATGCTCCCACTGTGGGAAACATGATGTGTCTCAGTGTCTCCTGAGAAGGATGCTTCTGTCTGGCTGCAATGGGTGGATGGAACCATTAGTTTTTTACCTGTGAGAGCCTGTGAAGCTAAATTCAGTCCTCTAGGAAACAGGGATAACTTCTTCACTGAAGGAATCAGTTGGGTTTTTTTGCCTGGTAATATCTGGTCTGAATCTGGACACTTGTGATATAACGCAATTTGAAGTAGAAATATGAAAGGCAGTTCAGAGACAATGTCAGAGCTGACCCTCTAACCTGAAAAAGAATTATAAATAAATATAGATTTTATTAAATAATTTTTGTAATTGAGTATTTTAATAAAATGTTTTCTCAAAGGTTTGGAAATATTTGGTCTAATTTTTTGCATACTTCTGTCAATTAATATCATAGCCTCTTTGTTCTAGAGTTCATATTAGAAAAAGATTGCTTATGGGTAACTTAGGAAGAAGTGCAATTTTATAGTTTAAATCTTATTAAAAGTGTCAATACAGACAAGTGGTTCAGATTCAGAAGCTGATATATGCTTGAACCTCTGGGCATGTGCCAGAGAAATTCTTCTTACTCCTGCAAGGTTAATATATTCAAATATCTATAACCAGGCTAGGGTGCTGACAATGAGCACGGTCTATAAAAAAAATGTAAAGAGGCAGAAGAGCACCTGATTCATGAGATGTTTCACAGCTGCATTGCTGTAGGATGCATTAAACCATGCAGGTGGTGTGGACTGCCCGGCTGTGCGGCATTATCCCAGCTCAGGGACAGGGCTGGACCTAGCCAGTGGGAGGCTGCAGTGAAGATGGAGCTAGATGAGGGGCAACAGATAAATAGTGGCAATGAGGGAAAATCCTATGAGATATCAAGAAAAAAAATCCAGCCAGGCAACAATCCAGGGTCCAGAGAGGTGGTGGAACCTCCATCCACAGAGACACCCACAGCTCTGCCAGACAGGAGCTTTGTCCAATCGAAATTGTTCTCTGACCCTGTATTTAAGCTTAAGACTGTGTCCTCTTCTTCTCCAGGCAGCAACTGACAGAACAAGAGGGGCTGGTCTTAGGCTGAGCCAAGGGAAATAGAGACTGGATATTAGGATTTTTTATGGACAGAGTGATAAAGTACTGGAATGGTCTGCCTGGGAAGGTGGTGGAGTCACCATCCCTGGAGGTGATTATAAAAAGACTGGATATGGCACTCAGTGGCATGGTTTAGTTGAGGTGTTGGGGCATGGGTTGGACTTGATGATCTTAAAGGTCTCTTCCAACCCAGCGATTTTGTGATTTCACAGGGGTGACTTCCATGACATCGGTTTTTCTTTTTCTCTCCTCATGGTGCCAGCATGGTCATGCAGGAAACCTTTTGTATCTCATTGCTTGCATTTGGTGGGCATCACAAATGATTTCAAGCAAAGCAAAAAAATCTGTACGTTTTTATACATGTATATATAATGATATATCTCTATATGATGGGTACTTAAATTGGGACCTTATTTTCACTAAATTAATGCTAAAGATAAGACAAAAGAATCCCAGGTACTCGCTGCTGATCAGGACAATTAGCATTTTGTTTTGGGTAAGCCTTGTGTGTCTCTCACACTGTCCAGCAGCTGGTGTGAATGCTTGCTAGTGTGAAAATGCATTATATTCAGGATAAGATTCCCTGCATTTGCTCACTTGGGGCAACTTTGGGTGCACCAAGCTTCTGGTTTGTGATACATCATGTTTCATGAACCAACTGCTTGGAGAGAGGAATGAGAACAACAGGATTTGTGTGTTTGGATGATATTTAAAGTGATGCAGTTGGACTTTCATTCATAATGTTCTTTCTCACAGTTCCATGAGAAGAATGGATGGCAGTCTTGATCTGGTTTAAAATGAGCTTCAGTTGATCAGGTCAATATAATGATATAAAACAGAAATAAAGGAAGTGATAACATTCATCAAGAGAAGAAGGAATTGAGTTTCCAGGGGATGCAGTCTGCCCTCCAGCTCAAGCATTCTATCTTGAATGGAATTTTTTTTAATGTGATGTGATTGCTAATATGAGTCACAGCAGCATCCATTAGCTTTGCTTTGGAAATCTAAAAGATGTGTGAAATTCAAATCCAGATGCAGACTGGTCAAGAATTGTGATTCATTCTTTTATTTAAGAAACATAAAAAATATCACTCATAAACCTTAGATATTGGATCAGATTTTATCTCAACAAGTCTGTTTATATTGATCCAACTTCAGCACAAACAAATGAGTAAGCTGTGTATAATTTGGGGTTGCACTGAGTGTAAACCTATAGGGTTTTTTGTGCTTTTAAGTAAAGCTCATGCAGTAAAAGCTTAATCTAGAAGTCAAGGGCGTGCCATGTCCATTATGAATTATTTGTGTTTCCTGCTTAACATATGATGTCTGTGAAGGGGTTAATTCATGCAGAGCTACAGCTTTAATGGGCAGAAGGTGTCCTTGGGACAGAGATGGCTCAAGGGGGAGTGATCATTTGCCAATGTGAGCTTTTGGTGATCTAGTGCTTTTAACATAATATCTTTTTGGAGGGTTTTGGCAGAGGACTCTCTTGTGGCATCTGACAGTGCAGGAATTGTCTTCCTCCTGCTGCCAAGTGTCATTTCACTTACACTCAGTCAAATTAATGTCTTCCATTTAATACAGTGAGCTGGTTTTCTAATTCCCCTCTTGAAGTCTTTAACACTAGTACGGTAAACAACTGACAAACCCTAGAATTTATTCCAAGGATTGATCTAGAAACCAAAATGGAGACAAATAAAGGTGAAGACAACCTCTGTGACCATTTGAGCTTTCTTCCTTTACCAGTGGTAACTTTCTTGTTGTGGGACATGGCACTACTTTGCCTTTTGGCACAGCACAGTGCTGGGACTGGCTTCAGCAGAGCAGCAATGACCTTTGAGTGCAGTGTTTGCTGGTACACGTATCGTGGAGGTCCTCACTAACTCTGATCTGCTGTGCATATATTTGAGAGGAAACATGGGTTTTATCTTCTTTCATGGCAAAAATGCAACAGTTTCCAGTTACAGCTCACAAATACCAAAGCACAGCAGAGGCTGCAATTTACTTTAGGAATCATTACCATTATCAATGAATCACCCTTTTTTTTTTTTTTTTTTTTTTTTTTTTTTCCGATGAGAAAGGCAGGCCCTAGTGCACTAGCATATTAGAGAAAACTCATAACAAAGATGTGTATTTTTCCACTGAAGTACCTGGTACATCTTTTTGCAGAACAGCTGAGCAAATTATTGAAATATTATAGCCAACGAATTCCTACTTATGATAAATTAAGTGATTACTGTAAGACAAAGTTTTTCCATTCCTTGGCCCTCCAGCAACTGCACTGTGGTTAATTTGCTCTGTTGATTTCTTAATAGAGCTCTGCTGTTAAAAATTATTCTGTTTTAGTTGAATAAAATTGAATAGCATTTCTAATGATAGACATAGGATTCCTCTTCCTCTTGGATAATGTGATCTGAATAAATGTGGGGACTAGGAAAATGAACACAATTGTTGCCTTTACCATGTTGTGTAAACTGTTAAGAGTCCTTACTGGTCTTCCCTAGGGACCATTGCAAGATACTTGTCTATCAGATGTGCAGACTAGCCTTGATCTGTGAAATGATACTGTCTTTTGCTTTGTGTTTCTGGGAATTGTCAGAATCGCTCAGTAAAATACATGTCTAAAAATTTCCCGTATGCATTTTGAGTCACAACAAATCTCTGAAATATGTAAACACATATTGCTTTTCTGAAAACTAGTCGTTCTTTGCCTGTATCTATTCCCCTGAATCTGGCTAGATATTCCCTCCTTTGTGCTAGAAACAACATCTGTGTGTGGCCATGTGTTCATCTGTATTACAAAACTCACCCAGATAAGTTAAATAAAACGAAATAAGCTAAGAAATAGAACCCCAAAAACCAACTTATCTGCACTGTGGGGTTTCAAGAGGTCTACCTAAGCATAAGGCTGAGACTTCCTTTTAATGACTTTTATCTCAGATGCTTTACCACAAGTTCAGGATCCTGCAGAGGATGCTGACTGATCTCATTGAGGATTTTTTTTCTTGAAGATGAAGTTATGTATTTCAAAAGAGTTGGAATCACCACAGATGGATTAGGGCAGAACACGTTTGTTCCTCTAGATCAGTTTTTCTAGCTTATACAACTAACCTCATCTGAAATGGCTGAGTGATTTAAAGTAAGGAAAGGTTGAATGTCCATTAATGTTCTCCTTTACAGTTTACTATAAAATCCACCAACAATCTCCTCCCCAGATGGTCCAAAGAAAGGATTAAGAAATCGTTAAATAAAATTACTCCACAGAGCAGGAGGCCATCTTTTCCTTCCTTTGGAGATCACCCAGCCAGTGCTCATCTCCTATATTTCCATGGTTAGTGCTCAAGGCCTGGCCATCGTGTGAGCTCTGTCAGCTGAGCTTCTCGTGGCTCTACCAGGGTCATGAGCAGCTGTCTGAGCTCCTATTACAATGGTAAAAATTCAGAAAAAGTGGGAGTAGAAGAATGTAAATTTGATCTGTTTGTCTTTTTATCTAGTTCATGCACCCTGCTTCATGTTTATCAATTCATGTATGTCCACTTTTAGGGATAAAATCTCCTCTCCAGTTTTAAACTGGAACCAGTTGTATGTTCCAGCTGTTCCTGGAATTTCAGGACACAATAATGTATTTCAAATCAGCAAGATTTTAATTCTGTCTTCCTTCGGCCCCCCACATGCAAATTCCTGATCTGATTCCTAGTTAACAGTCTGTCTGGAACAAGGGAAGGAGCTTTCTTCAGCAGCTGCATGTGTTTTAGTGCTACTTCTTGTACATGTAGCTTCCTGCATATAAGCAGCTTATTTCTTCTGAGTCTTACTTTCCCAGGTAATCGGAGTTGCATGACAATTACCGTAAGGAATAAAAATATATGTTTTGAAAAAATAAGGATTTATTAAGACATGTTAAACAAATTTTCTTACAATAAGATGTATCAAGGATAGATATTAGAAAATTGAACAAGGATGGGAGGTGGCCGTGACTAGATTCTCAAGTTTAGCCTGGGAAAACTGTTTCTATCTCCCTACAGAAATCCCAGATTTCACCTCTGAAGTGTTTTGAGATGCTTGAAAATTCCTCAGTGAGGATTAGGTATGATTATTTCAATCTTTTTTAGGTTATACAAAACCTGGCAAATGTGAGTAATACTGACCTTACCTCTAGAGGGCCTGTGCAGTTTAGTATTTCCTCTTCTGTGTATCCGTGTTTTGGGAAAGGTCCAGTGCAAGAGCAACACGTTACTGTAGTAGTGTATCAGCAATATTTGAGGCTTCATTGCCAGTGAGCCCCAGGGGCCTGTGCCTTATTGCTCAAGCAGTTGTAGCAGAATAGCAGCCTGTTACCAACTGCCTGAAAATTCCTGAATTCCTGAAAATTCTGCCTTTGTTATTTTAATTCCCCCCCCCTTTTGTTTGTTTGTTTGTTTGTTTGTTTGGGGTTTTGTGGGTTTTTTGTTTTTTGAGGTTTGTTTGTTTGTTTTGGGTTTTTTTTAGTATACTAGAAAATAGGGTATAGGGGAAGAATTTGCAGGTTTTTAGCTGTATGTTTGAAATTCAGTAGTTCCATATTGGGCATGGTATTGGATTGCTTCAGCTGATAGGTTTCTGTGTAGGCACATATACATGGACTACAGTCTGGTTTCTATCTTTTCAGCTTGCACCTGATAAATTGCAAAAAGCAAAAGCCCCCTAGAAATACTAAATAGGGATAAGCGAAAACAAGCCATGAATTTGTTCCATTAATGGGCTCCACATGTTCTCAGATCTGACTTTGTGTGTTGTCTATTTTCCCCCCTAATCAGCAATTTGAGAGTTGTACAGCAAATTAAGAGAAGAGCTTTCAACAACCATAACTAAACATGAAACAGTTATGATAATGAAGTGCCTTTGGATCCCTTCAGATTCAGAAAGAATGGGAAAAAACTAATTTCCTGAAGACTTTTCCCATTCATTCTGCCATAATCTCTACTAAACCTGGTTCTTATTCTCACAGGATGATTCCCCGGTCAGCACATCTGCAGAGGTGTGTGGTTACTCTGCTGTCTAACAGCCCAGAGCACCTTCAGCTGTGACTTCCACTTCATCTCACCCAATTTAACTCTCTCCAAGTACAGAAGGCTAATAGTGAGCAGGTTGCCATAAGTTTTTAAAGAAGCAGCAGGAAACATCTTAATGCAACTGTCAGTCTGTGCACGTACTGTGGGCGCTTGCTCTCTCTGATAGCCTGGAGCTTAAAAGCGCTGTTCTCTGCCAAGGGAGAGGCAGCTATCTTCAATCTGGCATCTGAAAATGACAAAGTGATCTATCAAGCAGAATTAGGAGCACAGATCCTTCCTGTTCTGTTTAGCTTTGTAATTCAATCTGAGTCAAACCAGAGGCCTGGCCTGAGGAGAAGTGCTCCTTCAAATCTAATGAAGCAGTCCTCCGATTTACCATCATGCAAACATTAATATGTAAACTTCCTATATGTATATAAAAGATGAAAAGGCATCTTTTATCTGACAGAAGTTAGTTTTCAAGGTATGCTAATTCTGAAGCTCTCCTTCTATTGAATTCTTCTTCACAATCCCTGCAGGTTTTCACATTTACCTTCCTATTTTTCCATGCACTCACAAGATCCTGGCTGACTTACTACCTTACATCCAGGCATATTCATGACAATAGACTTAGAGGTGTCACATAGCACTTGTGAAAGACCTGTGAAAAGCTTCTCTGGGTGCCAGTAACTTGGAAGATTTGAAAAGTCCACTTATGACTTCATTGATTTTTGTCATGGCTGCTCTGTTTATATACTTCTGTCTGGGGACTGAATTTTGTGTTTTCTATACTAGATGAATGTGGTCTGTAATAAGACTCTCCAGAGACTCTGCTTGGGGTTTTATTTTTGTTTGGGTTGGTTTGTTTATTTGTTAGTTTTGTTAAACCTTTTGTGTGTGTCGCCAGCTTGATAAAATACTTTGAAGCAACAGTGATAGCGTGTATATGTGTAAGGTATGATAGGAAAGATGCAATAAAATGTGTGCATAAAGGGGGAACTCAGAATTCTTCAGATCAGCACAACTTTTTTACCATGTCCTATTTCTCTTCCTGGAATGCTGCTTCACACCTGTTGTGCAGTGCTGTTATAATTATGAATGTGCTTCTGATACATATTTACTTAAAAGACTAGAGGGACTGTTATTGAAATATAGCATTTCATATTTTCCCCTACAATGGCTCACGCAAGAAATCATTGACCAAGGATACTTTCATCTGGCTTCAATGGCTTTATTTTTCATTCTGCCTTGTTTCTCTTCCACTCCTGCTTCTCTGTGCCATTGCCGGTGTTTTGATTGGAAGTTTTCTGGTAGAACCTGTCTCTCAACTCATATATGTTTAGCACATCACAGAAGGACAATAACTTCAGAGGGTTTTCTGGGTGAAACTGTTACAAACAGAAGTCTTTCTGAAGAATACTAAAATTAGTATGTTCCTTGTGTTGCTGTTTAGGATATGGTAAGAGATCAGCTGAGGAGTAGAAGCCTTAAATATGTGTGACTCCCTCCTGTGGACCCATTTAGAAGGTTAAACTTATTATCAGGGCTTCTGAGTCTGTTTACTGCACAAGAAAGTTTTAAAGATGACATAAAAAGTCATTACAGATGCTAAAACATTCTTATATGTTCCACAGCAATGTGGTGGAAATAATGACAAATAATAGAGTTAGAAATGCTTTAAAACCAACACCACTGATGAAAAAAGTTACGAGTACCTTCTAAAAAAAGGGACAATTTGGCCAAAATCCTTGTCTGGTAGGATCTCCTTAAAGTTGTGCATTCTTAAGAGAAACACCATTTAATTGTTTGTTTTCCACTGAAGCTCAGTGAGACATAGCCTTAAACCAAACTAATTCAACAAATCTCTCACCGGGCCATTTGAGTTCAATAACCCAACTTGGCTGTGGAGATTTTTTCACAACAGCTAAGCACAGGCTGGATTGCCTGAGGCATGTGTTCCATTCCCTACTTTAACCTCTGCTTTTTTCCTAAATCCTTGGGAAATTTTGAAAACTGGGTTTCCACTTGGAATGGAACTGGCTGTAGGAAAACAGCACAAGCAATAAACTGTAGCATGGTAGTGCATGCATTCAGTGCAAACATCAAGTTTCTTTAGGTCACTTGTGGCAGTCTTCTGCAATTCCCTTTTTTCATCTAGCATAAGAGCTATTAAAAACTGATACGCAAATGAGGTAATGTCAGTTCATTTAATTTCTTTAGCAGACAACACACTTAGCAATGGAATATTCCTTTTCATCTGTGATAGGGAAGGTTCTGGGATTCTCTCTTTAATCCCCATGTCATTTTGCCAAGTAATTTTCCAGTAATTCAGGAGTTGGCAGTCGTGAAGGACTGTAGCAGGAGCAGCACGGTGCTCTGACAGCTGGATGACTCCAGCATAGGCAGCAGGCCAGTAAGGGCATTGCAAAAGTGTCCTGATTACTCTCCCGAACGGGGACAGCAGGCTGCTCCTTTCCCTGTAGATTTCTGTCAACCTGATGTGACACAGAAACTGCTTGACAAGCCTTTGCATCCCTGGTTTTATTCCATGCTGCTCATGCCTGTAAAGGCATGCATGGCCTAACCTGTCCAGATGTTTGGTGTGTTTGGGGCTGTTGCGGTTTTCTGTGTAATTCCTCTGCTCGGGTCTATTTGCTTTACTCTTGGAAGCACAGCAACAGATAGCAACTAAAAAGGAAACAGTTTAACAGTTTTTCTTTGCTGGAGTTTTCCTTGGAGATGGCTTTTGCAATCGGTGTTAGAGAGCCGTGGTGTTTGACCCTTAGCATTTCCTATGGAGAATGCACATGCACACATCACTTCTTCCTCCCAGGTGTCAAAGGCAGCTGAGCTGTGATTGCACAGAGACCTTGATTCCCATTATCACAGCACTGTGTGAGGAATCGCAACTCGTTCCCTTTGCTTCACCGGATGGATTGGATTTTTTTTTAAAGTTGTTTTGTATTCTACTGTGTTCATGCCAGGAGTTATTATGTTTCTATATATCCGTGACAAGCAACCCCAGCTGAAGGGGTCCTGCTTGTCATCAGAAGATTCTAAGCATGCACATGTTTTATCCATCAAATCTAGAACATTTTTAGTCTAGCCCTCTACAGTGTAGAATCAGAAAAATGTCTCAGGTTGCTGTTGGCACTTTCATTCCTTGTTGTAGTTGAAATGAACAATTGTATTCTTGTTCCAGCCTGGAAGAATGTGTTAATTGACCCAAAGCCAAGAAGTGCTCAGGGTACAAGCAGCAGATAACAGAGAGGCTTTTCTCTGTCAGTAGATAAATTGACATCACCACTGAAAACAGTGGCACAGCATTAGTAGTGCCACTCTTGTTCTCAGTCGAGTCAGTTCGGTCCTACATTAACTTGTTTCTTTTGGACACCAAAGAACAGCCATTCCAGGAGGGAAAGCCAAGCCCTCCCCCCTTCTCCATAGCCTTGGGCTAGAACATGTATTATTAGGAAGGAATGATTCATATATAAAGAGCAACTGTTCACTGGTAATAGGTTTTTAGTGGTTTGGTTTATTTTGGTGTTCTTTTTTTGGTTCCTA